>OZ026612.1:93410860-93675860 GCA_964020975.1 Hermodice carunculata | reverse complement strand
TTTTATTACACTGTACTCTACGTCTCAGTTGAGGATCCTGTATCAGCTTCCAATGAAATCAACGAAGATTTGCAATCTGCTTCTGGGTGGTCGCGTGACTGGTTTCTGGCATTCAATCCGGGCAAAACAAAGGGGATGGTAATAACCAGAAAATGTCATAGTGTGACCAAACCTGCTCATAAGTGTGAGGGAACAACTATTGAAAATTGCAAAGAACATAAACATCTCGGTCTCTTACTACAAGCAAACTTGTCTTCATCTTCATCTATCAATTCTATTTGTACTAAAACTATAAAAAATGGTTGGAATTTTACATAGTGTGCAGCACAAACTAAACAGACCTTCACTTAGGATTTTGAATTTTTCGTTTATACGCCCAGTCTTGGAGTACGGAAACCTAGTATTCAGTTATAGTTCTCGATTCAATGAAACCAAACCTGAAAATGTGCAACTGACAGCAGCCCATGCAGTAACAGGGACAAGGCGTTTTACTCGGCATGGTCAAATTTATAAGGAGACAGGACGGGAAATACTGGCTGTTCGAAGGGACAAACAAAAATAGTGCTAATGTACAAGGTTTTCAATAAGATTACTTCAATGTACCTGTATAATTTGCTTCCTGAAACAGTAGAGAGTAGAACAAGATACAATGTCCGCATGCATTTTAAATTAATTTCATTTCGAACCGGTACAGATCTGTTTAGTAATTCTTTTTTTTCTACTTGTCAACCATAAAGCTGTGGAACAGTTTACCGATTGAAGTCAATAGAAGAGAGTCTGTACAAAAATTTAAGTTCAAACTGAATACGGACAGACCAAAAGGCAATGATTTGTATTATGTTGGAGAAAGGAAAGAAAATCTAGTGCTCGCACAATTACGCATCAGATCTAGTTCCTTCAATGCCGATTTGTTTAAAATTGGTGCAGTTTTAACACGACAATGTTACTGTGGCACAGGAAACGAAGATATTTTTCACTTTTTTGTGGAGCGTCCACTGTGTACTGTACAAAGAAATTCTTGGCATAACACAGTAATACCTCATGCCTGTTTCACATTTAAAACCTTGTTACACGGAACAGAAAATTGCAACATGTCTACAAAACTCGAAATTTACCATGCTGTTATTAGGTACAAGGAACAAAAATATTTGCATGGCAAGTCTTATATTTATTTGTCCATGGTAAGGAGCAATGAAACCCTTATGTGACTTTACTATCTCTGTTTTAAAATGTGATATGAATCTTTTCGATGTCTGTTTTTGTTCATGTATTGTCTTGTAACAGTTCCAGTTTTTTATGTTTTCTTTCTTTTTTTCACGAGTGGGGTTCATTTGGACATTGCCTGCACCAGAATAGCCTTTTTTTAACTAAAAAAAGAAAAAGTTTAAACCAACCACAAAGCACCCTCCTATTACATGTGCAGCACCAGAAATAAGTCTTAAGAAAATAATGCATGCCAGGGTGCTAATACCATCATGCAGGTTCTATACCAGTAAAGATCAGATTTTCTTTTGTCTTGCGCTATGAACAGTTTTTATCACCAATGCAAAGAAAGAAAGAAAGAAAGAAAGAAAGAAAGAAAGAAAGAAAGTATGTCTATGTTGGAACACAGACATAAATACCACAACAGCTGAGCTAGAGGACCAGGCCGGCAGTGTCGATGGTATCAGATCATGTTCCTTAGTTATGACAGATACATTCACTTTTTTCCAAAAACTTTATGTCAGACATCCAAGGACGTATGCATTTACGCCCCTAGTCAAACCTGATAAATATGTTGAGAGTGACCTTACAATATGATTGCACTTGATATATATATATATATATATATATATATATATATATATATATATATATATATATATATGTGTGTGTGTGTGTGTGTGTGTGTGTGTGTCTGTCTGTGTGTGTGTCTGTGTGTCTGTGTGTGTCTGTGTGTGTGTTCGATAATTTTTCATCATCCATTCGTTAGTCAATCCGTCTGTCCATGTATCTGTCTCTCTGTTTGTGTTATTTTCAATGGCGAGAATTTCGATCTTATGAGTATGGTAATAGTAAAATAAATAGCTTAAACTGAAGTTAAGGAGGATTGGCACACGCGAAGAGTCTGTAAGAGAGTGTGCTGCATTTTCAGGGAATTAGATAGGCATTCACAATAGCCAAGGGTCGATTTACACAGGGCTGTAGCTGCACACGCAAGGCCAAAAATATTCGACCAAACTGAATCACTAAATTTAGACATTTATTCTTTAAAATGTTCCCCAATTTGCATAACAGATCAGAGAAGTCGATCCATCTGCCGGCAGGGCGACACGTGCCAACATTACTAACGTCAAAATGAGGTCTGGCTTACAAATGCTTAATGTCACGAATACGTTATTAAGTCTCATCAAGCAACAGCACTAACCAAACTGACAATCACAGGTACGTGTCTATCCCCAGTATGAGGCATCCAGCCGCTATGTTGGGATGAAAGCCCTCTCCCATGGTGCCCATATTAAAACAAAACCGTCATTGCCTCAGAAATGGGGCTAGTACGTGTCGATATGTCACCATCAGAGACATAAAAAACAATTTGTTTGTCATTAGGCAACCACAGGGCAGTGGCAACAGACAGAAGGTCGTATTTTGGATGTGGTCACAGAAGCAGGCGCCACTGTACTTTTTTATCAGTGGGGCCCTTTTACCTTTCATTGTTCACAGCTGTGATAAAAAAATCACATAGGTCTTGGTGTCAATTTCTAAAGTTCGGTCAATGACAATGGGGTATGTCAAATCTGGACGGAAAGTAAATTGGCAAAATTTAGCTTAAAGTTGTGGCATTTTGCGTAATTATAATACTAATAATAGCGTCCCCGACAGGAGAGGCTCCCGGTCGGAACGGGAGGGTTAAGAGCTATGAATTCATGCATTTACCTGAACTGTAGATGGCTTACAGTCAACATCCAGATCTTGCATCAGTAGAATCCTTGAATTTGACGATGGGTTGTAGCATTGTGAGCAAAGACAATTGTCTCGTAAAAATACATAAGGATATGCAGTCGTACGTCCATCAGACCATTTGACATTAACTGCATGTAACTCGTTGCTGGTCCCGACAGTGTGGGCCGTATGGTATTCTTTACATTGGCTACGGGATGGTATATGAGCAAGCCCGACTTTCACTGACGAACACAGGGATGTTGGTGCATGCCAATCCCCGGCTAAAACCGACACATGCCCTGGCACAGGTGAAGGCAGTTTGGAAATGCTCCTGGTCAGGCGCAGGCGGCTAGTACCAATGCTCCTTGCAAGCAGCCGTAAGGTGGCGACATTTGGTATCCTCGTAAAAGCTCTGATCAACATACTCTTCTTGTACGCTGCCGAACTACGAAAACTAAATAACCTATAAAAACGTACACATATACAGATCATATCCCGTACGTACGCAAGCAGAAATCATTGGAGTCACGTGAGAAGCAAACACTGTTGTCAGTTCGAAGTAACTATGACCTGACTGCACCAGGGCACCCCACGCAAACCAGACCAGCGGGGGCCAGTCTTGTTATTTTTAGTTCCAAGTGAGTTAAGAGATAAAAACAAGCCGCAAGTTTCTTTCTTTCTCCCTCGGATTCCTCTTCCTTTCTTTCCTTCTTTTTTCTTTCTTCCTGCTGTACGCATTTTTTCACGGATACCTTAGCGACAGCTTTGAAAGTTTGGCCGAACACTGCATCTGTGATGAACTCTGGCACACACCTTTCAATTTTCAGGAAGTTCAAAAATAATATGTAAATTTGGACAATTGAAAATTTAAAGTTTCATAAATTCAAAACTACTGTACTTGTACAGGAAATTTAAAAATGTGCATACAGGTTTACGACACTAACTAATGCAATAAGCCATGAAAAAAGTTGCAGTATTTAAAATTTTGCAAACAGGGCACTCGAACACCTTAGATGTTGAATATCTTCAAAACCATTATTAAAGTAGAGTTTCCAATCCAACAGCGATTTATAGGTTTATATTGCAGCAGCACCCAATGAACTGTGAACCAACATTGTCACCTCTTAATGTACGCATATGAGTCAAGCACGCAAACTGGAAATCTCAAGTAACTTGAATTGTATTGAAGACCGAGGCATCAATCTATCTTTAATTATCTGGTTCCTCCTGGAACCAAGATATTAATGTTTAAGGTAGTCAACAGAGTAGCCTATTGATTTATGTAAACACATAAATTTAAACCATAATATCTTCAAAACAGTTATACAGGGGTGCCATTCCAATTTTACTTAATATATTTATGATATAGGCACATCCAATAAACAATGAACAAAAGTTATAGCATTTTATTTTACTTAATGCAGGGACTACATAAAATTCAAATCTTAAATATCCTAAAAACTATTTCAGATGGTAAGTGAGTTATAAAGGTCCAAACATTTGTAAATTGTAAGACATAAAGTTATCAATTAAATATGACATTCCATTTCCTAGTTGCCTGTTTGGCACAACGGCGTATCAGTTACACATCACTAAACAAACACTTGACTCTGGGTGATCATTCACACTTATTTCAATATAAAAAACCTTTGAGTGCACACAAGGAGCCCAGGCCTGCTTGATATATGGCACGACAGCCATAGATGTCATTATGATCAATAAAAACAAGCCATTACCCTGAAGACAGTTCAACAAAAGACATATTATTTGCCAATATCATTAGATATATAAACTTTTCGTATCAAATGTATACAATATGAAATAAATATAACTAGAAAAGAAAATTTGCTTCAAAGAAAATCTGTCTGTGTGTCTTCAAAAGTTGTAAATATTAAATGTTATAAATTTTGTCCTTTGGTACTTCACATTCCATTAAGCTTATGGCTGGATGAAAATTTCAGGGTCCAAATGATCTTGTCCTATGACTTTTACAGGTCACATGTAAATTGTAAGAAAATTACAGTGTTGCAATTACCACAATTTAAGCCGAACATGAACCAAATCAGATGAAAATTGACCAAGTTATGGCAAGATGAAACATTCAAAGGGTCATATGACCTTGACCTTTGCCCTTCAAAGATTACATGTTCTCACAAAAATGTGCAGTGTGGTAATACCTACAATTTGAGTCCACCACAGTTATAATTGGATAGCAATTGGCCAAGTTATGGCTGCAAGAATCTTTCAAAGGTACAGATGACGTTGACCCTTAACCTTGAGAGGTCACATGTAAGTTTCAAAAATATGCAGTGCTACAATGGCTACAATTTTGAGCCCAAATGATCAAAATTGGATAAAAAGTGACCACAAGTTATGGCTTGAAAAAAGCCACCATAAGCAGTGGTCTTTGACCTTGAAATGACCTTTGACCCTGAGATTACCTCTACTTGAAGTGAACTTTGACCTTTACAATGACATTTTGACCAAAAAATGACCTTAAACCTAGACATGATCTTGGCATTTGAGACGTCCTTTGCCTTACTATGATCGAACTCCTATACACTCGGAACCACATCTGCTGGAGTTTATAAGATATTAAAGATTTAAAACTTTAATTAGCCCTCGTTTGCATAATTTTGAGAAGCATGACCTTTCATGACAAAAATTTCAAGACTTCACCTATAAAAGTATAATTGTGCCACGTTTGAAGTTTCTACGTATAATACTTTTCAAATGAAATGTGGGACAAATTCGCCAGTAAAGAAAGAAAAAGGAAGAAAGAAAGAAAGAAAATAATCCAAAGAAAAGCAATATGTCCGTGTTGGCACACATACAAAAATATTAAATACTACAACTTTTGTCCGTTGGTACTTCACATTCCATTAAGCTTATGGCTGAATGAAAATTTCAAAGTCCAAATGACCTTGACCTTTGACGTTTACAGGTCATATGTATATTACAAAGATGTACCGTGTTACAATACCTACAATTTAAGCCCAACATAAACCAAATCAGATAAAAAAATGACCAAGTGGTGGGTAGATGAAACTTTCAAACGCAAAATGGCCTGACCTTTGACCTGTAGAGGTAAAATGTCAATAACAAATGTGTGCAGTGTTACAATACCTACAATTTGAGTCCAACATGTCAAAGGTCCAAATGACCTTGACCTTTGACTTTTAGAGGTCACATGTAAATTAGTAAAATGTGTAGTGTTACAATAACTACAATTTGAGCCCATGATCAAAACTGGATAGTTGACAGAGTTATGGTTGGATGAAAATTTCAAATGGGGAAATGACATTGACCTTTGACCTTTAAAGGTCACATGTAAATACAAAAAATTGTGCAGTGTTACCAACATATTAATCGAAGTAAGATTTGTTACCGGTACCTATAATATTTTTGAAGATATTGGAGATTTGAATTTTTTTAAATGGCCCTAATTTGCCTAATTTTCAAAACCGTTATACCTCTTTACAAATACTCAAGGCTTCATGTATGGAAGTATAATCATGCCAAGTTTAGAGTTTCTACATTTAATACTTTTCAAATGAAATATCCGAAAAAATTGCCTGTAAAGAAAGAAAGACAGAAAGAATATGTCTGTGTTGGAACACAGGCATTAAAAAATTTAAAATAATAATAATAAAAAAAAAAAACTAGAGAAGCAGATATGATATCCTTAAGAACAACTGCTTTGTTTAGCGATCCCGTATATGGCCTGGTTTAGCAAAGCTTGAAATATGTCATATATTTATTTTGTTCTGTATAATTTCGAGCAAATACAATTGTTTATCTCATGCATATCATTCTTGGTATAATTAGCTGTTTGTAGAGTTAGTCGGGGCAGTATGTTGCCATCTGACAAATTAACCATTCAACCGGATGTGTGAGATATGCATTTCTCCACAAGTGACAGTTAAGACACGTTTTATGAATGTGGTGTACCTTCTGTCGTTTGCCACCCCCCCCCCCCCACCACCCCCACCCACCCACCTCAATCAAAGGTGAAATTTAATGCCACCCAGTCATGCAATGCAATCTTGAAACCCTTTTGTACTTTACATTCTATAAGCTTGCGGCTAAGAATGGCAATTTCAAAATCTAAATGACCTACAGTATTTAGAGAAACGTTCACTTAGAATATTGCAGCTTACATCCTGATAGTTGTCAATCTATTGACCTTTGCAAAGAATCACTCCAAAATAAATACCATGCTCGTCATTTAATCTACTATCAATTACGTCACCCACATCTTTCACCTTGCTCTCCGATTTCACGAGAGCGTCATTAAGTTCAATATCCTTCGTCTTGATTTGGTCATCACTGTTAAACTGTATACAAACACTCTTCTTTCAGAATAATAACAGAATTCTTGCACCAAGATCAGTCTGTGCATATGAACCATGCGTTGCAGTCCGGTCAATGATGGACTTAACAGGGTTTAGTAATCAGAATACATTGTACAACAAATTTCCAATACAACATCCGTAGTTATTGCTCTTAAGTTTTTTAATCAAGTTATTCATATAAACTGTAAGCGAAATCTGCGAGATCACACTACCTTGATTGATACCGTTAGTTTTCAAATGCCACAGGGTAACAGGTGCATTTAACATTGTTTGTTTGATTTGAATAGCCATTTAACAAACATTCTATAAAAGGAGCTGGGAAATTCCTTTCTAGTAGTATGGTAAAAGGTTTGTCAAACCATATGCAGTCAAAAGCTTTTCAGGCATCCACGTTACATCCATGATCAGTATTTTCACCCATGTTGAGATTCAAGCAACAACTGCAAATGTAAGTCAGTTATTAACAGTGAAAGTGAGTCCCACGTAGGGAAGTTCCTGCCGTATTGGCATCAGCAACTCAACTCAATTCAATTCCCACAATATTGTGGTGTGTACCATTCTTGTCCAAACGATTACTTAAGTTTGCAGGTTCATGGTGTACTAACAGTACGGAATCGGACAAAACCACCATTGTAAAACCGCTTCAGATTTACATGCTTGTACGATCATAAATGCGCCATGATATGCACAGTCCCAGGCACGGGATCAGAGCGAAATGTATATTCAATTCTTCACCTATAACATGTTTAATGCACCAGACCATTCACAAATGACCGACACTGCTGACTTAAAAGCTGGTAATGACCATACATTTGGTACGAAAAATACTATGGTACCCAAACATGTTGACACATTCAAAAACATCAAAGGTCTGAAATTTGCTCATTTAAATGTCAGGGCTTTCCTCTCAAAAATGGGCAAATGTATATTACGGTGAATAGCTCAAATGTTGATGTATTTGCAGCATCTGAAACTTGATTAGACGTTAAACTATCAGATTTTGCACTTCAGATACCTGGCTACGAGATACTCAGAAACGATTGGAACGGACAGAGCGCTGGCGTCGCTCTATATATTCGGAATGGAATAAAGTTTACGCCTAGCCTTGACCTAAAAATACTTCTGCTATCGAAAGTGTATGGACAAAAATTCAGCCACAATAGAACTCCCCCATTCTTGGTTCTTGTATTTATCTATAAGAACAGTATTTTCCAAGCATAAACGATGTCACAGAAAACGCTGCTGAGAATGAACACCATGTGTTGTGAGTTGGCTTTAACTTGCATTATAATCTCACAGACTCCAACGAAAAACACCCCATCCGTCGTATTTATATGTTTTTTTTTCAATTAACCCAGCGTTTATACAATAATGAAACTTTAAAAGAGGCTAGGAACCGGAAATAAATGTGAACAGCGTTACGGCATTTATCGCCTTCGTGGAAACGTGACGCTTACATGCTTGCTGATATCAGGGAGCTAGTACACTCTGCAATTTTCATGTAGAAATATATAATTATTTCATTCATTTTTCATGCAAAACTATCAAAAGCATATATGTTCGGAACGAAAACATCTGTTGTACTTTTAATTTATTATTGAATTTAAGATTCAACCATTTCTATTATTTCAATTGAATTCTAATTAAAATGTGCAAAATTAAGATTAGATACAAAAAATAGCATGCTCAAAATTAACGTACAAGTTAGCTTGTAATATCAAATTAAAGCTAGCACCCTTGTCTAAAAATCGTATGTCGATTTTATAAAAGGGGCTCCAGAAATTTTTATGCATCATTGAAATTATTTTGAAATTTTAAATAAATTTGAATAAAGTCTCAAAACCTTTAAAATTGTAAATAAACCCTTGATGAAAAATTTGAGATGGTTTTGTAGCCAACATTAAGCTCTGTCTATATTGATCAAACCAAATGTTTATCTAGAAATGTATATGATCTATATTTTTTATAATACTAAAAAAAAAAGGAAAAAATAATTGTAATTTAAAAACTTATTAAAATTTAATGACTGAGTGGTTATAAAAAGATCTGTTGCTGGTTTTACATTTATTAAGATGTCTTCTTTCGTAAAATATATATAGTTGTTATGGGTTCAAGTGAAAATTGTAAAATACTCAATACAATATTCAACAAAAATAATAATTTACTAAATTTATTGTTTTAAAATATACTGACCCCTTAACTGTTATAGGATTTGTTCAGTACTTTGGTCTCAATATATTTTATTCACCAAAGAAAACAATTGGGAAGAAGAAGAGCAGAACCCAATGTAAATCCCTCTTGCAACAGAAGACACAGGACTGACGTAACGCACACCAGCTGCGCCGCCACACGTCAAGTGCAAAAAGCACTCCAGATGTGATGTATCATATTAATGATTCAACTTCGGAACGTTTACTTTTTGGTATAAACTTTTGCACAGAGAGAAATATGAAAACATTATCTTCGAGACTGCGGCGACAACCATCGAACAAAATTGTCTTTAAATAGAAGGATTTATGAACTGAAAAAAACAGACGTACGAATAGACTTGCACAAGTCCCTGGTGCATGTCCCTATTTTCCCATCCCGCGGTCCCACCCAGAAGTGCGATACATTTTCCCCTCCACAAAGTTAACTGAATAATATTATGCCAACTACACGGTGTTATTAAGTAGGTCCTACTGTTATTTTTCTTTTTTTTTTTTTTTAACTGGTCGACACTGCCGCCGTGCCGGTTTCAACAGGAGCAGCTATTGAGTCCTAGTCAGTTCTAATCCCATTATCATTGAGATAAGGCTGAGTAGAAAGTGGTCTTCAATGAATGCATGGCTAGTCACTGGCCACTCAAGCGAGACAAAGCTGACTGTCTCCCTCCGGCTGTCGACACGACGCCATCCGTCTGACGCGGTGCACTGCAATTAATCCTCCATTACACAGTAGCTCAATTAACAGCTTCTGAAGAGGGGTGGGTTATGACCGCTCGCTTGTCTGTGTGATAAGAAACACAGTGCAGACCGCCCGGCGCTAATCATCTGGAGTCAATGTTATCGGGTTTTATACACGTTCCACGCCAATCAGCTAGGTAACTTGAAAGGCCTTCCTGTATTGTAAAAGAATAAGGCTACGACGTGTGTTGACTTAAAATATTTATTTTGCAATGAAGTTGATTTTAAATAAAATACGGAAGACAGTCCAGTGAGACTTGCACAAGTCTAACGTACGAGGATTGATGCGAAAAATAACAAATCGAGGGCAGGTGAGGAAGAAATGCCAAATGCTTTCGGCAGCAACACCACACGAACATGCTGGTGACTCTTAAACACCGTTTCGGAAAAGATGTTCATTCAATTGGCTGTTGCCCTTGCATTTTCTGAAGTTTAAATGTATAGTTATCTCTTGCCTACATTGCGAAGTTCGGGATATTTCAACGGGCATTTCGATTGATTAGAACTTGTATTCTTAAATTGGCACAAAGTCGGTAAATTTTGCACTTCAAGCAGAAGATTCCACAATTTGATAGTTGAAGGGAAAAAAAAGATTTGTCAAACAACATTAATCTGGTTGGAATTAAAGGTAAGTCAGAACGTCTTTTGGCATCAGATTGGCTCCTAATGCCGTAGCGGTAGTTTTTGCAGGATACTGGAACACTGGGGAGAGCGGTATACAAATAACTAGGATTTAACTTGTGGACTATTTATATATCATAGAATGTTTCGAGATCTCTTACCGTTTGGAGAGAGTTTCCTAACCAGTTTCTTCATATAACTTAACACTGGGGTAGTTTGCATAGTTTCTATAACTACGCGAGATGCAGGCAATTGTAAATTTTCTAAGATCTTTTCGTCAGACTGTGCGAACTAAAAATAATTGTGTTGGATAAATGTTGTGATTTACATGAAGGTGGGTTGAATAGATCGTGAGAAATAAAAGCGAGAGTGACACAAGTCAGTGTGACACATTAGCAATGTTTCAAACCTTTTCCAGTAGCGCCCTCAGTTGGGCGCCCAGCAAGTCGGGGAGGCGTGGCAAATAGCCATGCAAACAGTAGTATAATTGTAACACATTATTTGCATAATTTATTTCGCTACGAGTACCTGTGTCTGCGACCCGGGCTCGATTCTGGTCCTGGGCAGCATGTGGAAAAATTTCCTACTACTTAAACCGTGCACGGTGGTTTTCTCCGAGTTCTGTTTCCTCCACCACAGACATGGTAGGAAGTATACTCCAACATCTGTGCCATGGAGAGTGACTCGATAAGTCATTGCTTGACTTCTTTCACAATCCATGCAAAAAATATGTCTATGTTATACTTACTTCTTAGGATAGAGTTAAATGCTTCTACCATGCTGGTAGGCCTACAGCAGAAACCAGAGCACGCGCTGGTTTCTGCTATAGGCCTACCCGCATTGTGATTTTGTTTGCGATTTTATCGATCTAATTTGCCATGCCCGAATAAGAATAAACCACGGCGGGGCGGATTTATCAGGAATTTGATCCGTAAGTCCAATCGGGGGGGGGGGGGGGGGCATCACATTCCTGATAATTCCATGCCGTCATGTTTTATTCTCAAAATAAGACAGACAAAGCAATGTGGCCAAACTTTCGGGGGTTTGGGGTTGGGGTGCGGGTGAAGGTGAAGGTGGAGGGTGCAGTGCTGTCATAACGTTTTCCGAATAAGATTTGAAATTCTCTTGCCAACAGATTTAACACCCTGCCCCTTTGCTGGCAGCCATTTTCAGGACGATATTCATAATAATTAAGGAACCTTCTTACATCTCTGATTGGTTATTGAGGAGAAAAGTTGGTACTATCCATTTTGAGGGTGATTTCGTATCTGTGATTGGGTATGCAGGAAAAAGGCACACGTGCCTGACAAGCAAGCCCTATCGTGACATTTTTTTTCAGTAAAACATCACACCCATTGCCCTCATATCAACACATTACACATACACGTATATGATAATCAGGGCAGTATTCACGCCGGATGTAAACAGACAGACAGACAGACAGACAGACAGACAGACATATAGATAGATAGATAGATAGATAGATAGATAGATAGATAGATAGATAGATAGATAGATAGATAGATAGATAGATAGATAGATAGATAGATAGATAGATAGATAGATAGATAGATAGATAGATAGATAGATTTTTTATTCCCAAACCACAGGGCACAATGTAATCTTGTGTTACAGTCACATATGTAAAACAACGTTAATATTTCATCCTCGTGAAACAAGTTGTTTTAAATCTTGGCCAAGAGGCTACTTTTACCTCATGCTTCAGAATAGTTTATATAGATGGTGTACTATAACGAACAAGTAGTACCGGCCACAGTTCATTCGTATTCAGGGAATCCCACTTTTGTATTTTTTTTTCTAATTTTCCTTTCTTAGTTGCAATACATCTTTCTATATGTTCTATTTCTTGACTTTTCTCATAAATTCGGGAATTGTCAGAAGACACTGTTTGAATTTACATTCATGTATATACTTTTCTCCAAGATGAAAAAAAAATCGCATTTTAAATGTGTAAAAAAAATCGCATTTTGAATGTGCAATTAGTCTGTACAACCCAGTAATACCTCATGTACAGTGTGACTGTCAATTTGAACTTCAGTTTGAAACTAGGTTTCCGAACACTTTCACACAGTTACAATCCCAGAACAGGTTTTTTTTCAATGTTACTCTTGCAAAAGCCGCATAGTTGTGAATCCATAATGTTCACACACACACACACACACACACACACACACACACACACACACACACACACACACACACACACACACACACACACACACACACACACACACACACACACACACACACACACACACACACACACACACACACACACATATATATACCTCCTAAAATATAAATGTGAATTATGTCACCTTCATAAATGAATTTTCTGCAGTACTTGAAAATCTAAATAATAGTCAAAAGGGAAGTAATTATTGCAGGCGATTTTAACATCGACTTATGCAAGAGAAACAAGAAAAAGATTGTCAGTATGAACATCCAGGCTCTTTAATAGATACATTTTCTTCGGAAATTTTGTAATTTTTACAAACCTCCAACCTTGGTATTCTAAAAAGTCAAATTTCAGACCATTTTCCTTACTTGATTCCTTGAGATTTTGTAAAGGTCCTTTAACCAAACAAACACCCCCTCCTCCCCCCCCCCCAAAAAAAAACCAACAACAACTACAACAAGAACTTTGGATATTCTATATAGTCAAATTTCAGAACATTTCTTTACTTGATTTCTTTAGATTTTGTAAAGGTCCTTGAACCTAAGAAACAAAGAAAAAAGGCAAAAGTCTAGAAGCAAAAAAAAAAAAAAAAAAAAAAAAAAAAACCAAGAAAAAACAAACAAAAAACAAAGACAAAACAAAAAAAAAACAAAAAAAAAAAAAAAAACAAAAAAACATAAACAAAAACAAAAGCAAAAAAACCCCCAAAGACTAAAACCAGCTGTGGTCATGATGGGATCGCCACTAAATAATTCAAAGTAACAAAACCCATAATCAATAAGGTTTTGACCGTCACCGCAAATCAGTCCTTTGTAATAGGTGTTTTTTGTGAAAAGTTAAAAGTATTGTTTCAAGGAATTGCATCAAACGGAACTCGCATGTGTAGAATTTTTGCACAGGGTACTAATTAATATTGATAAAACATGTGTCTTCTTGGATCTGACCAAAACATTTGACACACTTGATCACGAAATTTTCATTAATAAACTTAAATATTGTGGGCTCAAGGACACATCCTTACTCCTGTTTCAAAATTACTTTACTAATTGGAAACAATATGTAACCTTTGCTGTTGTCAATTCTTTCCTACCAGAAATCAAAACAGGTGTTTTCCAAGGATCTATCCTGGGTCCTCTGTTAATCACAATAATGATGATGATGATGATGATGATGATGATGATGATGATGATGATGATGATGATGATGATGATGATGATGATGATGATGATGATGATGAGGATGATGATGATGATGATAGTAATAATAATAATAATTTTGTGGTTTGCCGCTTATGTGCCGCGGTCCTGTTGGCACAGGAGACCTGAAAAAGAAAAAAAAATCTGTTAAGCCCATAAATATTACATTCCCTCATCACCCATCCCGCACGACCCCGCCTCTAAGGCTCAGGCACTTCCCTTTGCATGTTCCTGCACTGACGAACAGTCTACAGACGAACAGCCAAGGGAGCCCTTAAAAGTAGTTTATAAATAACGATCTATCGAATGTATCCAACCTGTTTTAGCCGATAATATATGCGGATGACACACCTCTTCTCAGTACATTACAAATATTCAAAAACTGTGATCGTACTGAAAATGTTTCCTCAAACATTAACAAAGAACTGCTAAAAATAAATCACTGGATGAAACTAAATGAACTATCCTTAAATGCCGAGAAAACAAAGCTTATATGATCTTTTTAATCCTCAAAAATCTGTAACAATTTTAGAAAATGTAATAGACCACATAAGAATTGAATGTGTTAATGAATTTAACGTTCTACGTATAGCTTAAGACAAACGCATCAGTTGGAACACTCATATGGACAAAATTGCTGCAAAGTTATCTCAGACAACTGCTATCATGAACAAGCTTAGAGAATTTCTTCCACAAAATGTTTTGGCTACTTTATATAAGTCAAATATGCTGCCACGCTTTAGGTAAGGAATCTTAGCAGGCGGACAGAAAAAAAACCCTCCAGACTTCCCATTCTGTAAAAGAAAGTGTTCATAATAATGAGTCAGAGTAACTATGTTCACAAACAGAACTACCTTTTAAAACAGTGAAAAGGTAAAAATTGAAAACTATGCTTACTCATCAGTAATTTAAATTATGTTTTAAATCATTTAACAAACAGTAACCAGTATATTTTTTTGACAATTCATATCTTCAACCAGCTGCAATAACTCACGAACCTCTTACAAGAAGTCAGGAAAAATCTTTTTGACAGGACAAAGATTTATTTGTAAAAAGAATTGCATAAAGTAAAAAACAGTGGACACTTTAAACAGCAATTCCAATATTATGAAAGATAAAGTACAGATCCATGGTGAATCTGTTTTCTCTACTAATACAAGCATGTATTTTATTGATAAGTACTATAATATTAGCTCAGAACCAAACTGCTATATCTGTAACATAGCTATATTGCTGATGTAATCTTACTTACATGGGGCACAGAAACAAACGGTATTGCACTGGTGTGTGTTACCCATTCTCGATCATATTTTAAAGGAATATCTTATTTTCATTCCTCCCTCTGTCAAAGTGGCTTCCATGATACCTGCGTTTTTAGCCGAAATGGGAGTCTTCCCACCTACTATCAAATTATGTACACAGTATGATTTATTATGGAGAAATAAAAAAGTATTCGTATTCTGAGTCTGAGTCCACTGCTAGGTGTCAATGATTGCAAAATCAATTTCTAGCATATTGCACCTATGGTAATCAAACGACTTCGGCCACGGTTGCGTGTGTGTGTGTGTGTGTGTGTGTGTGTGTGTGTGTGTGTGTGTGGGTGTGTGTGTGGGTGGGTGGGTGGGTGGGTTTGGGTTTGGGTTTGGGAGGGGGGGTAATTAATTATGCCTGCGCCGAGGCAACGTGAACGGATAGTGCACATTAAGTTATGGGCTACCAGTAGAATGTTGGCTCAAAAATTTGAAAGACATAAAGTGACAGATGCTGTGCACCAATTAAAGAAACAGGGCCACAAAATGCTATATTCCTGCATGGAACTATTTCGACTGCCTACACATGAACAGTCCATGCACCGAAAGATACGTCACAATCCACCCTCTTAGATCCTGCGTTGTGATCGACTTGCCTAACACAGTTTTTGTTCCATTTTGGACTCTTTTAAATGCTACCGGTGCCTCTTCCTTCCAACTCAGGCCAACTTCTTGGACCTGAAGTACGTGCACAAGGACTAGAAACTATCATACGTTACTGATTAGTCGGCAATGAATAAATTTGTGCTCTTCTCAATTAGTATTTCAGTAACACATTGTCAATAAGTTTGCATTCAAAGATATATTAAATTCTGTTTCGGATGCTTTTAATTTCATCACAGATACCTTTAAATAAATTTGAGATGCCTTGAAATGAATTAAAGATATCTATGAACAATTTAAAAAAGCTTGAATAGAATCAAACATGGTCGTAATAACATTAAAGATGTTTAAAAATAATTTAAAGATCCTATAAATGAGTGATTGATATATTTATATATAAATTATCACAGATATGTACATATACATAACTCGAATTTATTTTTAAATGTTTCTATTTATTGAAAGATATCTTGATTTTTCGGACTTTTTTTTTAAAGTTCGAAGATGCATTTGGATGATTAACCACAAGCAAGGTGACAGCGGTTATTATGCTGGACGGAAAGAGACGTGCATTTGAAAGAGTCCTGTAAAAGGCAGAAAATTGTACAGTAGTTTTGATATATGTTTATATAACCTTATCATTGTACTGAAACCTTGTAAATATGGAAAGAGCAATTAAAATATTCATGAACTTTTAAAACAGAAAAAGAGAAAACGGGAAGCGCTCAGCCACTACTTTAGAATTTGTTCTATAATAATTCCCTCTTAAGACTTTATACTTGTGCTTGCTTTTACACTTTTGATTAGTCAGAATTTGGAAAATCCATGATAAAATTAAATAGTTGATTCAAACTCCATTGGCTCACATATATGAATACATGTATTTCTGATATTTCTTCTAATATAATAGTTCCGGGTTCTCTTAATTGGGTACATGTACATTTAATGATACAAAATAGATTTCACCCTTGCCAAAGTTTCATATAGTGCAAGGGCTGTGGCTTACTGTTGTCTTGTAGGGCTGCCGATGTCTACTTGTTTCGCTGTAAAAATCAAGGTCATTAATAGAAAACTAGTGGTGTTTTGCGACTATGAAAGTTCTATACAACATTATAAAAATCAAATGTCAGCTCATCAAGGGTAGCTATATTGCATTATATATGGGTTACAGCAATGAAATGCTTAATTATATTGACATAAAACCTTTGGATAGCAAATTTCAAATAACCTGAAATATCATTGAAACGGGATAATCGTAAAGACTCCTCAAGTTTCATATGTATAAGACAGTATATGGGGCAATAGTCTTTTGAAATATGAACATATACATATTTAAAGTGATGTCACCCTCTCGTGTTACAAAGTCGGAACGGTGGCTCATAGAACAAAGAAACCAATAGAACATTGTCAAATTATGAAAAAAAAACAAAACAAAACAATATTGGTCCAGTTTACTGTGGGATTTGAACTTTTGACCTTTCAACGATTAGTCCTGAAGGTATCACTGCAGGCAACAGCATAAGATGAACACACTATCTGTGAAAAGGTGAGATTCTAAACCAATGAGCTTCAATAAATCTATGGCACTGCTCACGTTTGATAATCTTCTTCACATTTCTTTTTTTCAATCCCAATATCATTCCCGGCGACAATCAAATGAATAAAATGAATCAGAAAAAAAGGGAAAATACTAAAATTCCTTACTAAAAATTCAAAAAACACACATTTAAAACTAACTTTACGAAGTTTACGATCACCTTTGGCACATTCTAAAAGATATGGAAACGTGGAAGTCATTGCAGAAAATCAGTTATTTTGGTAAGAGATATACAGTTACAGGTCCTCGCCCCTCCCATTCACATTGTTTCGAAGTGACACTGGTAATTTTATGTTCAATTATAGCTAAAATAAAGAGAAACTAAAACCGACATTTGTAAGCCCAAGTGCCATTTGAACACTACCAAGTCCGATATTAAAAGAGCGAAGTCCCATTCCGTACCACTCACTGAAAAACTTTAGAGTTCTAAATCATTATGACAATTCGTTTTGTAAAAGGAAAAAAGTATATTCATAAGATTTGAAACCATTGTGGCAATAGCATGCGCTGCAGCAGCCATCGATGCCTGCCTTGAAAGTATCCCGCCTTGCTGGCATATTTGTCACAATAATCCATTGTCACTGTAGGAAAGACTGAAAGACGTTTTAAAGTAGATTCATTTCTGGTCATTTAATTTGGTAGTTGCAGGAAGAGGCGGTCCAATGAGACAAGTGCGCAGAGAATAAAGTTCTACATCTCAATTGTCAGCCTATCTTAGTTGCAGGATTCCAAAGAATTCTGTACTCAGACAACTTGACTCATTTGAGCCCATACGCAGCATACTCAAGCCTGAGCTCTCTCGGTATGAATACACCATTGCAACCAATCAGATGCAGGCTACCGTACTCAATTGTTCTTGGTTTTTATTGTGCTCACACCCTTTGGAGCCATTTACCTGTAATTAGAACACTGTTTCAGCTCGACAATTACATGAAGTTATCAGCCTATTTGTGTTGTATGGTTTGACAATTATGTATTTTTCCGTGATGAATTTTATAAACAAAGGGCGAATCCCATATTCATACACAGTGACCTAGTGCTGGCAAGCCATGCTCGGAACATGAGTTTCATGGCTATGGCAGGTAAACATGGCATAACTTTTTATTCTATCTCTAGACTCACCTTTTTTATTTTGCATGGTTTCACTGAAAGGTGTCTGCACAACATCGATCGCATACTTTATTTTAAAAAGTGACCCAAAAAAGTTATACGCATTTATGCTTATATGAAAATATATAAAAAATATAAAGGTGATTTCAGCCCTCCCGAACCCGCCAAGTGGCCAAGACGCAATGACGCATGAGCTCAGAGGTCCTGATTGAGGAGGGCTTGGGAATGCTGCGTCCATTCACAAGACCACTCTGACAATTTAAGAATAGCCTGGTAGGCGTTCACATTAATAAGCTGGTTTCCATAAAATAATTAGATCGCTTATTATCAAGCTCTCAAGCAGGCGCGTGATAGTTTCGATCGGTTGCCCTGTGGCGTCCGATTGCCTTTCAGTTTTGGAACTTGGATACAACACGGTAACAATGCACTATTCGTGTATGTATGGTGGTTATCATCGCGATTATATTGATGTGCCAATGAAACATTTTAAAAATACAATAAAGTTTTATTCTGTTGAAAATTTTACCTGGTCATTTCTCTTGACTGATTCTAGAACGATAATTTGTCCACCTCTATGCCAATGTCAGCAGCTGTAGCAACGAACTGTAATCAATCTGGTTTTTCATCAATCCAACAGAAAAACGTCTTTCTCCCCAGCAGCTATGCTGAACCAACTCCTAAACTGACTTTTTTTTTTTTTAGATATTTGCAGTATTTCCAAATTCTATCATTTTCATAGTCATTTTCATAACTCATTTTCATAGTCCGCAGTGCCATCTGGATAGCATTTGTGTACTATACGAAATTTCGCATGATCAGATGCAAAATGGTTAGGCAAGCCACCAGACGGCTGTTTGCCATACGGAGAGTGTCGAGAAAAAGGTGGTATTGTCAAGGTTTAATAATGGGTTTTGATTATTGAGCAGTTAGGGGGTGTAACCACGAACTCAATCTGCGTGGACAATGCACAGCATTCCATAGTTTCCTCAAATATGACCCGTGGAGATCAAAATAGATCCATGCATGTGGCCGTTCACACATATGTCCAAATATGACAAGGTTGTGATATTTGTATGTATCAGAAATAAATGTGATCAGCCATTTCAAAAAAGTTGTACATCCTTTGTTAACATATGTCAGAATAAGAGTACTTGTATAGATTTCCCAGCTGAAAAAATTCTGAGTTTTGATGCATACATTTTGGCTGAAAACACCAAGTTGAACACATTAGCCTATGAGATGTAACTCTCTGTATCGCATTACAGATCAGCTGCATGTGCGCACTTTATTTTTACCTAAACGCGCTAGAGCCGGCAAAAACCAGAGTGGCCACTTTGGAGAAAAAATCTTTAAGACGATAGAATGCGATTGTGTAAATTGGTCAACAACTCTGTGCAACCTATTGTACCAGATTGTGACATTCATGTGAGCATTGTCTGACGTATGGATCCACTCACATAGGCCAAAGAAACGGCCAGCAGCAGATTACACTGACTGCGATAAAAGTCGGTCTGATTAATATTTATTTTATCACAGCGTAACTTGTTAACGAATGTTTGATCTTGATATAGAACTGGTCAGTGGAATGATAAATTGTACCAAGCAGGTCAATGAATGAATGATTAATTATCGTCACTAGCCACTCAGACGTAAACAAAGAACACCTTCTTTAGATCACTGATACCAGACAAGTGCTCAGCTTCGATTTTTATTTTTTCAACTATCTTTTATATTTTTATTCCCTTATTTCAAAAGTTTTATTTACTTATCTATCTCTCTGTCTATCTATCTATCTATCTATCTATCTATCTATCTATCTATCTATCTATCTATCTATCTATCTATCTATCTATCTATCTGTCTGTCTGTCTGTCTGTCTGTCTGTCTGTCTATCTATCTATCTATCTATCCATCCATCCATCCACCCATCCATCCATCCACCCACCCACCCATCCATCCATCCATCCATCCATGCATCTGCCTGTATGTCTGTCAGTCTGTACATCCGCCTGTCTGTCCATCTGCATATTGATCGGACTGTCTGTTGATCGATCGATCGATCAATTGAGTGTATTTCTCATATTTTAATGTTTGCAGCATATTTATCGTATCATATTCTCAACATGCGGTTCGAAAAAAACTGTTTCTGAATTTATCATACACTCTGAAGTATGTTTCTAAAAAAGAACAGAAAAGAAAAAAGAACATAAAGGAGAAAAAGAAAGGTCCACTACTCACGCATACCTGTGTCGTCACTGGGGGTAATACAATGTAAGCTACACGCTTTGGCTTAAACTGTTTTGCCACACTTAACTTTAAATGCACGCAACAAAATCTCTAGTAAGTCCCACGTAACATCTATATATTGTTGTATAGGTTTCCGCTATTTTAAACACAACTTAAAAAAAAAAAGAAAATAAAAAAAATGAATTAAAAAAAAAACCTATGAAAACTCCTATGATCACTTCAGGTCTCACATTTGAGACACGGGCAAGATACGGAGAATTATTTCACAGAGTTTGCAAACTTGATAAACTGGTTGTAATCTGATATTTGTGAAAAAAATAAGAAAAATAATAAATAAAGACAACTCAAACATTGTATAGATTTATGGTTTTACTTTGTCAGCTGATCGCGTGTGCGTGTGCATATACTAATCAACTATTGCCAGTCTATTTGAACAAAGCAAAGTCACTTGTCAGTCTCTTACTAGAGATCTTACAAAATCTCGACAAGTCAGTCGATCGATCAAAATAAGTAGAACTTGTATGCAAATGAAGGGAGAATTTGTTAATTGTACTGTCAGTATATATGAACATATGCCATGAAAATACATCGATATCAAATGTGGCAGGTTATGGATGTATTTGCGCATGAATGGTATATAGGACACGATCTCTTTGTTTCTTATGAAGTGATAATTCCCATACGATTTTATGACAAGAAAACATGCCGTATGGCGAGTGAGGTAGAACATGACGGGTTGCACAAGCGCAACGACGTCCTTGCATAGACGACTTTCAATCGGGTATGGCAGACAGAAATTAAGCTAGCCTAAATCCCGGACCTATGAAAATGAAATGTCCATGAAGATAATAAGGTTTTTCTAAAACATAACCACAGACACAGGCCGGCAATCTTGACAGATTTTGAACAACTGACCACGTGCGCCGTAGTCATAAAAGTCTTAATGGATCATGTACACCGTCAACAGCGTCGACTGCCGAGGTCCCGTTGCCTGATTGACTACAGGGAGATAACGACCCGGCCCTGGCACTCCCCACAAAAGTGGTAGCACATGATAGTTCCATAAATTAAAATGCACCCCCTTTTCAAGGATTTTCCCTGAATTTTACCCCTCTATTTTGATGAAAACAAGGAGATTTTTGCCATGGAAAAGTACCCGTATTTTTTAAAACAAGGAAATTTTGACCGTCAAGAAGTACCTCTATTTTTCAGTTTCAAGGATACAAATGTAGTGGCCCATACCTTAAAATCTGCAGCATATAAGTGTTGTTACATTCATATCTGGATTAAACTTAATTGTAATGAGTGAAACCATTTTCATTTTCTCCATGCTTTTTAATGATTTGGGTTCCAGTTATTTTATTTTTATACTCCCTATTTCGTAAAAACGCGAAGGCTGTACAAAACATATCCTAATTTAAGAGTTCGCGGATCTTGGCCCATGAAAAACACTTCTAATTTCCGATTTCGCGGACCGCGTCGAGGCTCAAAATATTCCCCTTCTTCGGCGAAATTTGGAACGATCAAGCGTACATGTTTGGTCCTAAGTGCGGGGGCCGGGGATAACGACCAGCTATAGCCAGTCGACGACTGATGTCAGTCAGGTTACCCGACCTCGAAAGTCGCCGCTGTGCATGATCCGTGAAGTCTTTTATGGCAACAGTGTACGTGGTCAGTTATTCAAAGCAGAGACTTACATATACTGTCAGAAAATTTAAAATAAACAGGAATACCATGTTAAGCAAATGCCACTGTTTAATTTTTATTTTCTGACAGTATATTATGTAAATCCCTGTCCAAAGGTAGATAACAATTGGAAAAAAGTCATATCAAATGTGTAATCCGATATGATTAGATGTTCTATGAAAATAAATCAACATAACTGCATGATTAGGGTTTTTGTATTAACAGTGCAGGTATTCATTTCGTTTGTCACGAAAAAAAAATCGTAATGTATACACGTCAAAAAAGGATACCATTTCCCTTTATTGTCTAATGAAATCAACGAACTTAAACGCAAATGTAACAAGGTACTCGAGATGACACTTATATCGGTGGGATAAATCGGTAATGCGACATTTCACATTTTTTCAACACTGACAACAGAACGTCGTCGAATGTTAATGCAAAATTGTATTCAGCAAAACACACACACACACACACACATACATACATACATATATATATATATATATATATATATATATATATATATATATATATATATATATATATATATTGCCTTTAAATAACTAATGTCTAACTATACCATTAAAAGATTAATTATTGTGAAACATGTCGAGCCTCCGCTGCGCAAGTCCAGCGCACAACTCGATCCTTGCAACATCCGCCCTGCAATGTCTATGGACATGTAGTCCCCCTATCACTATCTTTCGGTCGGGCCGGTCGTCCAGATATTAATCCGTGCATCTATTTATCCATACATCCTAGATATATCTGTGTATTATTTCAGAACCTTGCTGTCCCAGGTCTTGGAAAGGGCACAAAGACACCAACCCTCGCCTGTTACCCCACAAAGCCCAAACAAAATGCACGGGCGATAGTGGGTCAGCATTATGTCATTTCATTCTCTCGAAATAATTATGGCTCCCTCAAATGTGACACTGCAGTCGTCGGTCGACTGACTTGTCGGGATTTTGTAAGAGGTCTACTAGGTTGGTATGAATAACAATGGTAATGATGATGTTGATGATGTTGATGATGACGACAACGATGATGAAAATGATAACAGTAATAATAATAATAATAATAATAATAATAATAATAATAATAATGATGATGATGATGATGATGATGATGATGATGATGATAATGATAATGATAATAATAATAATAATAATAATAATAATAATAATAATAATAATAATAATAATAATAATAATAATAATAACAACAACAATAATAATGTTTTCAGCGTCATTTACTGACCTGTTTTGTCAGCCTGACACCATACTGTTGATAGTCTTTTTTCAGACTATTGCAAACTGAGAAGCTTTGCAAAGGGCAAGCACACCATTCCTTCTATTCAGTATTACCATGGATTTCTGCATTGCTTAGATCTTCCTGTACACCACATGTGTGTATATGCATGTGTTCCAAACAGTAGAACTTAAAAAGGCTCATGTAAGGCTTGAAAGTGTCTTAAGTCAAACAGAGCTAGGTCAATATTTTATATATTCATTTGTTTATATTTTTGCACATTATACGATGTGCATGACGGGAACTATGTGTACATAAGAGTAAAGTGATGCCTGGTTTGTAAACATGACACTGTGTAATATCGATTACCGTTGACTTCAAGGGAAATTTTTGAAACAGAAACTTGAGTTCATTCAGAAGTGCTCATGTTTGGAAAGGGCACTATCCATTTATCTTTTCTTGCTATGCCATAGAGAGAGGATGTCTGAAAGGTTGACATTTGAGAATGCGATATTAAAAACACACAGCCGGAGAGAGAGAGAGAGAGAGAGAGAGAGAGAGAGAGAGAGAGAGAGAGAGAGAGAGAGAGAGAGAGAGAGAGAGAGAGAGAGAGAGAGAGAGAGAGAGAGAGAGAGAGAGAGAGAGAGAGAGAGAGAGAGAGAGAGAGAGAGAGAGAGAGAGAGAGAGAGAGAATAACTCACCCGTATGGTTGATCTCATGACTATGAAATATATCGACAGATGGTGCGCATAACCACAGATCAGAATTGAAGCACAGAAAAGCATTTTTTGGTCCAGAGGGTCGGGGGGGGGGGGGGGAGCCCTCACATCATGCTTATATTGTTATGTTCTAGATACCCCCGAGGTGAAAGATGCCGTTGTAAATGTAGATAAATCTAGTTTGCAAGGAAATGAAGACACGTGCACCATGTGTTGTTCAGAAGACTACTCGCACATTTTCAAACCCTTGACAAACCAGATAGCCTACAATGAATGCCGGGAGATTCACTAAGGCTGCAGTAGTTTCTCAATGTGTTCTCGTGTACAGGACACTCTTTTATAAGCTAGGAAAGTCTCAATGAGAACTGTGGCTTCTCTTATGGAATTATTGATTAGCATTAGTTATTACATGTCGGACACAGTGCAGAATCCCCACACTTACTCTCCACATTATGCCCAAATGCTACTGGTAAACGATCCCGTAAAGTCTTAGCAGCATCTTTCATACTTTTTCAGCGTACATGTAAATCTTGTAAATCTGGGGTCGACCAGTTACGATTTGATTTACGCGAAACTTTCTGAGGCAAGTCGTCCCATTTGGCATCTATTTTGCTTTTGCTGTTCAGTAGCTTTCATCTGTACAACCAATTTCAATGTTAGGCCTATATCAGATGCTGATGATTTTCATTTGCCGATACCAATACCTTCGTTTTCCCTCGTAATGCTGCGTACATTATTTACTTTTGAGATGGAAAGCATAAACCACCGGCTTTGCATTTACAAGTTAAACACAATTTTCTTTTTTTTTAAAAAAAAAAAAAGGTGAATCTGCCAACTGTGACCCTACATGTTTGAGGATATGGAAAGCATCTGCGGGGGTTCGGTTTTGTCAGGTTGCAGCCTTGCATATTGCACATGCGTGCGACCCAAGAGGTTAAACAGCAAAATGCAACATTGATCAAATATTCACTTCAAACATCATTTATTGAGTGTCTGTTTGTGCATTTGAATAATGAGATACATTCAATGTATATTTTGATATATTGTGCATTGAATAAGCTATTTCTGTATTTGTCAATAGCTAGCCACATCAAGTAGATGGGACTTTACTAGGCTTGTGACGCGCATGCGAAAGCAGGCCCAATTTGTGCAAGGACCGCCCACCCATAATGATCTATTGGAGCCGCTAACGGTTGAAATCTGCCAAGTTTTATCAGTCTTTTGGTTTCATCAGCCAGAAAATGTTGCTTTTCCTAAACTTTATCAAGAAGCAAAGAAAGTAGATTTTATAAAATGGCACGACATAATACACCCGATGCAACCATTAGAGAAAGGATAACTCTCACAAACAAGAGCTTGACATAGGGTAGACTTGCACAAGTCCCTGGTGCATGTCCCTATTTTCCCATCCCGCGGTCCCACCCAGAAGTGCGATACATTTTCCCCTCCACAAAGTTAACTGAATAATATTATGCCAACTACACGGTGTTATTAAGTAGGTCCTACTATTATTATTTTTTTTTAACTGGTCGACACTGCCGCCGTGTCGGTTTCAACAGTAGCAGCTATTGAGTCCTGGTCAGTTCTAATCCCATTATCATTGCGAGTGGAAAGTGGCATTCGATGAATGCATGGCTAGTCACTGGCCACTCAAGCGAGACAAAACGGACCGTCTCCCTCCGGCTGCCGACACCAGGGACTTGTCAAACTTGCACAAGCCCACTCTGGACTACCATCAATTCGGTGGGAGTGACGTCACAACATCCGGGGTTTCGCGGGATCTTGGAAGTCAAATCAGTGCCACAACTTTTTTATTTTTGCATTAATGCAAAATGATCCACGTCATGATTTAAGTTTTGTTGAGTAAGACCTCTACATTTCTATGTGGTTCTTTTGTCAATTTAAACAAAAACTCTTGCCCTACACCCTAACAAAGGAAATATATCGATCTCAATCACGATTTGATCAAAGCGGTCAAACCTGTGTGAATACTATTGCATGGGTACCGGTAAGCGCATTTTTCTGGGTTAGCGTCACGAACGATTGTTCCTCTGTTATTTTTTTCTAAAGATCGGTTGCGTGTTATATTCAATTATAATGGTAGAGCTTGTTGCTGCAGTAAATAGTCCATAAACACACTTTATAGCAGTTACTGACAAACTGTCAGCATGATAAACACGCGGCAGCGGTAATTTCACCCGAGCCATGTTTCCCTTCGGCTAGCGTATTTTACTCTCTTTCCGTGAAAAAATTGGACCCTGTGCTCTATTGTACGCAAGGACTGGTACAGTGGTAGTATATGTTATCATTCCGACCAATTTACAGCGTTAAATTTTGTTTCTTGCTTTAATAAATTGTTTGAAATCGAAGCAGTTTTGAAGGGGTTCCCGCTAAAATACTTTTGTTTCAGATAATGGGAGAGCTTGTTGTTAAAATAGACAAGGTTCTAAGCATTCTAACGATATAAACAACATGGCGCGGAGACAAAAAAAATCGAGATTGAGACGATGAAATCACCCTATTTTTGCACAGTTTTGCAAACTTACATCATTCAAATTGTCACAAGCAACGACCCGGTCATTGATTTAAATCATCGTAGAAGGAAAATATTCATTTTAACGCCGCTCGAAATAGCCATCAGCAAGAAGTGACGTTTCTCTACAATAGAATGTGCATGCTTGCATGTAAATAAACAACAGTCAACACAAGGAATTTGAGACGGCCTTGAATCTGTCACGTGCTTGACTGCTCATGAATAATTCATAGCAGCGACAAGCCAGCAAGTTTGACAAGTCTCACTGGACGCCCTCTGCCTGACGCGGTGCACTGCAATTAGACAATCCTTAATCCTTCATTACACAGTAGCTCAATTAACAGCTTCTGAAGAGGAGTGCGTTATGACCGCTCGCTTGTCTGTGTGATAAGAAACACAGTGCAGACCGCCCGGCGCTAATCATCTGGAGTTAATGTTATCTGGTTATATACACGTTCCACGCCAATCAGCTAGGTAAAGCTACGACGTGTGTTTACTTAAAATTTAATTTGGCAATGAATTTGATTTTAAATAGAATACGGAGGACAGTCCAGTGAGACTTGAGCAAGTCTAGACATAGGGTCTTTCCATCAACATGTGTTCCCGACTTACAAGAACGCTTGGACCATTATGTAAGTAAAAGAAAGGTGATTGCAATTGATGAAATTCATAACTACGCTTCTTAGGTCGTGACTCTTCAATCGCAGCAAATGTGGGGCTGTGGCTGGGAGGAACTTCTCATAACTAAAGAAAGGACATATTTTAGTCGGTTGGTCATACCTACAGTTTCCTCGAAACCACTTCAGTATGTGGAAGATCATATTATTTGCTGAAATCAACATGTCATTTATTCTATAATAATCAAAATTTCTAAATTCTGAAATAATTTTCCAATATTTTTTTGACTTTAGACAAAGGGTTACACAAATGAAATATCAAATATTGAATTTTCATGCCCAAATGGCACCTTTTCGTCAGAGAACTTTCGTATAAAGTGAACAATTTTTGGAGGCGAACAGAACAGTTTTGGGCCAGTACAAGCCAAGCAAAATTAGCCACGGTCAAGTTACAAAGTCAGCCAGACGTGTGCCGCAGCCGCTTTCTCTACTATGTTATAAACGTACTGGATCTTGCTAAAGCATCCATGGATGAAAATGAATAACACAATTAGGCAGGTTTATATACCAATTTTATTGTCCCATGACTCACTGAACTTCTCACTAATTTTCAATGTTGGAAAGTACTCTTTGATGCAAACTTTGAGTACATTCCTTAAAATGTTGACTCATACCTGATAAACATTGTCTGTGCAAATGACACGAACGTGGAATTGACAGACATCGTATTGTATTGTAAAGTTTAAAAAGTGCTCAGAAATGTATTGAGCAAATGTAATTTTAAAAAAATGTTTGCAATTTGTTCTCATGCCAGCTCAATGAGTAGGGTGACACGTGTTCTTGTGAGAAGTACCAACGTCAGATACCAAACGTCGTAAAGGGTGTCAAATATGTTACTGATAAATTCAGTTACTAAGAAATACCACAACCAGGCAACAAAAGGGTTATATAAAAATTTTGCAGAAAGTTAAGTGACGCTATCCTAAAATTACAGCAGTATTAGATATCTCTTATTTGTTCTAAATAGACACACGTCTGTCTTCCTTTCTTATCCATGCGCACATTAACACCCCAGGGAAAAAAAGACCGCAAAGACACAACAAACAAGGTATTCTTTCTTTCTTTCTTTCTTTCTTTCTTTCTTTCTTTCTTTCTTTCTTTCTTTCTTTCTTTCTTTTTTTACCTCCTTATGTCTGTCCTTTTTTGGTGCGGGTGGGTGGGTGGGGGGGGTCACATGTTTTTTCTGCTACAACTTGCTTTATAGGTGTAATACCTAGGATCATTCTGGTCGCACACTTATATCTATTCCAAGGTCAGAGGCCAGCACTCTGTACTTGGACAGCAGTATATCCCAATCTTGATGTGCACCTTGGAGATGGCGGCTAGATGACGCTGTCACATGAAAACTCTTGCGACCGTGCAGAACCCGGTGATTATTGGTGCAAAGGACCTCTCCTGAAAGAATTACCACACTTTAAACTTTAATTTTGAAACAGGTAATTTACTTTGTCAAAGATGGACTATGTTTTTTTCGTCCAACTTCTCTATGGGGATAGCTTATCCTAGAAAAAAAGAAACAACGATTGTCCATGGCAAGAAACCGAAGAATAAAACGCCTGACAGCTTCATCATTTAGACCGCTCATAATGATGATGTTGATGATGATGATGATGATAATAATAATAATTGTAATTATAATAATTTGAATATTAATTTAACACGGTGGTATTTTATCCTTTAAAATGTACAGTTAATGGGTTGATAAAGATCAAAATAGATAACGCTGATAAAAGTTGCGATGATGTGTTTTACATCTCATAGGGTTCCACAAGACTTAACGATTTCTGAAAATTGTGCTTAAATGTTGAATCAAAGCTAGTTACCTGGGCTCAGCTTGTGCAGGATATGGTTTTGCGGATCGTTCATCATGTCCTCCATCAGCTTCAAAGCTCTGTACACTGGTTTGACGATCTTCAGAGGAACTCTCAACTTGGAGTCTCTTGTAGGGTTGTTATATGCAATCTTTGCTACTTCGCCGCCGTGATCTAGGCTGAAACAGTTTGTATCTGATGCTTTAGTCTCTATCTCGTCATTTCGCAGAAACTGTTCAACAAGTAACGAAAGTTTCCAATATAATGTATTACTGCTTTGGTTAAACAACTCTATAAATTTGTACATTCCTATGATCTTGGTATTTAGGTTTGGTATAGTTTATAAAAACATAAAAATGTCTGTGTGAAAATACACGTTTTTAATGCTCTTTCTATATGTTGCCCTTATCTTTTCCATCACTCGAGGTTACTGGACAATATTGAAGTGCAATGTATTTCATAACGAAATTCAAAGGGTTACCTATTTTGGCTGCAATCATGTTTACCGTAGATGTAATGAAATGAGTCTGCTATAGCCATAGGAGTATAACGTAATTTTCAAATTTGTATATTATTGTAGGCAATATATACGTAATCTGTTCAAAACCAAATATCCCCACGATGTTCTTCATAGATATAATACATTTAGACGTGTGTATGCCCATATCTACATGGGTCCTGAGAAATTATTGAGAGACAGAATTGACCTTCGCGTCTTAAATTGTTATATGAAAACAACAAGGTAGGTGAAACATGTGTATTCAAAATTTCTGATTCCATACGTTTGAAATATTCCACGCTTTACAATCTGTTGGTTCCATCTTGATGTGAATAACTAATTATAAATGAGGTTCTCTTCATACAATTTATTTTGCTGTTATTAAGGTAAAAAAGTGCAAAAGTGCGAATGATTGAGCGTTAAATTTTCCCTCAGATTTGCAAGTCCGCATCATCAACATGAATTTATCTAAAGTCTCACATACATTTTCATCCCACAGAAATTTATGATAATAGGAGTTTTTTGTTTGTTTGTTTGTTTGTTTGTTTTTTGGTCAATGGAACACCATATAGCATTGTAGATATTTCTGTTTGACAGTGATAATGGTTTTAATAACCACATTGCTTGATACTGGTATTTATTGGGGTAGACGAAATATTACTGCAAATCAGGATTAGCTGCTGAGGAATTGTTAGCATGTTCAGGCAAAACTGATCACATTTTGCATAATGTTTTGGTTAAAATCATAGGTGCCGTATGATGATTTAATATTGACACCTGGTGAATTGTTGAATATTATCTGGGTTTTTTTCACTTCCATTCAATGAACTCCATTTTAAAATTAAAAGACGTCCTACGAATTGAGTATGTCAGATGCGCAAGTGGGCCTTGCCTGGAATTCACTATTCATAGCTGGCTGTACTAAAATCGACGAATTATTATCCTAGATATTTAAACAATAATGAAACTTTGAGATGGAACAGTGAAAATAAAGATAGAATAGATTTGAGATAATGGAAGATTAAGATTCGTATGATAGAGCAACAAAATTCCATTGACCACCAGCGAAAAGTATTCAAGTATTTCTATGACTTGTATAGAATAAAATTCACAACAATTTTATATGTTACAGGCATTACGTCTTTTACCCAGATAAAGGGGAATCTGCTTTTCTCCAACATGAATTTATATAAAGTGATCTCATGGTCAATGATATTTAACTTACCAAAATTTATAACCAACGTTTTTACAGTCAATGACATTTCTCCAAAAAAGAATCAAGTACCCACCAGATGACAGGTGTGTTGTTCACAAGATGAAACTTAAAGTAATCCTCTCCCACATCGGCATAATCCACAGGTACCGTGGTGAGTATGTTGAAGGCGTCAGGGTTCCGTCTCTTCACCAAGTTAGCCACATAGAAGCCGTCAACCAAAACGTTGTCACCACCCTCCGTTGCAGCTTGCTCAATACAGTGCAGCATCTGGGTCTTTATCATTATCAATGATGAAAAGCTATGAGGCGACTACTTTGCGTGTATAAGCCTATTTCAGGCTAATATGGTTTGTTTTGATTCAAGCGAGCAATCATGCGTGCCATTAAGGGACAAAGATATATATACATATATATATATATATATATATATATATATATATATATATATATATATATATATATATATATATATATAGAGAGAGAGAGAGAGAGAGAGAGAGAGAGAGAGAGAGAGAGAGAGAGAGAGAGAGAGAGATAGAGAGAGAGAGAGCACTGCATGATTGCTGCGTCGTGTGTAATACCATTTAACTTAAATGGACAAAAAAAGGAAACAAAAAAACGAAAAACAGACAAACGAACAAACAAAAACAAGAAAAAACCCAAGAAAAAACACAAACAAACCCAAAAATCCAAAAAAAACCAAACAAACAAAAACAAAACAAAACAAGACAAAAAACAAAAAACAAACAAAGAAAAAAAAAAACGCATGCGCCCAGCGTGTTTTAATTTCTTACTTCAGTTTTTGACTCGCGATAATGTATTTTCTCTAAAGGCCAATTTTAAGTTGATAGAATGTTAGGGCAAAATGCCCACAGCCTATCAAACATTGGCTGACGTACAAAAACCGTACAAATTGATAACTGGACATATATGTTTTACTGTTCCATATAGTAGGAGGAAGAAAATACAGATGGACATACCCCTGCTTGGAAAGAAAAATACGGCTGGTCCGTGTGGCACCCCAGTGTGTTGTTTGTGTACGCCAAATTACTTGGGCTCACTTTGGATTTCACATTAAAGACAGGGCTGTAGAAATAAGTCCGGATAAAAGCACTTTTATACCATGTGCATGCATCATATGAATCATGATATTACCTTAGTAAACCTGTCAGTTAGAACACCGATCACAGTAAGGTGATTATCCGTCGTTCATAAATCCAGAATTTCCTTTTTCACCTCCGCTCGGAAGCTGATGTCCGGGTCAAACTTTAAACGTAATGGGGATGTACCTTGAGCGGGCCTCTACTAAGTTTGTGGACCAACTAATACTCAAACTATCTATATTTAAAAAACAAAAAATGATATTTTTAGGGAAAATGATTTGGTATTTTGTTTGTAATTTTCAAGTTTCTCCCAAGCGTTTGCAGGATTTTGGTCCAGCAAGGTGGGAATATACTTTGACTCTGTCGTGTTCACTAGGTGGCGCTATTATAATGATATGATTACTACTAATAATATTGAGATGATTATTAATAATAATGATGATGATAATAATAATAATAATAATAATAATAATAATAATAATAATAATAATAATAATAATAATAATAATAAAAAAAAAATAATAATAATAATGATAATAATAAATATAATAATAATGATTATTATTATTATTATTATTATTATTATTATTATCATTATTTCCTGGATTGATTTTTTTAATTACATAATGACTTTGCAAATGCAGTTTTTCTCAAAACCTTTGGCTCTATCAACTTCAGTTCGATGGGTTCCTAGTTTCTTCACGCGTCAATGAGTTTTACTCAATTCATTTTTTTTTTTGTTTATTTTATTTTTGTTATGATTTTGTTTTTCGTTTTTGAAGAGCGTGTTGCAGTTGCGTTTAAAATCTGTTTCCTTGATAACGACAAGTCTAATTGGTAGCTTCTGGGTACCCTCTGACATAAATGTGTGCTACATGTTGCCTCGCGATTCTTATGAAATTGTCTGTGTGTTTGTGACTTTTGGACTCCGATGACACCTCCCCATGAATACTCCTGAAATCGTGAGAATGCCGCTTGATCTTGTCTTCAAAAAGTTGTTCTGCATAATAGACTAATTGTCATTTCCTTTCTCTTATAGTAAATATTAATGAGTGCATGAAATGTTAGGCCTGCTGATGCTGATGCATGTTAAAGTAGTTTTTTTTTTTCCAAACCCGACCAGATCCTCTTCAAACGTCGAAGAGATACACATTGGGAGGTTGTTGCTTTCATATGGTAATGTCTTTAAAGTATCAAAGTAAACAGTAAAAGATCTATTGCAGCAAAGTAGTGAAGTAATATTAGTGTAAATGCCTGTATGTGTGGCCTCCTCAATGAACTAATTAGTAAATCCTCTGAAAAACTGTCTTGGTACTTACATGGTTTACTCGGTTGTCACATGTTGTTCTCTCGCGGCTTTTTTTGTGTAATATTATTCCTTAATCATACATTATATTTGCGTTTTGTCGTAAAACGAGCCCAACAATCTATTGATTAACGGGGTTTCAAAGTATAATAAAGGATGTTTGTCGTAAATTGTATCAGGCACTTGCAATTATTAGTAATTACAGTACACATGCTCACCACGGATATTTTCTCATGAGAATCTCCCAATACCAGGACTGTGACAGTCCTGTGCTCGGCTGACCTTGTATGTACAGATTGAAGTGGCCTGTGACCTTCTGATTAATATCAAGGTCACTTCTGTTTCAAACCATCATCAATATTTGCAACGTCGGTCTTCACTTGTACATTTCAGGTGTCATCAATTTTCAAATGGAAAGTGACAGGATCCACTGTTACCACGATATAAACAAGTATTTCAGTTTGACCTGTCAAGGTCACTCAAGGTAAAATTATTAAGTCCTTAGGTACGTTTTTGTTGGTATTTATGAACCACCATTACCTTGATACAAGGTAATATGTCAGATCTACCGTCTCACTATTGTAAGAATATTTATATGTAAGATACCCTCACATGGCAGCGGTACACAGATTTTGCAAAAATTTAGTACAGGTACAATCTCACTAAGTTTCAAGAGAATTCAACATACAGGTTGGCAAAAGAAGTTAAAAAAAAAGCTAAAACGAACATTTTTTAAAGTAGTGGGTCTACCTGCTGAATAGATTAAGGTTTAGGGGTCATCAGAAGTGTCTGTACAATTCCGAAGAAACTGGACATGCTATTTTGGATAAGAAGACTTTGTCAAGACCCCCCACCCCCCCCCCCCCAAAAGTAAATAGTTAAACATCAGTGCGGCATGCTCAATTGAACAAACCCATTAGAGATCCAACCAAGGTACACCGCACCTAGTCCGAAATTAACCTTGCAGAAGGTTTGGCGAGCGAGTCAAATGTAAATTTTTATTGCAATCTCCATTGACTTGCATAGTCGTCGACAGGAATGTATGGCGTAACTGACTAGTACCCAAATTGAACCATTTGTTAAAATTCAAAGATTTGGAGAGCCACCATCTAGTTAACAACTTTGACTCTTCACAAGGTATATTTGCGCCAAGATTTAGAACAATCTAAGAGACTTTGAAGCAGAAGCTGAGAATAGCAAACGTGCAAAAAATCATACAACATACCAGCGACAGCTGTTGAACAAATTTAGGTCTAGCGGTCCACAAACGTGTCCCTATACAGTTTATGAAGAACTGGCCTGTGGATTTCCAGACAACGTTTGTCAAGATTTTGCCGAAAGCTGAGCAAGCCGAAAAGATTCACAAAAAATATATATCAGTGAAATATGACAATTTGTGCAAACTTGGCAAGAACGCACCAGATATATATTTCCACCAATGTTGAAATGCATCTGGCTTACGGTTTTGGTTTTCAAAAAGTTTAAACAAATTGTGAATAAACGACAAACGACGGATGGAAAACGGACGCAGAGCCCTCCTGCAAGCTCAGGTGACTAACAATTGAGCTGAGCTAAAAACTGTTAAACTGCAAATATACAAAAGATAGAGAAACTTTACATTTTTTGTTTTAATTAGGAAGTCAGTAAAGCAAAGCATACCCATAGTTGTGAGGCTTCACGTATCCAGCTCTTTCACTTAGCTTTTCAACCTCTCCAGGGTTACGGGATGCTCCCTTGATGAGTACTAATCCGTATTCTTGAAGTCTATGAAGCCATTTGTATAAGGTATGGTCATCTGACATAAACTGATCCAGACAACGAAATCAAATTAAACTGTATGTAGATTTTATAAGCAATTAAAACACACACACACACACACACACACACTCAAATATATATATATATATATATATATATATATATATATATTTGTATATATATATAAATGCATGTATGTGTGTGGGTTTAATTGAAAATCAAGAACTGACAGGTACTGATGACTCTTTTTACATTTTGAATCACCAGCAAACGATTATGGAATGACGGGTAGGGGTGCTACGAAATATTCATCCATGAAAAGGAGTAAGATGATGAATTTTTTTTTTTTATCTGACGGAGAGAGGAGGGCTTGTTTATGTTGGTAAACATTAGTTGTAGCAAAAACTGGATTTTCACAATTATTCGTTTCACATAAGCTGAGATTTAGCTCTCTGGTTGGTGTTGAGAAAGGCAAGAAGCTACAAATCTAATTGTGGTATATGACTGCTATTTTTGATGCTAAATCTTTTTTTTATCAACCGTTCAAATTGTTTGGCGATGAGATTGAAACTTTGGGACAGAAAAACTTGTTTGCAAGACATAAACCAGCAGCCCCCCCCCCCCCGGCCTCTTAATCAAAAACAAAAACAAGAGCAAAACAAACAAACAAACAAAAACAAACAAAAAAAAAAAAAAAAAAAAAATAATAATAATAATAAATAAAGGAGGGGGGATAATAATAACTAAAACTAAAGGCAGGTTTAACAACCAATAATTGTGTGAAATAAGGAAAAAAGAATTCTCTATGAAGTATATGACAAGTGTATCCAGGAGCAATGGTCATTTTACACAGACATATGTGTAAACAGCAGCCAGGAGATGTTCTAGAGGACAGTCAAGATGTAAATAAATGAGCATGGTGAATTGAGGAGTTTTCAATTCACATGAAACAGACTAATTGGAAATATACGTCTTCAAAGAACGCCTTTCATCTTTACGAGATTCAGCTGTTCTGTTTCAAGAGGAATAGTCTCCATTTTGTGGTACAACTAAACACTCCTTGTTTTCGGAGTCGGTAAAGAGGGCTCTAAAAGCCCCGTCAAATACGAAAGACACAGCCACGAACAATCCTCCATTTCACACGTAAAATGTAAGATTTTCCGCAGCTCAGATATATTTTGTTGATGAAAAATACTGTCCAGGACAAGTATTACTTTATTTTCTACATATATTTGTTGTACAATTACTCGCCGATAATTCATAAGCCTTATCTATATATTAACAAAGTACATACGTGAGGAAGGCATAATTCTCGCATCCCGATTTCCGTCGATTTTCAAATTACACACACACACACACACACACACACACACACACACACAGACGCATACACACACACACACATATATATATATATATATATATATATATATATATATATATATATATATATATATATATATATATATATATATATATATATATATAAGATACACAATTAGACCTTTCCCTATAATTATAATATCAGAATATGTGTGCAAGTCGAGGAAAAAATGTGGTCTTTGTTTCACTTGAAAATCACTTGAAAATCTATTTTGTATAGATTAATTTTTACAGTGAAAAAGCACTGTAAATGCCGCATGCTGATTATGATTGATTAAGGAGCAATATTTTAAAACCTAAGCACACTGTTTACATACTCTGTCACTAGATCACAAACAACAGCAGGTATATATTGTTGTAAGACGAGGGTTGATTGCTTACTCTCAGGAGTCTAAATGCCTACCTGATCGTAGTCTATTGTTGGAATTTTAGTCTGCATCTCTGCACCCCACAATGTGGGTTTAACCCCGTACCATGGCTTCCTGCGCGAGAATGCTTCCTCTGTAAAACTGTGATCCCATATCCACGACATGGAAAAGCAACTTGAATGTCCATCGTTCCATATAATGTCAACTTCGTTCCCCGTCGAACTGATCTGTTTGCGAGAAAACTATATGTAAAAGTCCACCGCAAACATGAGACCTAAAATATCAAGTGAAGCGAGTAGGAAGGGAGCTAAATTGAAACGATAACGTCTCGTGACTTTTCTAGTAAAACAAAACCAGGTGCACTACCTAGTAACTTTAGAAATTAGTCATATTTCATCAGATTTTACAAAGTGTTTTGTTCACATATAACCTAAAGTATTATGATCACTTTTGGTGTTAAGGTAGCCTTAAAAAGGGTACAGAAATTAAAACTTGATGATAACGAGGCCCCTGTCTGTTATAGACAAACCTATTTACCTTGATACTTGACTCGACGTCACTTATTTCTACGATGGCTTACTCCGCAGAAGACCTTTATCTGGTAACTATTTAACATTTATAGCCACAGCAAGTAAAGACGCGTCATTATGTGAAAACTAGATTTTTTAAAGAGTATCTGCCAGACTATTTTCAATCAAATACATATACATATATATAAATATATATACATATATATATATATATATATATATATATATATATATATATATATATATATATATAAAAGCATTTACAATACGTTTGCTGTACTGCTGTATTATATACATCTGTCTCATTACCAACTATGGTAGTAAAAATCGTTGACCACCCAAGAATGAAAGCTCATTTTATAGTTAATAGGAAAATACCAGTTTCTAGTACTTTCCTATTGGTTTAAATAGAAAAGCGCCAAATAGTTTTATAAAATTGAAAACTACAAAACTCACAAAGACTTTGTTTCAAACAATTGGAAAAGAAATTGGATTCCACATGTTAAAGAACCAAGGTACAAGGGTACATTAAGGTGATCCCATGCATGTAGGTTGAGCGGTTTAAGAAAACGGGCCTTATTGTTCCTCCAGAAAAAAATGAAAGAAATTATGACAGCTGAATCTGAAAGTCTTATTAAAGAAAATGATATAGACACACGTGATGTAAATTCAATTTTCATCTGAAGAAAAAAATCTTGGAAATTACGATGACAACTGCGCATACGTTTATTTACACCAGTGCTTCTATACTGTGGATGCTAACGTATAATTATTCATAATTTCCCCCCAAAAATAAAAAAAACAAAGTAAAAAAAAATTTTAAATAAAATGAAGTAAAAAATCAAAGAAAAGAGACAATACTACTGTCACTTATTACACAACCGTGGCTTTTAACAAAACAAGGTATATTCCCACAAAAATGAAGAGGTGGGCTATTGCAAATAAACATTTTTAGATATGACCAAATTGCATCACCCCTTGTTGAACAAATTGAAGATATAGGTGTACCCAGACGTTTTTGTATAAAATTTTAGAACATCTGACGTACCATGCGTACGGAAGAAACGTGACCTGTTGTAGATGCCTCATATACACATTCAACCAACGTCTACTACATATTTAAAGTGGATCTGGTTCTCGTACTTTAAGGATAATAATATATACATATCTTTTTATACCAGAATCACTATGCACACCATGGGAACCTGTACTCTTTCTGATTATGAAGAGATCCAAACTCTACAGGTATTTCTTTTTTTCCAAAATGAATCCCCAAACTCATAAGATTTACAACACCCACTTGAAACAAAATTAGCCCAGGGCACATTTTCAGCAACGATCAAAACATTAAGCTAATTGTTTTCGAGAAGTCGAAAATGTGGCTCATTGATATACAGTGGCAGATAGACGGACTCGCTTTAGCTTCTTAGTTTTGCCGAGGCATAAACTAAAATTAATCTGCCAATATAAAATCATATCTATATCATTGTCAGGTCTTAGACAACCAGGGTAAGAATACAGAGGTATTTCTGTCAATGGCTGGAAACAAAAGACAAGGTCACAGATTCCGATCACAACAGAGGTAGCATATCATGATCCAAACACATAACCATCACACTTCTGGGCACAGGGGGTGTCACTGCATGGACAACCAGTTGGCCTACCATTGTATAATTGGACAATAATCTGCGAATTTAGTTTGTGGTATCCGCGGATCGGGCGACTGCTGTCCTTGAATATCATAAAAACATTGTACCCACTGGAGTGAATATTAACAAACCTTCCCTATTAGGGAAAACAAACCCTATAATTGTTTCGTTATGTCAGAGTTCAGGGTAGGTATGTATTCTAATGCATGGCAGAGATGGGAAGGGGCATACAAATACTGATATCAACAGCATGTGATTTTTCTATTGTGGTGCCTCATCACTTGGACCTAGCTGCTATATAGGTATTACAACAAGCCATTTCAAGTCATTTGGGCATGTTATGTGAAACACAGGGGTTATAGTGATGTGGATGTAAATGGCAGTTAGCAAAAAGTAGACCTATAAAGGTGATTCAAGGGGGAAGATATCCTCATGGCCTTATTAGATGACTCGGATTTTTTCAATTTTGTCCGTGTCCGTGTCCGGGGTATAGGAGTGTCCTTTAGCTTGACCGGTGCTAAAAGCTATGAAGATTATCCTCGTATGTGCAAACAATGGCAACAGCTACGTCTCGTGGTTCGTTGAATGGTTCCCTGACGTCTGTATGTTGAACAAACCACCAAAGCTGAGCGGTAAAGCTGCCTCCTTGTGACGAAGAATTTGCAGATTTCACCAATAAGCACAATTTCTATGAACGGCTGCACTTTAAAGGCTTCGCACCTGTTTGATTGTGCTATTAGGTTGTGGGTGTGTCAACTTCTCAGGCAGAGTGGCAGAGAAATTCCCTGGTAGCCATTTCAGTTCGTGTTCTTAAAATATTTGTATATACAAGTACATGTACATTGGTATCCAAGCAGACAAAGAGAGTATGATAAATCTAGGTCTAGCCAAGAGCCGCTTCAAAATTGAGTCTGTTCAAGCGCTCTATGTCAGAGACATATTGACATTAGGAGTCCTGCCATTTCAAAAGCAAACATCTGACATTTCACGTCATGAAAAACGACGAGCAGAATAATGTTTTCCTGACAATTTCTTTTACTTCACACCTTGTGGGTAGATATGCAGTTTATATGAGAATGTGTATAAATGATCAGATGATCAGAGTTATATTACAATTTTTTATTTTAAAAACTGTAATTTTGTGAGGTAACGTCATTCTGCCGCACTTTTAATCTGCATGCATTGGATATGTGTGAGGTCATCTATTTATATTTTAGACTGTGGGAGCAAATATCAAGCATTAACCCTTCGCCGGCCAAATCATCCACTAGGCGCCCGTATGTAAGCTTTTCTGTCCTAATTTTGTATTGAATTTTTCCTCCGCAGAAACAATTTGGGAGAAATGTAAATAAGCCCTACTATGGTACCATGCCCAAGTCAACAATCAACTGTCCTTGGTGCAGCATATGCACAACACGCCTTAATCTAATCAGGAGAATGTTAAGAATGTACCAAACAAATCATTTGGTGTTTGTGCTTGACTTACATCAGGATCCTCATGATAATCTTACGAAAACAAATTAATTAGCAACTGATCAATCCACCGGCACTAACAGCCATTGCCTGTGATATTTGAAATATGATGACACAGTGACAACCGAACTTAATGTGATAGTTGAATATTTATTACACAGAAGGAATATATATATACATATATATATATATATATATATATATATATATATATATATATATATATATATATATACACATATATATAAATTTACAGTACAGAGAGAATTGTTTGCGTTCTACGTTTCCTTTGATGCCCGCGATGGGTAGTACTTTACTGATATGACATTTCAACAAATCAGAATACGCTTTTTTAAGGATCTTGTTAACGCGCACAGAGAGCCTCGTTGTCAATTTTATTACTTCTTGGAAAGATATTCTTTACAAGAACTCTTATAGAAAATATGTATATTTGTTGAAATTTGAGACGATAGAAAAGGCTACAGAAAAAACAGTTAATTATATGGCATTATAAGAAATATGTATCGGCGTTCATAAAACAAAACAAAAACAAAAATAAAAAAACAAAAAACAAAAAACAAAAACAAAAAAAAACAAAAAACAAAAAAAAAACAAAAAAAAAAACAAAAAAAAAAAAAACCAAAAAAAAAAAAAAAAACCACACAAAAAACTTGTTAAATGTTTTATTTCAATTAGCAATAGTTCCTACAAATCTAATTCTAGATTCTTAAGTTCGGTGCTAATCATGACATCTGTTTTCAAAACTATTTTAAGTGAACATGTCTTTAATACTAAGAAAAATAAGGGAAAGGAAAAAAGTTTGATAGCACATGTATAGTAAGTCCATGATTTTTCCCATGACATCAATATTGCCTGATTAGCCTGACAAGAGATAATTTCAATTAGAATTTATGTAACGAAATTTTATTTCAATTAAAGGCTTATATATCCAGCAAAACAATACATATAGACAAAAACATATTCCGTATGTTCCTGTTTTTCAGGAAATACATATTTTCATAGATGGTACCAAAGCATATTGACGAATGGAAAAAACAGAAATTTGCATTAACCTTCTCACATGTACTCTCCACGTTCATTCGACCGTTTTGATTTGATGCACCTATAATAATACCAATGAAGAGATATCATCTTAATCCTTTCACCACATCTCAAGAATTATATGACCATGAATTGCAGTTCATAAGTTACGTATGTATTTTATAATGTAGATCAAATGTGGTTTAAAAGTTGTGATTATAATTGTTTTTTAAATCCCAGCCATTGAGAATTACATCTCTATGATAAAGATCTTTTTGCGTCTTAAATTGCTACCTTGGTAGGCCATCCAGAAAAAAAAAATGACATCCGTATTTTTGCAGTAAGTGGACTATGACTAGGAAATGAGAACAGCTGGAATAAAATCATTTGCATGCACAAACCATCAACGTGAGGCAAAACGTGATATGAGGAACTGTATACCAAAGACCTGACTTTACCATTTATTGACCATATATCTCCCACGAATGATGCTATACCTGAGCTGAAGTAGGGTAAACATCAACATCTAAGTTCTCCATTAATATTTGCCTTCCTCCAGAAGATCTATCGTAGCATTCAGGACATCGACAGCAGTCCCGTAACCATACGAAAGGATATTTCGTGCTATTTCCTTCAGTCCAATTGACCACGAGCATCCGTGTCTCTGTATTCAAACTTATATCCTGAGCTATCTGCGTTTCTCTTCTGAAGTGTGGTGGCGTGCATCGATAAAATCTGTTCCCACTGGTACGGGAGGTCCAACATGACTTTTGCACAACATGTTGATAATAAGGACGCGTTGAATAACATGACAGATACCCAACTTTTGGCCGTGCATGTGTGGATACTTTGGTCAAGTTAGCGAGCCCTTTAAAAGATTGAGAGTTCTTCCAGATGCTGTTAGAAGTAACGAAACGTTTCAAATTCAGGCTAATCGCTGGCCAACAATATATCCGTGCCATGTTCATTGCTGTTATGTATTTCGATCTGCCTAAGTCTATAAAAAGTTGAGGCCAAAGTTGACACACTTAACAAATAGAATTGAAGACCTTGGCCGATTTATCATTGTCAGTCTTCCCTAAAGAGCAATGTTATAATCATGATAATAGTGCAGCCTATATATATATATGCCCTTGTACCTGTGTATGTGCATGTAATATATATACATATGTATGTATGTATATTATGTATATATATATATATATATACATACATACATACATACATACATACATACATACATACATAATGTATAATCTTTTATATTCGCGAGCGCAAAATTCCCCTAATGAATTCCAAAAGTGTGTTTCCCGACTTTTATTTTCCCGATTATTATGCAGGCTTTCATTCGACATCCAATCTGCTATACATTACCCGAGTTTAATTTTCCCGAACGCGAGTTACTCTGGGAAATTCGGGAATATTTATCCCTCTCGACTATATATATATATATATATATATATATATATATATATATATGTGTATGTATGTTTGTATGTATGTATGTATAGATAGATAGACAAACAGACAGACAGACAGACAGACAGACAGACAGACAGACAGACAGACAGACAGACAGACAGACAGATAGATAGATAGATAGATAGATAGATAGATAGATAGATAGATAGATAGATAGATAGATAGATAGATAGATAGATACGCATGCGATTCCTAAAATGGTGTCGCCTGATGAATTGGTGACTGGAGGCATATGGCTGGTCATCGCTTACCTCGACAGTTGCAAGAGAAGTCTTTTAACACGCACATAAATTATGACTGAATCATACATCAGCGGTTTGTGGTGTATAGAGAATATTTTGTGGCACAACAGACAAAATCACGGATGTTTTACCAGTGGTAATGGCCCCAGTTCATCAAATGGTCGACCGTGGCGCCCCTGGCATTATAAGAGCAGAAGCGAAACGCTGAACAGCTGGAGACGGGGAAGGTCTGTTTCCCCGGCAAGAAACCAAGACAGGAGGAATTAGCTACGTATTTGCTTTTTGGAATTTACGAGATTGGTCGACGAATAGTGAGAGTGAATAATATCAGACAAGATTCACGTATTTGGATAAACAAAACCTAGATATAATTGGTATCGCCGAGACGCACTTGAAAGGAAATGAACACCTTGATAAGGTTACACATGGTTTGGTCATAATAGATTTTATCGAAGGTGTAGATGAGGTACCAGACAGGGTGGTTACAGACCACACTGAATACACGAACGGTAAATTGCTGTGTGACTTCCTCATATCATCCAATTCACGTGTTTTGAATGATCGAAATTGTGTGAAAGAGGATTTTATGCACAATTGTTTGAAGTGATCAGGCCCATGTCACTCTTCAGGAAAGTTGGTTGTATCAGTAAATATGGATCGCACGAGAGGAATACCTGACCATGCACTGATTAAATGGACTATTGACATCATGAATTTGTGTTACTGTTCTATTGGTTCATTGGAATCACATCAACATCAATTCACAGCCGCAAAAATTAATCATAATGTACATGAGCACCGAGGGGACTTCATGGCAAATCATGACGTTCGAGAAAAATTCCAATCACTACTACTAATACTTGAGCAGGGCCAAGAGTCAGAGAATGCAATGAATGAAATATATAAACAATTCTGTGATGTGAATTTTGAATACATGGATTTAAGCTTTCAAAGACAGTCATACATTTGAAAACTGGTCTGAGCAACAAACAGAGAAAATTTAAGAAGCCTTGGTGGTTAGATGATTTGACTAATGCATGGAACAGGTTCTGTGAAGCAGAAAACAAGTAGCGTATAGCACCCCTGGGGATAAAGCAAACAGAAAAGCAAATATGAGATGATGCCAAAAAGATTTTGACAGAAAGATCCAGGCAGCTTAACGCCGCTACCTGGCACAACAGCAACAGCACATTCTTAATAGCGTCTCCGGAAACACAAAACAATTTTGGAAAACCATTGAACAATCAGGCGCCTGTACAGACCGCAACAAAGTCGTGCCATTTGAAATAATCCAACCAGATGGCTCCACTAGTCGATATACAGAAGTAGTCCTACATAAAGAGCGGGATGATTACTGTTGACATTCAAACCCACCCAATTCGAGGAGATCAGATGGTAACCATCAAATCAATCTAAACGTCTCCCCAGCAGATTTTGCTGAAGATACGATAACCCTGAACACGCCTATTCAACGAAATGAATTGCTAAAAGCTATAAATGAAACTAAACCAGGCAAAGCGCCAGGCATAGATGGCATTCCCATAGAAGTCCTAAAATCTCACGGTCAATAGATTTAATTTCCTGCATAAACAGGGAAAGCACCAGGCCTGTGGCAACAAGGTATTACATGTATTAATCCTATACCCAAGAACAACACTGCCGATAACCGTATCCCCCTGAACACGCGTGGAATGACACTAGCTTAAGTTGTGGCAAACCTCTACACTTCAGTTCTCAATTCTAGGATTGTGCCGTGGTTTGAGAGAAATGACATCTTAGTTGAAGAACAAAATGGATTCAGACCAGATAGAAACTGCCCTAAACATATACCGGCACTGAAAAACATCACTGAAACCAGGCAAAAAACAAAGAAAAGCAACATTTGCTGGGTTCATTCATTTTAGCAAGGCATACGACCGCATTCCCAGGCCACTGCTTTGGCGAAAGTTGGAGACGTATGGAATCCATGGTCAAATGTTGAAAGATATACAGTCTGTCTATAGCAATGTCAGCTGCTGCATAAGGCTCAATTGCTTACAGTCAGATTGGTTTGGGGTTGAAACTGGATTAAAACAGGGCTGCAATATGCCGCCGATTTTATTTAACATATTCATCAATGACCTACATGTAGCAGCAGACATCAAAAACCTCAACATTAGAATAAGTATCATGATTGTTTATGTAATGTTATTCGCAGATGATATTGTGTTTCTCACAGAGAACGAAAATGACCAACAGAAATGTTTTGATGTACTGGACAGTTGGTGTAAAAAATGGCAAATGGAGTGTTAAAACCAAAATTGTCCATTTTAGGCTACCCTCAACACCCAGAACATAATATCGTTTGAAGTGTGGTGATAGCAACCTATCAACAATAGAAAAGTACAAGTATCTAGGCCTCTGGCTGACTGAACATTTGGATAAAGCATTTATGGCAAAGGAAGTCGCCAAAGCAGCACATCGAGCTTTAGGCCTTCTTATAGCCAAGGCTAAGTCATATGGTGGCATGCCATACATAGTATTCACATATCTCTACGACACACTAGTAACACTACTTATTACATACAGAGCCGCAATACGGGGACAAGCAGAATACCCTGGGATCAACGCAGTACATAATAGGGCCTGCAGATTCTTCCTTGGCGTGGGCAAGAGAACGCCAAACTCAGCAGAGCAAGGTGAAATGGGCTGGACCACGCGATTGCATCTACAGTGGTCCAGCGTTACAAGACCGTGGTGTCGATTAACGTCTATGGAGAATGGTTGCGTTTACAAACGCATCTTTGAGTGGGCTTGTACCAATAAAACCAGAAGGAATTGGGTATACCGTAATCAGTCGTTCTTTACTGACATTCACATGGAATCCCTGTGTGATCCTTTACTACAGCATCAGTGGAAAGTTGTGAACAATATATTGAATGGTGATCTATGGGCTTCATATGTACACACGCCCTCAACAGGGGAAAACGCTGTACGTGGAGAGGGCTTTAATGAGTTGCGAATTTTCAAACGAAATTTTGAAGCAAAAAAAAACCCCGTGAAAATCCCAATGCCCATTAATTAGGCATAGAAAAGGTTAGTCAGATTCAGCTGTGGGGTTGCACCAATGCGCATCGAAACCGGATGGTATGGAGCAAACAGATACCTGCACATGAGAGAACCTGCCCTATCTGTTCTAATGGAATTGAGAATGAGTCGCATGTGCTATTTGACTGTCACATATACCAAGAAGAAAGGAGACCCCTTTTGGATATGATTTACAACAATACACCTAACTTTGATTCCGTATGTGTTAACGATAATTTGCTGGCAATGTTTGGGACCCAAGATTTGGATCAGTTAAAGCTCTTAGCCAAAACCCTCTACTCTTGTCTCGAGAAAAGGAAACATTTCTTTCTCAACATTACATAATTCAGTACATATTTCCTTCCTGCAGATCAAATTTCTTAAAATACTGCGTTTATTTAGATCCAGACTTTATGTGTATTATACATTCTTAAAGACATGCTTCAAGCCTGTCTGACATGGTTGAGGATCTGAACGCTAGGTAATTTTATGGCAACGCCTTGGGTTAAATATAAAAGTGTCTACTCATAGTGGATGCTGGACATTTCTTTACCATAATAATTTCTCCTGTTAATAGTCTCTCATAACTCCGTATGAAGTGGCTGCAATATTTTTGGATGTGTATTTTTATAGCTTTTATTGATGGAAGCAGGTGAGACTTAAATAAAGCATGTTACATTACATTACTTTGCCCAGTAACGGTATGCATTAGTTACACAAATTATGTACTGTGGAAGCTAAGCAATGTTGGAATAACATCTCGTTCAAGTTGATGTTATAGCAAATGTGTGATTAAACGTATTATTTCCACTGATTGCAGAACTATTACTGTCAAAGCATTAACGATTTATAGTCAAAAGTTAATTTGTTAACTTTATGGCAGATTATAAGTAAAATCGTGTCAAGACACACAATTCTGCTGTTACGGATCTCCAAAAAACTACCATCAGGATTAACTTTGGCGTAAGTTTTGGTACATTATCGCAGGCAATCGGTCAGCATATATATATATATATATATATATATATATAAACTAGGCAAAATTAATAACCCTCCACTAAAAGCAATTCTTGTATAAAAATAAGCACACACATATTTTGAATATGTTCAATGTTTCTTTTATTCTACACTTTAGAGTAGATGTGTAAAGGAAGTTCTGATCAAATGAAGTTACGCTTCATTGCACAGTGTCAAGACGCAGACAAAGTCTGAATCACGAGTTCGCAAGAGTACCTGTAGAGCGCTCAAACATGCATATGAACTGAGTGCAGAGTCCCATCAGAAGTTATCACAGATGGTGCTTGGTTGCATCAAAAGTTATCACAGACTACTTAAAGTTAAGGCATTTTCTGAGTTCAATAGAGCAGAAATTGACTCATCACTTTGTCACACAAGGCACCTTTAAATGTCCATTCAATAGGATGTGCAGCCACCATGGTTGTCAATGCACTGTTGGCAGCGTTTTCGCATGCTGTAGACGAGCTTTCTCACAAGTGCCTGAGGTACACTGTCCCACTCCTCCAGAAGATAACGCCGTAGATCTGCGAAGTGTGAGTTAGGACCCATCTTCTGGTACACATTTCTTTTCATATGGCTCCACAGGTGCTAAATCGGGTTGAGGTCAGGTGAGCATGCTGGCCATTCCATCACCTCAACACTCTCACTATCCAGGTAATCACGAACCACAGCTGAAACATGTGGCCTGACATTGTCGTGCATCAGCATGAAGTTGTCTCCAATGGCACCCGCAAATGGAATAACATGGGGTTCCAGGACATCCGTTATGTACCATCTGCTTGTCATTGTTCCTTCCATGATGACGAGGTTTGTCTTGCCATTAGCAGAGATGCCTGCCCACACCATGATGCTGCCCCCTCCGTATGCAACTGTGGGCTGAACACAACAAGTAGCGTGTCTCTCCTCTCGCCGTCTCCATGCACGAACACGTCCATCACTTCTGTGGAGGGAAAAGCGACACTCATTAGTGAAGAGAACATTGCTCCATCCTGCATGTGTTGTACGGACATCTTCTCTTGTCCACTTCAGCCGAGCAACCTTGTGACGTGGGGTAAGAAGCGACTTTTTCACCATGCTCCGGGACCTTAAACCAGCAGCATGCAGTCTGTTACGAACAGTCTGGGTGGACATGCGTCTTTGGTGAGGATTGGCTCTCTCCAGCTGGCACTGAATATCAGGACCTGTGCGGCTCCTACTCCTCGGTGCTGCATTGGCGATGAAACGGTCTTGTTGCCTGGTGGTCAGCTTTGGCCTTCCCGGGCGTGGTAAATCTGCAACATCATTTGTGTTTCGGTATTTTCTCAACAACTCATTGATGGATTTGTGGTTCACACCCATTGCCCGTACGACAGCTCTGCAAATTTCACCAGCTTCAATGCGACCTATGGCTCTTGCTCTGTCCATTTTGGATAACCTTGGCATGGTGATGTTCACAGTTTGACCAGTGATGGCGAATCCATAACTGACAGAAAAAACCCCACGCCTTTATACCCATGATTGGCACAGTATCTGGCCACATTACACAGGTATGGTGAGAAAAATAAATGGTCAGGAGGGTCCTAACAGGGACAGGAAAGACCACACATGATCCTTTCTGCGAAGTGAACTTTTTGACTTTTGTGTCACATTCAGCCCATGTGCAGTCAAGCATGGGCTCCAACTCTCCTCATCTTTAAACATGATGTAATCAAAGGATTATGCTACACATACAGGTGAGTATCTTTAAATTACCTAAAAAAGTATTGGTACACCATTCAATTATTTAAGCAGAGGGTTATCAATCTTGCCTAGTTTATATATATATATATATATATATATATATATATATATATATATATATATATATATATATATATATATATATATATATATATATATATATATATATATGTTTGTGTGTGTGTGTGTGTGTATGTGGGACTTGGATCTGCGCGTAAGACGTAAACAGATACGTCCCATAAAGGTACATTAAACGTATTGAAAGACAAATGACACAAATTGAAAAGAGTTGTCAAATAAACAAGATTAGAACAATTTTACCACATTCTCAAAATGCAACCAATTAAAGGAAGAGTGGTCAAAACTGCATGTGTGTGTGTGTGTGTGTGTGTGAGTAAGTAAAATGTATACCAACCGTCAGCAATATTAACTGTATTGTTTGTATTTCTTACACACATATACACACAAACATATATATATATATATATATATATATATATCCCTCTTTGGTTGTACCAATATGTCTTCCATTGCCGTGTTCTTCTTATTAGTATTCATATAAAGGATAATGCGAGTTTGTGTGTCTGTATTTCATTTGAACTTGTAATTGCCAATTTAATCTACGTTGCATACCTACAATAAGGAGCAATGGTCTGATTTTTACACGAATATCATGAACCCTGAAAATTAACACAACCGGGCGAGAAATGAAGAAACATCACGGAGACACACCCTGCTTCAAAGAGGGTTTGGGCGGCAAATTGACATATGATGCAAGTATAATTACACCGGCTAAGGGAACATGCAGAAACTGTGAGCAGACATTAATATTTTGATAACTATTCTTTCTAATACATTTTCAAATTATGTATTCATAAATTTGTATGCAGTGTGGAGAATAATAATAACAATAACAATAACAACAATAATAATAATAATGACAATGATAATGATAATGATAATGATAATGATAATGATAATAATAATAATAATAATAATAATAATAATAATAATAATAATAATAATAAATAAACAAATAAATAAATAAATAAAAACACGTAATATATCTAGTATGTAGATTTAGAACTTATAAATTAACTCGAATACTCCGCAAAAACTGTATTTCATTATGCCTGATAAACAGTATACACCGAGTAAAACGCCTGTTTTACGGATCTTTTAATTTTGCCACACTTCCGAAAATAAATATTAAAGGAATTAAACTTGGGTAAAGAAGCAACAAACGGTAATAACTCGGACGTTATGCCCAATACCTATTAATACCTTCGTATTACTGGTTATGATAATATGTTGTCAGTATATTTCACTATCACACGGAGCATTTGAAACAGGGGGTCTTTATTCGGGTGCGGGTATTGAAAATCTTAAAAGGTGCACTGTTCTGCTGATGTTTGTGCGGCATGCTTGCACACAAACATATATATATATATATATATATATATATATATATATATATATATATATATATATATATATATATATATATATATATATATATGTCTTTCAGTCCACATTCAATTTGCATTGGGCATTCGGCGAGAAAAATATTTTGAAAAATGGCCATTAGAAATGAGAAAGGGAAAAAGTGGGAATCGTTTTAACAGCACCCTTCTTGGGTGTAAATCAGAATCTCATTCACGCTTAATGTATTACACTTTTCTGGCTTTTTATTGCATTTGTTTGGCAAAGTTGGTGCTCATGCAGTGTCATGGCGCTATGGTTGAGGTCACTGTTGATAAGCAAGTCCCAGAATACAAGCACGGTTCTCCCTATTGTGTCCCTGATTACTACTTACATGCTTGGCTAACCAACGTCATCTTTTGCACTCACAGCCTTTCTCCTTTGACCCCGTGCATTATGGTACTGTCCGGTAGAATGTAGGCCTGATTTCTCAGCATCTGTGCAATTGCTCCTAAAGCTCTGAATATATTCAAAGCAGGCACTTAAATGTTACAAAATATTAGCTATTGAATTGAGTTCCATGTCTGCGAATCAATTTCTATTTGTGTGCCTCGTATATTAGCCTTATTTACTCTTTAGCGTCCCGACGCTGTGCTCACAGAAATCCCCGAGGAAAGATATACAGGGCGATAGGTGACGTATTTAGTCCTGTTTATCACCAACTGAACTTAGGTACTCCTCAGCAGCATTACCACACCGTTCCCCCATGATTCACACAGGAATATGCAGCATACTTTCAAGTAGTCTCAGTGTGAGCAGTTTGTAGCTTCATGGCAAATCATCACCATGGTTTGGTTGTTCTCCGTACATGGTCTGCACTATACTTTGAAGCCAGTGGCAAATGTAACCTGCCTGGGTCACAGTTTGCACAGAACTGAGGGGTCGGCTAACATCAAAAACAAAATGTGGTTACCTAGATTTGTTTCACCCTCAAGAGAATTAAACCTTTGGATGTGGCAGATAAGCAGAGTCCGAGTGAACTTTAAATGTAAAATGTTCATGCAGGTATTTTGGAGTTTTTGTTTTGAAAGACATTGAGCAAAAGACTATGCCTGTGTTTTCTTCTGTTTTCCACAAAAAAATGTAGTTTATCTGACACATGAGCTATTCGGACAATCATATACACATGACCATTGCATTTTGTATTGCCAAATAAGACAGAAAGTTCACTTCACTATTGAACAAATACTAATGCTTTTTATGATCAAGACTTTTACCATTATTTGTACGATCCGAGGGCTGTGCATTTCATACTCTTTGGCAACTTCCCAATGAAAAAATATATTTGGGTTTTTCAATGTTTCATGTGACCAATCCCTCCCCAGCTACATTCGAATATGTTTTTTTATATGTATGTGTATCCCTCAGATTATATGGCTCTCAGAACCAGGCAAAATTGAATTTGATTATGTGATACCTTTGTATCATGGGTCAAAAGTTCGTAATGCAAACAGATTTTTGGCTACACGTACTGTACAACTACAACCAAGGCCTCCTCTGCCGGTCAACCGTCAAACTAAACTAAATTAAACTAAACTAAACTAAAATTAAACTGAACCAAACAAACAGTTCCCTGGACAGAAAACTTGAATGGCCATCTAGCCCATAGTCCTCCAGCTCTGTTCCCTTTTTTGGTTCTCATGTACTCCTCAGCAATTACAACGCACCACGAAATCATTATCTTACTTGTACCGATACAGAGTAACGATCCTCTGGAACAATTTGCCCACTACACTATGAATTTCAAGTCTCTGGGAGTAGTTAAAATATTTGTTTGCTCACTTTTTCTCTGCAGTTACTTGAAAACAATAATGCTTGTTACTGGGTAATAAAATGCAGATGCAGTACACGTACGTAAAAAGATTGTTTTCCTGTAACCTGCACTTATTCACATGAACAGAGACCCTTGATCTTAAAGTCCATTGCAGGCTTCATACAGCGGTGTTGGTAATGTAAGTATCTTAACCTGTCTCTCCCACCCTCAATGGCTGTTCGTGTGCCTTTTAACCTGAAGACATTTTTCATACCTTCGTCACATTACATCATACCATTATATCATGCATTTTCCACGAATATCAGTGGAGGTTCAACTCCAATTGGTGATATAATTTGGTTTGCTCCACCACATTCGCACTAGGCCTACTGTATTTGTCAAGTATCTTTTTGTATATATCTTTACATTTGTATGTCATGTAGGTTATGCATACTGATTGAAGACTAACAAATTGCTCCAAAATAATAATACAAAATTAGTTACATACCTTTCGTTTGATTTCTTTATTATTAATTTGAGCACATAAGCAAACTTAATAAAAGAGTTAAAACGATGCCTACAGTTCACCACACAAGTGCCACATGGGTCCAACGAAGCCTATACAGTTATGCTCAAGATGGCTTTTTTGATGATCCGTCATCCATCCATCTATCAGTCCACCAGTCCGTTGACAATTCGCGTTTTAACATTTTTCTATAATCATAAGACAGATTTTCTTCAAACTTGGTAGGACTATACCTTGGGTGTTTTTTCCACTTTTTTCCCAACTGTTCTCGGCTCATCTATTTTTATGTCCTGCCACTCAAGGTAGCATAAGGCACAACTGACAAGAAGTCAGTGAGAATAGGAACACTTAATATGTCTTTTGGTCCGCTCACAGCATATCTCAAGAACCCTATAAATTGGAATGATGAAAATTATACAAGAGATACATCTCACCTAGAGCGTGTATGCTATGCAATGTTTAGGGCTTATTTTTAAGGTCACAGATCCCAATAACCTGTTCAGTTTTGAACATTTTGATTTATATGTCATAGTGCTTTTCAAGCATTTGTCTTTGATATTTGCAACGAAGACCAACGTGAGAGGATGTTTAGTGTAAGGTATGTGGGATGAATTGCCCTATTTTGAGGGTTACAGTGCCAAAAATGTCTATTTTGGGTCATTTTTGATTTGTATATCCAGTACCACTGAAGGTTTACCTTTCATATTTGCAACCGAGTATCTATATAGGAAAATTTGGGGTGCATCGTATTTTGGCTGATCTTGATGCATTTTCAAGGCCACACAAACCTGCTCCAAACAAGCATTTTATCAGGTAAGAAGTACGTGTCAATATAACTTAAGATGACGCCAAGGCATTAAAACTACCAATAAATGTGATGTACACAGCAAAGGACCCACACTAGATCTCAGCCTCACGTCATGCTGCAACTGCAGCTTTGCTGTTTTCCTTTACTCTAGAGATTCATTTTATTACTTTTATCACTTTACTCTATCTATCTATCTATCTATCTATCTATCTATCTATCTATCTATCTATCTATCTATCTATCTATCTATCTATCTATCTATCTATCTATCTATCTATCTATCTATCTATTTATCTATCTATGTAATCCTCAGACCATCTTGTGGGCAGTGGTTCCGTTTATTGGCAGTTGCAAAATGCCCATAAACCATGTTTTTCTTAAATTCAATGCGCTACCTAGGGGGTTTCAAAATACTTTCAAATTAGCAAATCTGCTCAGATAATATGGGAAGCTATGAATGACCATAAACGACCCAAGACATCTCTCTCTCTCTCTCTCTCTTTCTCTCTCTCTCTCTCTCTCTCTCTCTCTATTTATATGTAATAGTAATAATAATAATAATAATAATAATAATAATAATAATAATAATAATAATAATATAACAGTGGCTCTCCGCTTATGCATCGCAGTCTTGTGTGACACAGGTGGCCTAGGAAAAAGGAAAAAAGGACAAAAATAGATGAGATGGAGGAAACCATGGTAATCTTAATCAGCTCATGCTGCCATGCTTACCAGGACCAGTACCGAGGCAAAGAGTCCACCACACACTCTCTCACAGCTGTGGTGGGCACCTGGCCCTGGATATATCCCCCAACACTCATCCCTTGTAGTCCCCCCTCTCCATAAAAAGACAGAAAAACCTTCCCTCATACACCCTCTCCCGCCTCTAAGGCTCAGGCATTTCTAATGGGGGATCCTATGGGAGCCCTTAAAAGGGCTACCACCATTCCCTCTCCTCCCTGATTTATAAGATTCTAATTCACCCTGTTGCTATGGAGCCCTATCAATTCATTTCTTCTCCCAGCACTCTAGCAGGTAGTCCTGTACACTTTTACTGCCTTTCCTGCCTCCCAGAAAGCCACCCTTCAAACGTAAAACCCATGCTACATGTTCCTCTTCCTCTAAACACTGAACCTCTTCTAGACCCTTGTTATTATAGTCTTCCATGTGCCACTTTCTGAAAAATTCTTCTACTATCTCTGTATATGCATCACACCACAACAGCCAGTGATGCACTGTCTCATCTGCCTCTTGTCTGCATACCTTACATTTACCATTACTACCTGTTGTCCACTTCTGTTTTCTCTTTTCTAGATTGATCACTCCTGCCCTACTTTGAAAAAGAAACCTGTATCCCTTCCCTCCATCCCAGCACACACTTTTCTTTGGTTTTTCTAGTACCTTGTATGCGTTTAATGTACTCTTTTCCCTGACTCCTCTTTTCCAGTCTTCCTCTCAGCCCACTGTTTGAGACCTACCTATATACACTTTCCAGTTATCAACCTCAGCATATCCTTTCAACTCGTATCTCTCTGCCAAGTTATTTATATCTTTGACCCATCTTGTTTGTTCCTTGACGACTTCATTGTAAACCTTCCTGCACCACCTGTCTTCATTTACTGATTGTTAATACCCCCAGTACTTAAGCTTTGTTTTGGCAATTCTGTCTCTGATTTTATTCCATCCTAACTCTCCTAGAACTGCTTCTGTTGCTGCACATGGTGGTGCTCCCAGTATCCATTTCCCCATCTCATTCTGTACTTTCTCCATTCCCTGGATATCTCCCTCACTTATTGAAATCACATCTAAGCCATATATCATCCCTGATATTGCAACTCTATCCCAAAATACCCTTGCTGTGTATACTCTGTTGAAACTGTTCAGTGCAGTAGCTTTAATCATTCCTTTTGTATGGTTCACTTTCTGTTTAATCTTCTCCACCTGACATCTGAACATGCCTTTACCTGTTGTTTTTATCTAAACACCTAAGTATTCATACTCATCAACCTCCCCAATTTCAATTAACTGTTCCCTACTTTCTGGAATTTGGAACTGCCCAATTCTCCATTTTTTATTCCCATCTGGTTTCTTCCCAAGAGTCATCACTTTACTCTTATCCTTACTGAATTCTAACCTCCATTCATTCCCATACTCCCCTGCTATGTTCAACATTTCTTGTAGTTCTTTCTGGGTCTCTGTCATGAGTACAATGTCATCTGCAAAAATAGACCTGGAATTTTCAGGTCACCTACCTTTATTCCCTTATTACACTACATTAACTGTTCGCCAAGCTCCTTAACATACAGGGCAAACAAAATCAGGGACAGCACACATCCCTGCTTTAGACTTATATCCAGGCGTGCATTCTCTATTTCTACCTTTCGTAATGAAAGTGTACAGTCTACAACTTTATACAATGCTTTCAGAATTTCTAAAAAGTTCCCACCGAATCCTAGTCCACTTAATTTTTCCCACAGGGCATCTCTCCATACCCTGTCATAAGCTTTCCTTACATCTAAGAGACCCATGAAGACTTTCTTCCGCTTCTGCCTTGCCAATTCTAACACCTGGGTCAATGTGAAAATGTGATCACCTACCCCTTTGCCAAGCCTTTCGACTATTCTACTTAGTCGCCTGTACATTATCCCACTGAATATTTTTCCCACATTTGATGAAATGGCAATACCCCTACATTGATCCAATTGGCCTCCTGGGCCCTTCTTTGGAATATATGAAATCCTGAGTTTATTCCATTCCTTTGGTACTTGTCTTTTCTCGATAACCCTATTGAACAGCAACTGTAAGCTATCCTCAATTTCTTCTGGCCCTCTCTTTATGAATTCCGACAGTATGACATCTGGTCCTGGCGCTTTGTGTAATCGCATCTGCTCAATTGCTGTTTCAACTTCTATACGTCTGACTCTGCCACACATCTCTGGATCCCATTGATCCTGTGTGTATTCTGCTTGACAAGCTGGTACTGTTCTCTGACTCGAGTGCGGATTATTAACTTCTTGCCAATGCTCCCTTTAGCTTCCTGTATTTCTCCTTTGTTATCTGTTCTTTTCCCTCTGTGTGTTATTTCCTGTGCTCTATTCTGTTTACGCCAATTAACCTGTTTCCAAAAGATGGTTGACCCTTCTCCCCCATTCTCCATAATTTTCTTTGTCACTCTTTTATTATTACTGACCCTCCTTTCTGCTTTTATCTCTGCTACATTCCTTCTACATTCCATATACTGTCTCTTACCTTCTTCTGTTACACCTTCAGGATATTTATTTTTCCTGGCTAATCTCCATGCTCTATTTTTAGCCCTCTTTCTTTTTATGGCCCCTTTCAGCTCTGTGTCAATTCTATACCCTAGACTTCCAACTGGAACTTTCTTTCTACCTATCCATTCCTGTGCTACCTTAAGAATCCTACTGATTAGATCCCCATTCATTTCCTGTACTTCCCCTTCATTCTCCCATCTATTTTACGATTCCTGCAATTCCAATTTTAGGCTTTCTTGATACTCTGTCCAGTTTGCTCCCTCCTTTATGTCCCACACCCATTTAACTCTCCCTCCGCTTCTCCTTTGACACTGTATGTTAATTGAGACTATAATCCAGTTATGATCACTGCCTATATCCAATCGACCTTCCTCATCTATTTCGCATCCTTGTGTCATTTGAAATACTTCACTGTCTGCTAGAATATAGTCAATTATTGACAGTCTTTCTCCAGATGCCCATGTCCACTTTCCCTTGCATTGTACATCCCTATTAACTGTCCTCAGACCGAATTCCCCTGTGAGTTCAGTAACCTGGTTCCATTTCCATTGATTCCACTGCCCCCTCCCTCAATACCACTCATTCCATTTCCTATGTGTCCATTAAAATCCCCAGCTATCATAATCTGGTAACCCTACTGCTGAATATCACTAATCATTATTCTCGTCCTATCATATATCTGGTCATTCCATTCATTAGGTAACCCCTCGCGACCCAGATACACCACACCTGTCGCTACTTTATTTCCATTTGACTTTATTCCTATCCACTGTATTTCGTTTTTGATCTCGCTATCATCTTCCCATGTGTTCTTCCAGATTTCATGCCACTTAATCCCTTTCTTTATCAGAAACCCTACTACTCCTCCCTTTTTGCCCACTGTCTCTTCCGTTACCTATTATATCATATCCTGCTGGGCTTGTCACTATTCCCATCTCTTCTTATCTAATATGTGTCTCTACTAGAGCTATAATATCCATTTTCTCGCTTTCAGCTACCTCTTCTATTTCTGTTATCTTCCCTTTGAATCCTCTACAATTTACATATCCTATTTTCATGTTTTTTTCTTTCGCTCCTTCTTGCTCTACTGCTACTTCCTGTTTGTCTGTGGTTCTTACCCTGTTCCTGAACTGACCTGGTAGTTGCTGGGGTTCCTAGTTTTTCTGCTGCTGCACCCACTCACTGTAGACCTGCCACCTCCCTTTTGACCTGGGTGCAGCCCAACCCCAGCAAACATGTCCCACCTCCCTACAAAAGCTTCCCACATATCCCTAAAAGCTAGCCCCCCCCTGTCTACATAGCTATTAATCCCACATATATATATATATATGTGTGTGTGTGTGTGTGTGTGTGTGTGTGTGTGTGTGTTTGTCTGTGTGTACAATGCCTACTGGTGCACCCTTTTAACAAATACGCTTTCAACCATGTGGCCCGCTTGATATTGAAATGTATGGGTCCTATGTGTGACAGTTATAAATTTTGTGTCAGAGTATATAAATCCGTTGGATTACAGTGCACTTATTGGATTTTTATAACAATTTTTATCATTGTTGATATTGAAAAACATCTTCCTCTTCAAAACCTCTCTGCAAAGTCCTACAAATTTATGAACCCCATTACCTGAATTTGTTCAACAGGTGCTGCTGCAAATTTTCTTCAGTTTTTTCGGAATTTTTGTCTGTTCGGTATACTTTAACTTCGTCTCCAAAACTGGAAACTGTTCTGAAACTGGATAAACTGTACCTAGTGAAAGGGTCAAACTAAGTTGCTAGCTAGATGGTCATTACAATTCAGGAAGAAGATGTAAAAATATCAACAACTCCTTTGTAATAAATAGAACTAATAAAACGTCTTTACCATTGCTACGGTTATTACCACTATCGGTAGGATTTTATCAGCATTCCAAAAAGCTCCCCAAAAAAACCTTGTTAGTGGCCGTTTGAAAAATATATTTCTAAAAATATACCGAAGAAGAAAAATGTTCCTTTAGCCCAGTGAATGAAGTAATGTGGAAGACTGTCTGAAAAAATATGACAATGGGGTCACCAGGGACAAAACCTTGCCTATACATTGGAAGAGGCCAATAGAGAACCCTTTGTTGTGCCAGCTGAACCAATGGACGTACTAGGGTGTAATGATATGGGAACGACCAAAACATTTTTTTTTATTTCATCAGAGCATACATACACCACAGACCACCATCAAGTTTCTAACAGAAAAGATGGAACATAAATAAACCAACAAACTTGGGTAATGCAAAAGGTAAGTTCAGCAAAGAACATTCCCAATGAAATAGTGCATTTAACACGTTACAATATACTTGGTATTGAGTTTTCAAAAGTTCAGAAAAATATTTCCCATATTCATAAATTTTATGCCAACAATAACAGCAAAAGTAAATGCAGAAGACGGAAGAGATCCAAAACAAATTTATTTGACATATATTCAGTATGTAACAAACAGTTCGAGACAAAACAATTAACATACAGTTCAGAGATGCGTTAGAAAGAGCCCAGCTAAGGATTGAAACCACTAACGCTGGGGCCACCTACTGAAAGTTGCTCATTTACAAAATCTTGCTGGCTTACCTGGAATATTTACACTGTGAAAGATTTTTTATACACACACACACACACACACACACACACACACACACACACACACATATATATATATATATATATATATGTATATATATATATAAATAAATACATATATATGCAACAAAAGGGTATAAAGTAATAATTTCCCCAATTATTACATACAATACAGTGAGGCACAGCACATGTGCAAACTTCTTGATACTTGTTTATAAAGAATATTTTGGTATTAAAAACCATAGAATGAATGTGTGTATATTTTAATAGTTATCGAAAATGGAATGCTTTGAACAAAAATGGGACATAGTGTCTTATACAAGTTCTGCATCTGGTCATATTAGGTAACGGGACAGGACGGGTCTCTCTATTGCGGGCACAATAGGTGTGATTTGGTAGAGGGTTTCCATATATATTTTTAAAAAATATCCAGGAAGTTCATTCTTAGCATACTTGTTGTAAAACTTGAGTGCCTTGACTTGCAGCAGATCTTGCACTTTCAAAAGATTTAGTTGTTGGAGGAGAGGGTTTGTGTAAGCATTATATTTAGCATGGCAAATTAAACAAACAGCTTTTTTTTGAACGATGAAGATGCGTTCACACGATAAACCATGGGCAAGAATGACGCATTCAGAAGAGAAAAAAATTGATTAAGCCTTATGTTGGTATATCAATTAAGTCACTTTGAGATTCCAATTATTCTAGAAAGTGTATTTCTAATTTTATTTGTATGCGCATTCTAGTTAAAATGTACTTGAATATGTAGGCCAAGGAAGTCAAATTAATTCGTTCTTGAAATTGAAATATTGTGATTTTTTAGATTGAATTCAAAATCTAATTTATTTGTGGTAAGTGAAAGATCATGAACTTTGTTTTCAATATATTTTATGATTATTTGTGTGCCATAGTCTTTATCTAATTGCATATTAACACTGTCACATGTATTTTTCACATCTACAACCAGAAACGGACACACAGGTTTACTAATGTGGTGTCATCAACATACAAGATAGAATCAAATTTAGAGGATGCAAAGTGCATGTCATTGGTTTAAATTATGAGCAGTAGGGGACCAAGTATTGATCCTTAAGGCACGCAGGGTTTTTTGGTACAGCCTTTGAACAAACATCTTCAAACTGAACAAACTGAGTCGTATTTGTGAAATAGCTGCGAAACCAATTTAAAACCGCAAGGGTAATACCATAGTATTCAAATTTCTGATACAGAAACTGATGGTCTTAGGTATCAATGGCCTGAATAAGTCTTTAAATACACGTTTGGGTAATTCACCATTGTCGGGAAAATTTACAAATCGGTCAATAAATTCTGAACCATTTGTTTCAGTTTAATGCAATTTTTTGAACCCATTTTGGTTCTTAAAGAATAAAAATTTGGCAGTAAAGTAATCATATAGTTGTTTATACCTTACTTTTTCAAATATTTTTGAAATGGCATGAAGAGGACAAATGGGTCTGTAGTTGTCTCACCGAGTGTTGTCATATTTCTTGTATAATGGTATCACATTTGCAATTTTTGAAATTATTAGGGAATATACCTGGTGTTAAGGATTGATTTACAATGAGAGCAAATGGTAAGGGAATTGAGGAGGTCATGCCTTTCAGAAGTTTCATGTATAAATTGTCATAACCAGTCCTGGTTTTTATCTTGAAGTTTTGCATAATATTTGTAATGTCAGCGGAGCAAACTTGAGTAAAAGTGAACTTTGTGTTCCATATGTTGTTTTAGGTAAGAATAACAGTGTGCTTTATTCGATGTTCTATTTCAGCAGCCAACCGAGGGCTAATACTCATAAAGAAAGTATTTAATCGATTGGCAATAAGCTCTTGATTGGTTGTTTTGTGGTCGTTGATTATTAAAAAAATGTCTTATTTTTATTCATATTTAAAATGGATCTGATTGTATCCCAGGTCCTATTGATATCTTTCTATAACTTTTTAAATTTACTTTGATTAAAAAACAACTTTTAGTTTAATATTCATTCTTTCTTGAAACGTTGTGGTATGCTCTACGATTTTGCTTAGTGGCACAATATTGATGATCATGCTGAGGGCTATTTTTTTTGGGGGGGGGGGGGGGAAGGCTCTAACGAAATTTTGTTGAATGAAGGGTTCCTTTAGGTAGCCAGGGAGAGTGTTTGTGTTTATATTTATTAAATTTTATCATTTTAGTAGAGGGATACATTTCTTGACATGACATATAATATTTTCTAATTTTTCATTGTTTTCATTCTGGGTACCAAATTGGTCAATATTTAAATTTTGCTTAATATTGGAATTGCCAATGTCTGCATAGAATAGTTGTACAGAGTTATCTTATGTTTCGAATGCTATATATAATTTGGCGGGCTTTTAGAATCCATTTGTGATTCGATACATGTGAAGGATAGGAAGTGATCAGATATGTTTGATAGGATAATCTAGAAGTATACAATTTATCAAAATGTGATAGACGACTGAAATGTGACCAATTAAAATGACTATTTTTTCTTCTGTAAGCCTTTTCGGCAGATTTTTTGTGGGAAATAAGCTATTACACAGCATACCATCTAAATAATCAGCATACAACTTAAGTCAAGTTATGTTGGAAGCTCCAGCAATGATCAAATCATATGTTCCAGGAGAGACTTTTTTAATTAAGAGGGTTATGTCATGTAAAAAGATGTCAATATCATCTTCATCTCTTGGAGGTCTGTACATATTGCACAGAGAATATGCTTTTGTTTCACACCATTGCCAAAAATATCTAATAAGCGACCTTTCCGAATTCCGTTTGGTTCATATAGATCTCTCACAGCGTATTGAAAACGTTTTTGCAAATGAATTATTTGTCCCCCATGAAAGTTACATGTTGCTGAAAGTGAAATTAACCTATAGTTGCCAAGGTTGAAGACAGAGGTTGCTTCTGGGTTATCAGTCAACCAAGTTTCCTGCAGGCATATAGCACTTAACTGATACCATTTTGAGCTAGGTCAGCATTTAACATTTTGAAGCTGTCATATTTTGAATTTTAGCTTTGAATGTTTAGATCTAAAACTGAGAAATTACTTTTTAATGGTTTTAGGTAATGAACAAGATCTTTGGTTTCCGCACATGGAGATTCAGAAAGGGTAATTGAATTTTGCAAATCTTGTTCATTATTCAGCAAATCATTGAAACATTGACCTGATATACCACCAAAATTAGTGAGATTATCCCGTTCTAGAGTATTAGAAATCATGACTAAATTTAAAATCAGTGTAAGTATAAAGAGTACACATTTTATCATTAATAACGGTGTGTAATAAAGCATTATCAGAGAGAGTTTGGACGCCCACCAAAGATAAAGAAATTAATACTTGCCGAGTGCGTTTTGCCACACTTTACAAATTGAATGTGATCCAGGCCGCCACTTTGCTATATCTGGATACTCTAGCTACCATATGTAGCTTTCAGCTTTGCTGACCTGGTGTCGCAAAGCTGATACGATCCGCCATATCCATCGGTCCGTCCGTCACTTTTTTTGTGAGCACGATACAGTCCATGGCCTTCATGTTAACCCCATACAACGTCCAAGACTCCCAAATGGTATAAAATGTATCTGCAGGACGATACTGGTGGTGCAACCTATATAATGTAGTATATAGAACAAGTGTGAAATGTTTTGTAATGCCCTTTTAGACGTTTTCCATGCATATTCACAACAATTAGTAGGAATGTTGATTGGGCAAAAAAAGGATAAAGTGACCCGAGCTTTGGCGCAATTTTCAGAGTCATTAAGTAGTTTAGTTAGGGAATTTTGATTCAGTATGTTGAGAAAGAATTAGGCTAATGACACTTAATGTACCATGGAGGAGCAGCACGTGGAAGTTGAATATTCCACAATGTGGGGGACCTTGGACTACTTTGTCACAGTCACAGAGGGACTGTATTTAAGAAAATGAATTTGTCTGATGGTAACTGGATTATATGTCAGGAAAGCATCAGCCAGAGCTGGTTCCGGTGCCCTTTGCAAATGTCTTTGTTTTTGTTTTCGAACGGATACGTTCTTTACATTGGAAACATGTTTTCCGTTTTCGAACTGATACGTTCTTTACATTGGAAACATGGTTTCCGCATTAAGTGCTCTGCACTAGGAGACAACCTAAGAAGAGCTTCGGCAAGAAACTGTGTTTAGTTCAAAGCAGCATCCGTTCACAGTTGTCCCTTATATGACAAACCACCCCTTGGACAGGCTCTTTTTCGCTTCAAGCAAGTTATCTTTCAATGGAGGTTAAACAGCATGAAAAAGGAGCACTAGGGAATGACAGATGCAAGACCAGGTCACCTTTTATCAAAGTCTGTTATAGGTGGGACAATTGTGTATATTGTAACCCATGGACCCAAGAGAATATATAAAGAGAAAAGATATTTTTGTTATTATTAAAGAACAGAGAAGATCAATACCAGGCTAATTAACTGCTCTTTTCAGGAATTTTATAAAAAATACTCGTTTTAACTTTGTTCGCAGAAACGGGGACATTAAATGTCATAAGCCATTGACCAAGGGTGATTTGGAACGTGGACAATTACATTGTGAAATAATACAGTGTCTAAACCCTGTGGGTTTTGCTCATACCCGCATGATTTTTTGCAACAAATTACACTTTTAAGGGTGCTCCGACCACCTAATTCAAAGCATGCTGAATATCATTGCTTTATGCTTTAGTTTGGCATACTGACATATTTATTTAGGTCTTTCTGTCCATGGTCAATGTTGTATAAATATCTGTACACGCATGGAAAAAGAGGAGAAACGGTTTTGAACATTTATTGACATTTCAAGATTATCAAATATCCCGATTGATTTTCCTATTGACTTTGAAAAACACACCTTTTATCTTCACATTTTACACAAAGTTTTTTTTTTTGCTTTATGCACTGCCAAACTAATGACCAAAAACGATGCACCAACTGATACCCTTTTCGTTCACCTACTAAAGATTATTAAGATCACAAAACCAATATATGTGAAATATAACCGATTGACGTGTATGATCTGTGTATGTCACGTCTTGATACATAATCTGTAAAGGATATAATTTATTACCCTTTAACTTGTGTACTTTATATATATTTATATATACATATATATATATATATATATATATATATATATATATATATGTATATATAACACTTAAATAAATAAATGAATAAATGAATGAATAATTAAATAAATGAATGAATAAATGATTGAATAAATAAATAAATAAATAAATAAATAAATAAATAAATAAATAAATAAATAAATAAATAGATAAAATACGCAACTTACATAATCTATTTTATTAAAGGTGCTTGTTTCTTTTAGTAGAAGTGACGTTCAATGACGTGCTTTGGACACTAATGCTTTATCTAATGCTTGAAAACAGAAACTTATCATATTTCACATCAATAGCCTGCATCAGATCACCCCCACTTGTATTCAATGCAACCTGTTGACAAATGTTCAACGGCGTAAATATTCAGGCATTGCAATTAAGATCTAATATGGCCAGCGTATGGCAATGGGTACTCAAAATGAAACATCCGAACATGTCTGACCATTATAAAAGTACATGGTTTTTCCTTTTCCAATCCCTAGATCGTTTATGGAATATGCCAGCGGAATCCGGGATGTTTGCGCATAGCCCTCACGAACAACTGCCGTGTGACGTGCGCATGGAACAGCTGACGGCTGCCCACGCTGTAACTGTTGCTGTACGAATCAATGCAAGCTTTAAACTCTACGAAGAAACTACATTTGAGCAATTATTGTGAACAATAAGGTACATAATCTAACCTCTGATTCCTTGAAACATGTAATGAAAATATTCTGAGTCGGAACATATTGAATAGATTTGTCCGGTTTTGAGAATTTATGACAACAGACACGCCTCCAAACACTTGTCTTTTAGAACCAGAACAAATCTCCTTAATTAATATTTGTTTCTTTTTAACGTATCAAGATTTTGCAATTAAATTTCCTTTGTGTGCGGTCAGTTAGTTACACATCCTCACAGAAAAATTAGATGTGGTGAAATAAGCACTCTTCATTACTATCTGTCGTAGAGCAGGTGCATCTCCTTTTCTCTATAAGTATTCATTGCCTGCCTGGAAAGCGAGTTCCCTGGGTCATACTGATTGCATGGAGAAGTGATCAGACCACATGTCGTTATAATTAAAGCAAAATCATGATAAAGACTTTGGTATGCACAAAAATGGTCCTAGATACAGCAAAGCTTCCACATACAGAATAGCAGAAGCGCAAAATTATCAAATGTTGGTATCAGGCATTTCCCATGCTGTGAGCTCACCTAAAATAATGAGCAACTTTGAAAGCGAAGGAAACATTTCAGGCTGAAAAAAAATAGAAACAGGTCAGTTTGGGACATGTTACACATGCGCTTAAAAAAGTAAGCCAACAGAGTTTAAAATTATAATCTATAAAATACAGTTCTACCGTCAGTCGTGGAAACCAACATAAGTAATGAGTGCACTTTTATATCGCCGATGAGGTGAAACTTAGCACTCCATCACTTTGTAAGAATAGCATCATGTTATGTATCAGGGAAATGTACAGGAATTTGCCAGCCTTACCCAATTTGAAGAAGTATTGTGGTGACGTACTTAATGCACTATGCGCAGTAATGGTCATTTTTAAGCATAGTCATAATGTAAAAATCAGGGTCGAAGGCTCACGCATTATGCAACAGAAAATTGTTACAAAGTTAAGGTGTGACATTAGGACAATGGTAGCCCGTTCCTTGTGACATTTTCAAAACTTTTGAGTGCATTCGTAGATAAACACTTCTCTTTGTTGTTGTTGTTGTTGTTGTTGTTGTTGTTGTTGTTGTTGTTCTTCTTCTTCTTCTTCTTCTTTATGAATTACCTATCTTATTATATATATATATATATAGAATCTCTTTCAACATTTTACAGGGAGTTAGAATGTTTAAGTGCATTGAGGCGTGATATAAAGTGGCTATTGCAAATTGTTTTCTCAGTATCTTCAAAAATCACATCTTAGTAGTGCGTATGGCCACCACTAGCTGCTACAGAGGCAATGCATCTGTAGCGCATACTTCGGATATCAGATGCTGTGTTTTGTATTGAGGGATACGGTCCTACTCTCCTCTTAAGGCATGGATCAGTTATTGTTGGCTGGCCGGGATGGGCACCTTTCTGGAGAGCCGCTGGCCAAGTTTATTTATATTTTTTTGCCCTGGGTAGCCCTATCAATGAATACCCTGTGCTCACAAGGGGCCCAGCATACATCGGTATTGTACAAAGAAGCATATCCTATAAGACACTAACTTATTATAAAAGGTATTGACAAAAGGCACTCAGTAAAGGTTATGCATGTAAACTTAATCACTTATTTTAGCAGTGTCACAAAAAAAAAAAATATGTTAGCTAAGAAATGAAGAAAAACAAACAAACAAACAAACAAACAGACGTCTTAAAATAAATAAAACAGAATAGGTAAAAAATGTATTGAACCGTATAATTATTGGTGAAGTATTTCTTCTTTTATTCGGCTTTAAAACTTCTAAGATCGGCCTGCATTTTTTTAAAACACTTACGAATCATTCCCAATTTCCTCTATTATAAGTAAGAGATTTATTAAAAAAATTCTGTGTTAGGGCGAGGCACTATAATATTGTGATCATCTCGTCTAAGCTTGTAGAAAACAACCCCTTTGATATCTGCAACGATCTGATAAATAAATAGGCATTTGGCCCTTAAACCATGTATACATAAAATGAGCTTTACCGTAAGAATGTCCTCCAATTTAGTTGCCGAATAAGGTGTTCACTGCAAATATGTCTATAATCAAAATTCCCACTTGCTGCCGAATTTTGTCATTTTTAATCTTATTTATGTAAACATCTGAACAGTTTTCCTGTACTGTAAAACCATTGTCAATCATGAGCTGTATTAGTGAAATACATATTTTAGCAAAGAAAGAAGGAGAGAGGGAGAGAGAGAGAGAATTAGAGAGTAAGAATCAATTTACGCATTCATTATTAGACACAATATACTATAAAATAATCAGATTTTAAAGACCTTTCTTCATTGAACAGATTTTGCTGTGGTTCACGAACATGTAGCCTGCGTCATAAATGGTGAAATATAGTGTAAATGTCATGCACCTCGCACCAAAGTATGCAACGCTTGCACAGCTTTAACGAAATGAGCAATAAAATAAAATAAAATAAAATAAAATAAAATAAAATAAAATAAAATAAAATGAAATAAAAATAAAATATAATAAGTAAAAATTAAAGGAAGAAATAGAAAGCAAACTTTTAAATATAGCAATGAAAAAGTTCAAACCCTGACGAAAACTATCCATTGCGAACCCTGCCTGGAATGCGAACTAAGGTCGCCAGAGAAATATATCTGTTGACCAAGACCAGACTTCGATATGGGTTTTCTGGTGCTTGAATACGGATCGTTGCATCAGGTATTTAAATATTCCATCTTTTAAGTAATACAATTAAGTTTCTACTATTATTTTCAGCGGTACCGAAAGAGTTAATTGACCATCTTGAGGTACTACATGGCCAATGAAAAGGAAAAATCGTTTTCATCCATGAAAAAGTAAACCAGAAAATCAATGCACCTGCTGGTCAGGTGTTGTTGCACGCAATATTGCCCTCCAACCAAATATGTCCCTGTTAGTTCATGAGCTGAGGGCCCAATTTTGACCAATTGGTACCATCTGGGGGCACCAAACTTAACAATGCTTTTTTGATTTGTGTATGTCTTAGGAACTCAAAACAGCATGATAGACTTTTCTGCGGCACAGCTTTTAGTCAGTATACGCAATTTAATAGATGTATGTTATTTTGCATAAAAGATGATAAAAATTCTGCATAGGGATTCGTTTGATGAGTTTACATGTCACGAGGCAAAAGGTAGCAAGATTTGAATCACAGTTTGTTAATTAAAATGGAAAGTTGAGGAAATGGAGGTGCTACTCAATTTTAATAAATGTGCAAAGGCTTCTAATCATTGCTAATCAATATAGATTTATAATGGTGAAAGTGCTAAACATTGTAAAATATGGTAGCTTGAACAGGTCAATATATGGCTCATCTAAACAACTGCTAATCAACGTTGAGGATATTTCACACACTGCTAAACAATACTAATCAATATTTATTCATGGTAAGGAAAGTGTCAATATAACAGTCTCCCTGTTTGGAAAAGTTGGAACGCATAGACAAGCTAGGGTTACCCATATGCCAGAAAATGTATACCGCGACGTACATATATTGTTTTTACTGTCATTATATTTCTAATTTACATAACACATATTAGCATATCACAATAGATACCATCTTTTGGCCAAATTGAATTGTAAATTTGAACATATAAAAACAATTAGATGCCGGTTGTTGAAATGAATGTAGATTACTCTTGATTGTGAATATTACAAAACCAAAATATTATGTACAATAGCTGTAGGTTCATTCTATGGACATGACATCAGAATTATAGGACAAATAACATTTGTCAATGTTTAACCAATGTATGGAACCTTTTAGAAACAACAGACAAGGAACTTTTGCAATGTTAGCTAGGAATGAAAACAGAAGAAACGTATACTTCCCGACATACAATAGATTTCAAGTATTTCAACCTAGACACGACGCAGACCTATTGGACAGACAAAACCCAAGGTCAGAGATATGAACTAGGCCTAAATGTAGAAAATGAAGAGGAGTTTCCTTTTTTAAAAAGAGAACCACTCTCAAATACACGATGGCGCCCTCAACAAGACAAAAAAGGCTACACAAATCAAAGAGGAGAAAGACCATAAACAAACCAGAGAGAAGCAAGAGTCACTTAACAAATAGAGCATGGATACAACAGATGGAGAGAAAGAGCGCAACAATACCCCCAACAGCAGGAGCCAAGAAAGTATTAACTTCAAACACATCTGTTGTTAAAATTATAAACTTATCAAGCAAACAATTGACACAAGGACACGTAAAGTTGCTTGAGAAGGAATTGAAATTCACACCGACACCAAGAAAAGACACAGAAGAAGTGTGTGATATTTTAACATTTTGTCGTACATTACGTCTGAAAGAATTTTTCCACAATACAGACAAGGAATGGGATGAATCACTGGTCAAAGGAAAAAGTTCTTTCGCCCCTCCTAAAAGTCAAAATGAGACATAAGAAAAATGTATTGACAGACTGAAACAAATTGCGCACTCCCTCCACAAAGTACCTTCACCCACCAACAAAAATAATTTAACTAAAGAGGAGCTACAAGCTATGAATGAACTGCAAACTGACAATTCTATCATAATTAAGGAAGCAGACAAGGGTGGAGCAGTTGTCATTATGGACACCAATTATGCTGAAAAGATAAAATCATTACTTAATGATGAAAAATTTTATGAGCGATGCGAACCAGACAAAGAAAATAAAGTGAATGATAAATTAAGAAAATTTATTGAAAAATATTGTTACATCTTTACAACGAAATAAAAAAATATCTGGATGGTTTGCAGTTAAAAACAAGTAATTTATACGGCTTACCGAAAATTCACAAGTCTGATATTATCAAAAAAGCTTTAATTGAACAAGATGGTATATATGTACATATTATTTGACCTACAGATTTAAAATTCGACCAATCGCCGCAGGACCTGTATGCAATACGAGTAGGCTTAGTAAACTCATAAAAAATTTTAAAACCGTACTTATTACATGTCGACAGCTAAGTGCGTGAAAATATCGACTTCATCAATAAAATATCACGAAAGCAAGTCAAGGATCGGTATTTAGTCAGTTTTGATGTGATCAATTTATATAGTAACATACCTCATGAGTTAGGAAAGCGTGCGATTGAATACTGGCTGAATAAATATCCTGACACAAAAAAATCAACGTTTCACAAGAGAACTTATTGTGGAAGGTCTTTCACTTTTGTTAGAAAATAATATGTTCAGATATGATGGTGAACACTACATACAGAAAAAATGGTATGCGATGGGAACTAAATGTGCACCAACTTATGTAGCGCTTAGTCTTGGATATCTAGAAGTTTAATTATACGAATAACTTAAACATACATCTCAATCCTTCGCCATGTTTTTTAAGAGGAACTGGAAACGTTATCTAGATGACCGCTTTATAATGTGGACAAAGTCGCTGTCAGATTTACATGATTTTCACAAAATTTTAAATCAGCTTGAACCAAGTATTTAATATGAAATGAAATATAGTTGATGTGAATTAAAATTTTTGGACTTGAAAGTTCATTAAAATGATGGAATGATTTCCTTGAATATACACTACAAGAATACAGATACTCATCAGCATGTGCCATTCAATTCATGTCACCCACAGCACACTAAGACAAATATCCCATATAATGAAGCAAGAAGGATCTGTATAATTGTAGAAAAATACAAATAGAAAAGGAACGCGTCTGGATAAACTGGGAAATTTGCTAAAAGCCAGGGACCACTCAGATTCACTCATTTCAATGGGTATTCAGCGAGCCTTAAGTGTAACACAAAACACAAGAATCATAAAGAAAGGACCGCAAAAATCACAAGGGGGACGACAAAATCTGGTCATGATCACAAGATACAATCCTAACAATGCATTAAAATCTTGGAAATGGATCCCTCACTTGGACAAATATTTTAAAATCTTAATTTTATTTCAAGCCAAAGACAGCCTCGTAATTTAAAACAAATTCTTATGACAGCAAACTATGAATCAAGGGACAGTCAAGGCGGGAGCAAAAAATGTGGTCTTCCTCGTTGTAAGAATTGTATAAACATGATAGTTACTGACACAATTTCGCTGGACACAAAAGGAAAGCTACCAAACTTTCAGATTAGAACAGAAATGGACTGTTTGAATAAACATTTGATTTATGCGATTGTCTGTAGAGGATGCAATGAGGTATATATAGGATCTAAAGGCAACAAACTACGCAGGCGTATGATTGTACACATACCGCAAACACGGGTGACTGAGACACGGAAAATCCAGCTCAGTGAACATATTGATAGCTATTCTAATCTTGTGCCTAACTTCTTTGTATGTCCCATATATCAGATGTAAAATGATTCTGACATAGGGAGAGAACAAAACCAATTCATATTCCAACGTCAATACAAGCCTAGACTGAATGGTGTAATTTACTAATTATTTATAGTAATCTGGGACAAATTAGGGCTATTTTCATTGTGAGACGTTTATTATTAATTGATAGGGCAATGTCGTCATGTAATAGGCTTAAATCAGTAACGTAATAAATTAACGTCATAATATGCTTCTATGCTAATAGATTTCACTAAAACAACAGATAACGTCAAGATTATGCTGGACTGAAAATTATTTCAACATCCATGCGTTATGGAGCTTGACAATGCATTAAAATGCTGAAACCAGTCACGTCTAAAACGCAAAAAAGGATTTTACACTTATATATATATATATATATATATATATATATATATATATATATATATATATATATATATATATATGTATATATATACATACATATATATATATATATATATATATATATATATATATATATATATATATATATATATATATATATATATATATATATATATATATATATATGTAATTCATATAAAGGTCACCATACATAATAGAGGACTGGTAAGAACACAAACAAATGCCGTGGATAACTGTCCTTAAAACGGATTTTGTGTCCTTTCACGCAATTGTATACAACAAAAATCCTAAATGTAACTACCCACAAGTGTGTGACCTTCAGAGTAATGCCAAGGTCACCAAAATGTAGTCATCGTGATGCGCTATGTAATCACCTCCAAATAGTATAATAAAGCAAAGTCTGATTATACATGCAAAGAATGTGAAATTTCACCAGGATGTTTATGGGCCTTACAATGGAGACACAATATCCGCAGGCCTCCTGGTTAAATCCCTCACAAGGATGTGACCTTGAAAATAGGGTCAAGGACAAAAAAATCCAGGGATCAAAGGAAGATCCTGAGACATTGTTGAACAATTTTTCAAGAGATTTGGACCATGAATTCATGAAGTATTGAGATTGCAGAAACGTGATACTTGATCTACAAGCTCAGTGCAGCAACCCCCCGCCCCTTTACAAAAATCCAAACAATGTGGGTAAATTAATGGCTTTTTTCTTACCCGTGTTGATTCATTTAGTATTTATAGGTCGCATGAAATTCATCGTGCCAGCTGTTAACTGGATACAAACATAATATGCATATTTCAAGTATAATTATAATGTAGTGGCCAATTATAACAAAACAGGATTCACCACATACAGCATTTTTGGGCCGTCTGGGTATAAAATTTTAAAATTGTAATAAGGGGCTCCAGCTGGGCTTCTGGAAAGTCCATCATGCAGTTTTGTTATACTTTAAGGTGTACCGACGCAGGTATAAAGGTTTCGTTTGGTGCCCTCAGATGGTACCAATTTTCAGTCTGGCTCAGGGACTATGTCTATCACAACGAATATTTTGTAAATCATCGAAATTGACCTCAGCATCACAAAAAGTCACATGCACCCAAGTTTCATTCAATGAATAAATGTCAAAATCCTTTTCAAGTTGATCAATTTAAGATTATAAACTGCAAACATTAAGATGTCACGGTCTTAATGTTTGCTATCAGGCTTCGGCCTTGGAAGCTTGCATTTGCATAGGAACAAATGTGTTGACCACGTGTCCATCTTCTAAGATAGAACCGCTTTGTTTGACTCTCTATTCTTTTCTACCATTGGCATAAGAGATGTCTATCTTTGCAGTTGTGTCCTGTTTGCCAGACTCCTATCTCCAGTCTCTCTACCAACAGATTTTAGCCTTCTGCTCCAGTGTATTACAGATCCGACAAGTCAGTTTATAACCGTGTATGCAGCTTGTAGAAATGTCGTTGCCCTTTCCACAGAACTGGCAACTGACAACGTGTTCTTTCTAATATCTGTTCTGGTGGTCAGTGTGTCTGGACCTTTGTGCCCAGGATGTGGTTAGGTTCTGTTCTGTTTGCAGTTGTCGTTGCGATTGCCTGCTGGCCAATGTTTGCCGTGATCCTTTCTCCCATTCTGTACCTCAAACATGTGTAATTAGCCTTGCGGTTTCTGGCTAGAGATTTTTTGGATTCACTACAAATCACAAGGTACTGTATATCTAGCCTCTACAAGAGTTTTACTCGCTCCAACACGAGATTATGCACTCCCGTTTATTGAGCCATTGGCAAGGTAGAATTTCGTGTCATTGCTTATAAACTGGCAGTTTGTTACCTGGCACAGAGATTCAAGTTGTATATTCACCATCTCAATACATTACTATACTGTCCTTTTGTCAGTGCATAGAGAGACACTGAACATTCACACATTTCTCAAAATTTCTTTAAACTGTTAATTGGGACATAAACTTGTAGTTACTGATCATGGTATTTGGGTTTTAGAATTTTCAGAGAAATTTGTGGCAACGTGTATCACAACTCTGTCATAGTTTTGCTTTTCTTTGAAAAGACCAATATTTTATTAAGGTTCTACCTATGGACTCAAAAATGGTGTGATCGCTACTGACATGTCGAAAAATTGAATTACAAGAGTGCAGCTGCCACCAGAGCCACATGCTTGTTATTCTCAATCTTTCAATCGTCATGTGGTTCTCTTGACACAGCTCCTTGCATTTGTAACTTTAAATGGTAGCTGCTTAGCTAAAGCCATGTTCTTGTGAAGAAACATGTTCATCCAAAGCTGAAGACATCGAATGTCACCTATGATATTTTTTCTTCATTTTTTTCCTGGCAAGGCTCTAAAGCTGCTGAAAATCCAAATGTTACCAATACTGTCCTCTGCCTTTATTACGCGTCCATTGTGGTAACCTACCATGCAGATGATAATATAGCCTATGTTTAATCATTTAATAGTTACAAAGAGCCAGGAACAAAGAAATTTCCTATTTCTCTTTGTCCGAGCTAGTTTTGTTTTCTTGTTCTTTCACCTGTATTTGATGAGCTTGCATTTTGCTTGTTTGTCCCGCTTCTTGTTTCCTGACCTGTCCAATGGAGTTGGGTTTAAGATGGTCTTATATGTCCTCAACTGAACTCATCCCTGGGGAAAATACTGACTAGGGTAAAACACCAAATTGTTAGCCTTCAGAAACGCCATCGCCACACGGGTCACTGTGTGGACGTGCTTTGTCTTCCTGAAACAGGTCAATATTTGGTGCTTTTGAAGATAGGCGAGGAGATGTGGCAGAAGTATTTCATCATTATACTGTTGAGCAGTCAAATTGTCATCCACTAGCACCAGGTCAGTTTTTTTTTATGCATTTACACTCCAGCCAAAAACATGATTTGCCCCTCTAATTGGTTGATTGGATGCACGCAACAGCCGACATACCTCCTAACGTCTGCGCCACTCTACTGGCCTGCTCTCAGCTTTTTCTCAAGCAAAGCAGCAGAATTCGTTGGAGAAGAGGACTCCATTCCACTGTACCTGGTTCTAGCATGTTGACAGGACCATACCAGACGGCCCTGCCCACAAGCAGGGATACATCCATTATCCCTGAAAGGTGTTTGACACTCACAGGATTCTCCCACAGAGGTCGCTTCATGGTCGGTCTGCAAATGCTGGGATTGCGTCTTCTGGGTGTCTCTTTGGCTGTATGGCTTGTTGTCTGAAATTTGTGTTGCAGATGAAGGAGTCGTATCTGCCTGTCTTGTGCCCCTGTGGCAACTCTTTCATGCCATTGACGTGGCCTGTCATCTATGCAGTCAGTTTTCCATTGACCAGTAATCAGCCTGTCAATGTCAATGGTGACTGTAAAGGTCAGTGGTCAATACCTAGGTCAGATGTCACTCTCGAGGTGATAAGTCAAAATCAAGATCAGATGTCACTTTCAAGGTCTGAGGGCAATATCAAGGCCAGAGGTCAGTTATAAAGGTCAAGGGTCGACATGCTCGGAATGACTTCAGGTAGTGTGAAAATGGAGGGTTAATAAATATTGCACCCAGCAGCAGAGACATGGATCCATGCGTGACTTGCTATTCGAAGGTCAATCCAGAGATTAGTGCTGACGGGAGCAGAAGTGGCGCCAGCATGCGGTCGCCAGTGAATAAACTTGTATTTTCATTTGCTATATTATATTGTAATATATGCTGGCGTTACTATTGTGGCTAGTTTGAACAACGAGGCCGCACAGGGAATTAAGTGGCCAACGTGATGAGAAATATGTCAGACAACTCAATTATTGGCAAGGAGAGATTTTGGATAGCGAAGAATCTTGTTGTATATGGATTATATGTGCCAGGGCCGCAGAAAAATGTTTAATGCAGGAAACCGGCATCTGGGCGCCTTGTTTTGTTTTGTTTTTTACTTTTTAACCCTAATCACACTACTGGAACATGGCACCATTAATTGACCATGGATTGGCCGTTAAACACCCATTAATAGACCCTAAGCCATGAATTCAGCCATTAATTTTTTGCATGGCTGTTAATCATTTTCCTGAACAAAAGGCAAATTTTGACAATGGCCATGGATCACCTCTTAAATGCAGAGCATGTATAGATTAATGGCCATTAATTGGCAGTCAATTGTCACTATAATCCTGAAGTTACTTTTTCATGGTTATAGATAAGAAATCCATGGCCATGATCAGAGAGGCACACATCTATATAAAAACATGCAATATAATCCATGGCCATGAAATATAATGCATGGCCATGAATATACTCATCTGAGCTGTATAGTGTAATTCATGGCCATGAATATACTCATCTGAACTGTATAGTGTAATTCATGGCCATGAACAGAAGGTAGACATTTCTGTAAAATGTACAATATGGATCTGCCCCTGTGAATTTTTTCTGGGTAGTTTTTCCCTCATTTGGGATATACCTAGACTTCCGTGGATGTCCTGTTGTTTCTTTCCTTATGGAGTCCGGACATATCCTAGTTTGGGAAATCCAGCCACTACTGTCTGGACAGACCAAGATACTAAGGGATTCATATTAGTCCAGCCTATATCCTACCTGTCCTACTTGGCTATAGGCTGGATTATGCAGGACAAGTCTGTACTTTAATCTGGTAACTGGAGAAAGTGCTGGACTTTTAAATCATGTAGCAAAAATCAAGCCTTTTGTCAAAGTCCAGACTGCATGATTAGTCTTCCTACCAAATAAACACCATAATACACTATAAAAATTTTATTTTTTCAAATGGCATTTATGACTACTGGCAATGATATACAGTAACTGAAGTCCTTGTAACATGCAGTCTTATATGTCTGAAAAACACAAGGAAATGAGTTCAATTCACTAAAATGAGATTTTAATATCTCTAAGACAGATACATGCACTTTGAAATTAATGAAAATACACTGTAATTTGGTTTAATAGTTTCATAACTGTAGTACCTGCACTGTTTATGACCACCCCTGCTGCCAGCCCAAAATGGTCACATAGTCATGTTCTCCACACTGAGTCTGAATTTACTTGTCCCATATGTTTGCAGAATAGCCTCTAAAACACCAATTTATCAATTTGTGAATGCAGACCTGTCTATTCTCTTTGCTTTTAATATATTTATTCTTTTTTCAGTATTATTTATTTGCTGTTCTTTCACTGCATTTGTTGGAGTAAACATCTGTAACGTGAGAGAAATTCACAAAAATAGTCTGACAATTGATTTGTTGCGTGAGATTAGACCCACAAAAGATCTTAAGGTTAAATTCCATAAAAATTTAACAGTTTTCATATTTAACAAAATGTTTGATTTTTGGATCAATTTATCTTTTGAAGTGTTGGATTTTATGATGCTTTTTTTTTTATATAATAATAGGCCTGTTTTATTGACACAATTGTCAAACATAATCTTGCACCTGTCTTTCATCAACTTTCTTCATACCCTTCTGCCCAATTAAGGTACCAAGTCCCTCAAAAAAGTATTTTTCTTTGTTATTGTACTTTATTAATTAATGAATTTATTTAACATACATGTAGCGTGAATGCATGTGGTCCTTGTCAAGACTTATTGATTAGAGTGTCATCTAGCGTCATTTGAGGAATTACTGCAACATGCGGTCAAGCTCTGAATGTGACTAGATAAATCCACACTGTCACTGTTATAGCTTAATTCTAGATTACACATTAGATTTAGTGAAAATATGTTCAATGAACTTACAAAATGGAGTTCTGTATAAGCAAAACAAAAATTTGGAGCTGTAGTGCAGCTTTTGATACATCGGTAGGTAAATACACCAATTATCGCCCATCGCGATCTTTTCTGTGTTGAATTTTGATAATGAAATCACTGGTTGTTTCTCGTATTGAAATTTCCTTTGTGTTGTTTGAGGTTGCAAGGTATTTTCCTTCTCATTACAGTTGTTTCCAAGACAAAATGTAGCATTTGAAGTCCTAGAAGTGCCAAGTTAAAAATGCAGAGGGTTCAGAGATGGGCCAGCTGTTTTTTTTTTTTTTTTTTTTTTTTTTTTTTTTTTCAAGCAGATTTGGTGGGTCAGCAGTTTTGTCACAGGTTCGGTCGGATTAAGGGAAACACGGATATTATTTTGTTTAGCCAAATGATAATTTGTCCATTTTCCTGGACCCTGGTCCAGTCCATGTTTGTCTGGTTGTTTATATCTTGCGTTCTAACGTTTACGAGACCCGAACATGTGCAACTGCCTGAATTGAAATCACGTGGTAACGAGACTATCAAAGTGGCGGCAATGGCAGTCTGAGAGTGGCAGACGACACGTTCTTCTGTTTGTTTCAGTAAAAAATGAAAAAGGCTGTATATCTTCATGAATAGAGTCACACGTGGAAACAGACAGCAAGTGTATAAGGAAATGTATGATGACCTAACGATAACGATGCCGGCAGGATTCGTGGTTTTGCCCACGGTACAAGTGGGCTGTGGACTAAGACTCGAAAAACACTTGGAACTGGTGGACATATTGCAGAACCAGAGTGCGACCTGAACGAAATTTTCGTCGAAAAAATACAAGCATAGGAGTTTTTTTCCTGATTTGAAGTCCTTAACTTTTTGTGTGGAACAAACAGAAGACATTGAAGACAATGTCTGTGATCTTTGTGACGCAGAAGAACCAAGCCCTAAGCCAGGGTTACGGTAACGGAAAATGTATTCAGTAATTTTGATCTAATTGATGGCACATCTTGACTTGTGAAAAAGACCCACGTTACATTTGAATTACTACAACAGCACATAAATAAGCCAAATTAAGGCAACAACACCGAAAACAAGTAGCAGAGCCGAACGAAAAAAAAATCATGGTTCAATCATGCGTTTGCCCTCCAACATGACCAAGGACTCTGAAGATGGCTTGCCATCTGTGTCTCGTGTTGTTGAGAATTTATTATTCCTTGCCAAGCCAGACCTTGCTTGATGTTTGTCACCTCTTCTGTCAGACCTTGTCACAGTTGCTCTATCAGTACTGGACAACTCAGTGCAAACTTCAAAACCAGAAATCTGGGGGTATAATTTTCAAACTGTTGGAAAAAAAACCCAACTTAATGTGAATTTTTGTTGACAGCATTATAACAGAAAACATAACCCAAAACATAATAGAGAAAAAAAAATAGAGAATTGGGTTTTCCAAAGGCGCAGACACGATGTTTATTGAAATTCGAGCAGTTAGTCAGAGGTACACCACAATTCTTGCCAGGAAATCATTGTCCACAGGGCAAGAAATTGTGGTGCTATAATTATGCATCAGATACTGCAGAAAATTCCGGAAAAACATAATTCATATGCATGGGTGAAATTTTTCTGTTTTCATATTGCAGATTTATAACTAAATTCAGTTTTGAGAACATTTTTGGTCATTTTACTGTTTTATCTGGAAATATTATAAAACAAAAATATGTGTAAAAATGTTGATGTAAATTTTGAAATTTGCTTTTCAGTTTTGTTCAAATCGTCAGCTTTCATTCGTTCATATATGTAATGTTGACAGCCAGATGACCACTGTGGTCGACTCTTAGGTTTTATCCAGTAATTATAGCTGTATTATCCAGAAAAGGTGGAAGATACAGACTGGGTGATAACCCTGTCCATATCACCACAGTGCAAAGGTCACTGAAAACTACTTTCCTTCTAAATTCTTGTAGAAGGCGCATGTCAAGCATGCAGTTTTCAAATGACCCAATTACTGGATCCTGCGTTACAGTTATTCATACGCAAAACTATGCAAAGCCTTGTTTGATGAAATAAACGTTGAAACTGTTTTTAATTGTCTTTTTTTGTATTCAACGATGAAAATATAATTACAGCTATAATTTCTGCATAAAAGTAAAACCAGCCAAGTGGAGGAGACGAGTCAGCAGACTGGCCTCGTTCCTGCGGCGGATCACTCCGAGTGCTTGCACGAGGAGTGATCCGCCGCAGGAACGAGGCCAGTCTGCTGACTCGTCTCCTCCACTTGGCTGGTTTTACTATTTTATCATACCTGATAATAATGTACATGTACCGGAAGTTATGTGAACATAAGTCACAACATTTAGGATGGGTTTTTTTTTCTCACTTTTTATATGTGATACATATATTGAGAAAAACGGAGCCTATGTATATTTAACAAACATGATACATTATGTGTTTAAGTGCTTGACCTACAGGCCTGAGATCAGCCTCAACCTGTTTTCATATTGCAGTGAATGACTTGCACGGTGAAACTAAAGAAAATAATCCACTTTCTGAAATGCAGATGTACATTGTATGTACAAGGAAGAGACATGACACATCTGCGATACCAGTGAACATCCTTCCTGCCTTAAATATAAAAGTGTAACTTCATAAAAATTTTACAAATGGTCTCATTTGCCTTTAATGCCCTGAATTGAAGGGTAGGAGCATCAAGTACCAAAGTGATTTAACCACGATGTCATAATATATCGAGCAAAATGTAATAAAACTACATGGTAATGCTGCTCAATATGCAATGACATTTATGAATCCCAAAATGAACCCCACATAATCCACCCTTCTGCAGAGATGACCACGCTTGCTGCACATCCTATCACTAGCAGTTATGAAGATTAGATAAATAAGGTACTGGTATCGATAGTGAGACCAACAGTGTCTAGTCCCCTATGGTGCATGTGATGTCCTGTGTTACGGTACTGGTATCAATAGTGAGGCCAACCATATCTAGAACCCTACCGCGAATGTGATAATCTGGGTTAAGGTACTGGTATCAATAGTGAGACCAACCGTATCTAATCCCCTAAGGTGCTTGTGATGTCCTGTTTTAATGCAATAGTCTCAATGTTTGTTCAGCTCCTCCTTGGTTTGAACAGGCTCAGGAATCAGGTCCCTGATATCAACTATATATCGGTGTCGACTGCATTTACAGCATGTTTCCTCAAGATGCTCAACATCTCCTCCTGGTTTTTTAGCATTTACTTTTCCTGTTGCTTCAATGTTAAAAGTCCTGCTGTTATAAGGCGGTTTCGCTATAACACGGTCTACTCTGGATCCCAACACCAGCGTTATAAAGAGGGAGCAGTGTATATATATATATATGTATATATATAGATACATACAGTGGTCCCTGTCTTGAGAGACCACTCCAATAAGAGACCACCTGGCTTGAAAGACTGTTTCTCAGGATACTCTGCTTAGAACATTTCATGTTATTTATAATGTACCTCCTATGAAAGACCACCTGTCTTGAGGGACCACTGTATATATATATATATATATATATATATATATATTGGATGACAGGGAGTCCAATATGAAGTTTAAGGGACGATGGAAAGCTATATTGGACAAGGCGAAGCAGTGTCCAATATAGCTTTTCAACGTCCTGTAAACTTCATTGAATGACCTGTGATCCAACATCCTGTTATATTCTTCAGTTTGTTAATCTAAATCTGCTCCAGTACTAATGTTGCATTCATATTGCTCAATATTGGGCCTACCAGACGACCCGTATGATCGATGCACTTGCTGATCGACTTGACTGCTATATGTTGCCTGTGGCTAAGAGAAAGCCTAGATATTTATATATATTGTAGCTGTCCCTCCAATTTGTCTCATATCATGCATGCATTGCTGTGTATGGCCATAAATGCCTATTAGTGCTGAAACGATATGTTCGGTTTTTAATATATATCGATCGAAATTATTTTCAAAATTGGTTATCAATAGTACTAGTTATATTTCCATAATTGTAACCGAACAGACCATTTTGAGATTAAAAATGAGAGTTCAAGAGCTAACTCTGGCAGAGCGAGACATTTCGCAAAGGTGTTACAAAGTTTTCTTCATCAATTCAAATTGCTGTTGGGCAAGTATTTTGGACACTTCGAATATGAAGTCAGACCAGGAAAACATGCATAGTACTCCCATCCGGCAAAAAGTCGGGTATATAGAAGCACGTTGGGTTTCGAAAAATTGCTGGTTTATTCTTTATTTCTTCTAGACTCGCTTTATGCATGTAAATGAGCCTTGATTATCGATAATCGATCAAAAAAATTTTCGGTTTTCGATAGTAATTTGGATGACGGTTTTCAGCACTAATGCATTATATATATATATATATATATATGGGCTTTCAGTAGAATCAATCATGGCCATTAATTGAAGGGAATATTACTTACAGAATTAATGGCCATGGTTGAAGCTTCTACTAAAACCATGGCCATTAGATGAGAGAAATATGCTGAATCATGGATTCATGGGCATGGTTTTAAGGCATGAATTCATGGCCATGGTTGAAGCTTCTACTAAAACCATGGTCATTAAATGACATGAATATGTTGATTCATGGCCATGGTTTTAAATCTGGCTCCTGCCAGAACCAAGGCCATTAGTTGGCAGGGAATTATCTAACATAATTTCATGGCCATGGTTAGTGTTCCCTTTAAGGGGAGTTTAAGGGGAGATTCACAGCATCTAATGGCCATGGGTTTTTTTGCCCATGGTTTAACATTAATGGCCATTAGAATTCATGGCCATGGAGAAACTATGCTGGAAAAAATCATGGCCATTATATTAATCAAATTCATGGTCGACCCCTTAAAAATAATGGCTATGGCTGGTGTTCCCTTTAATGGCTCTTTAATGGCTATTTCATGGGGTTTTAATGGCCAGTAATTCATGGCTTGTGCCATTAATCGGCCATTCATTTTTAATGGCCAATTCAACCCCAAATGTTCCAGTAGTGTCAGTAGGATCCCTGACATGTTGCAGCTCATGTTTGATTTGTTTCATTCTCATCATGATAATATGTTGTTACTTTGTTTGTTTGTCTGTCTGTCTGTCTGTCTGTCTGTCTGTCTGTTTGTTTGTTTGTTTGTTTGTTTGTTTGGTTTGCGCGCTAGTTGCTGGAGTAATAGATATTCTTTAATACATCAGATCCGTTTACAACGTGTCCGTAAAGGATAACCCCTCGAATGCAGCATTCACCGATTCTCCACTAGGTTGTCACACAGATATGCCTCATTTACATAATACACCAGATGTAAGTATATTATATTTTTCTATGATTCACTTGCTGGTAAAGTGTGCTTCAGATCTATGAAAGGTGAAGATACAGGTGCTCCTCTGTGTAAAACTCAATAGAATCTTTCAAGTGGCCTATGAGCCACTAGTATACAGGTATAATAATACACAAAATTCTGATGATAGTTTCTGGTAAATCATTTTCTTACTATGAAGTAGTCAGTGTCATGACTTTAAAACGTAGCTTCCGCTTTACCACGTAACATTATGATGCTTGGAATTATTATACAACAAAGCAGTTACTGTGATCAATAGACATATCTGGGGAACTGAGGTCATTATTAGTCACATAGGTCATGGAGCACGATGAACCATGTGATTGCCTTTGCTCAAAGACTGTAATCATGTGATATAAAATGCTTGCGTTCGCAGCGTAGTTGGTATAATATGTAATGACAGTTCATCTTCACCTAAGACTTACTTGTGACCCCCCAAAAAAGAATGTTGACAGTTGGCTGTAACCACAGTCGGCACATTTGTTTTGAAATATGGAAACTTCTCTCTGCAAGACCTCTCGTTCCACCTGAATTATCGACAATTACATTGAACTGGATATATTTAATTTAATTAAACAGAAGATAATTACAGTGGCAAAAGTTAAATCAATTTTTGCATGTGGTCTCATTGTATCGTAAGGATGGAAAAGGGGTAGCAGTTTATGCATTTTATTCAGGTTACTCAGTGAATGTATCCATTGTACCTTTAGGTCGCATCAGCATAAATGAGCTGCTCCAGCTCCGTACTATTTAAATTAATGTCTGTTGCACATAGTGGGCAGGATTAGGTAAAATGCCGATTTTATTTAATTTAGGCCCATTCCGGTTCAAACAAACATATGAATATACTTTCACATCAGGTGAAAAAGAAATAAAATTATCATACAAAGGCAGTCAACAAACTACTATAATATAGTTGTACGATTTTTAGATGGGTGAGTAAAAGAGCGCATGCAGGACTCATTATTACCAGTGGGGTCTGTATGTGATGTACAAGCTATAAAGGCTAAGTCAGAAGTATACCATTCTGGGCCGAAGAAGATATGCACTACTAAGTGAACGTCTTCTCGGGTCCGTAAACATTGGTACATTACGGCTTTGACAATGTTTCATGTGGTTGCATGAGGGGTATTCGATTTCTGTTCGTCCGATAAATATCGAAAATAACTAATTTGCTTTCTTATTTCGAGGTAACGCGGCAGCCGAGTATCATTTTACAAAGCGTAATCCAAGATAAAGTGCCGCTCAGATGTGACTATATTAAATGAACTTAGTTCACAATTCTTTCATTTCTTGATTCATTTTTGTATCTTCCATTCCATCACTGGATGGTTTCTCACTCTAAATCGAGTACAAAAGCGTCAGTGTGTGTGTGTGTGTGTGTTTGTGTGTGTGTGTGTGTGTGTATGTGTGTGTGTGTGTTGTTGTTGTTGTTCTTTGTTCTGTGTTTATTTTTTTTAATTAATATTTTAAAATTTTGGTTCATTTATCTTCCATTTAATAAACCTAAAATCACTGTTAAAATAGTCTAATTCCAAATCCTAGATTAAAATAAAATAACTGCTCATTTTGAAATATAAGTGAGCTCTCTAAGTCATAACACAACCTTTCATTGTCAATATATAACTTGGTGACAACTGGTGTAACTGTATGCAATTTAATCCGTTGTTGGAGAATTGACCTTATGTTTGTCGCAAATGTAGGAATACCGTTGGTATCTTAGTGTATTGCTGTGTTTCATTAAAAAAAACAGTAATGTAGAATTAAGAAAACATGTAATCTGTTCGCCATTCTTTGTTGACATCAAGGGATTTGGTAAAGATTCTATTCTCCAATTGGAGGAAAATAGAGCCAATCTTGGGCGTGTACTTGATTGGACGAAAAATATGTTGTTTGAAGATAACTTCAAGTTTTTGAGTATTTTTTTTTTCAAATTTCTCTTTGTAGTATTGTCATTTTTAAGCAGGAATAAAATGACAATTCCCCACGTTTTTAGACACACGCATTTTGCTTCTGCAAACATACTGGGTCCCGTTACAATCAGATACTTAGTGGCAATTTTAAAAAAATGTGTTAGTGTTAGAATCATTGAAATTGTTATATGTATTGCAAACTTGTTGTCTATTGTAGCATCACCACTCCGCGTTTTTGTAAAATAACCATGTACCCAAATATGCATGTTGCACAGTATTTTGGTACAAACTTAATATGTTGTTTTTCGGAGTAAACCCCTTTTCGCCTAATGGGGAAAAGTCACACATTAAGACAACAGCATTTTTCGGCGCACCTTAAGCCTATAGCACCCTTGGCTAGCCTTACAAAAGTCTGTCTCTCCAGTTGTTTTGTAGCAAAAACAGGATAAAATTGAATTGAATCTCATGGGTGAGCCTGAGGCACAGATTGCAAAGAGCGCACAGATTGTTGTGCTGGACGGTAGGCATTGGGTCCAGTTGGGAAAAGTTACCGAAAGTTGTCTGATGGGTCTAGTGGGAGTTTCATGATCCGATTTACCTTCTCATCCGAAGCAGCGATGAATGACGTCTCGATGAGGGGATAGCTCGGCGTAATGGTTAGCCCTGTTCCCACTATGACGAATCTCGAAACGGACCTGGACGAACTGCCGAGAACCAATATATTCGTATTTGTTTGTGAAGAAATGGTCTAAAACCCGTCATTTTTACGAACCAGATATGAGCTTTAGAACAGGTTACGACAAGCTCACCATTGCTTAAGAATAATTCAAGAACAGTTTGAGAACAGTATATGAATAGAAACTAATCTATAAAGAATGGTTGCAAATCTTTTGGAATCGTTTAAGAACCAATACGACCTGTTTACTACTGTGTACGACTAGCTTGCGAACGATTGCAACTTGTTACAACAATTTGAAAACTGCTTAGTACACGATTCAGACAATCTTATGTGTCAATTTAAAACAATGAAATCTTCATGGGTGTCACTCTGGCAGCATATCAAAGGTGTCCTATCCAGCCTCACTTCATTAGGCATCATGGATTTGGATGATGAAGTCATATCTTCCAGTCTGAGGAAGAAGAATATTTACTGCGAGCAGCTACATATCTCTTTATGTATGAGGAAGATAAGAAGAAACCAAGAAAAAGGTCTGCTGGTCACAGGATGACTTCCAGAAGGACCCCCTGTATGGACAATAAGAACTCTTGCTCATGAAGTTGTGCGCACAAAACCCAAAAGGATATAAAAATTTTCTCAGGATTTCACCTAAGTTGTTCCATGGAATGGTGCAGCGATGGACACCCCATCTTCACGGCGTCATACATGTGTATGTTGTTCGTAAGTGAGTCACAAGTAGTTCGTTAACATTCACAAGCAGTTCTTTATGGTTCCTAAAAAATTTCGAACCACTTGCGAATGTGAAGACATGACATTAGACTTGTTTACGTCTCTCTCATATTATTCGCAAACTGTTCTTATGGTTTTAACTTCTTAAGAAATTCTTAAATGTTCTTATGATCTTCATGTTCGTAAAACTAAAACACACTTTTATGACAGCATACGAACCATTACAAACATAATTCTGGCCACGACGTTTTTGAACATGTCAAAAAATTCGTCAACAGTCAAGAACCAAGACGACTGTAAACGAACCATTACGAATCTCATTATGAACCAAAACAAATCATTAAAAACACCTTCTGATTCACACTGGTAATGATTCTTATTAAGATTCGTCATAATGGAAAAGGGGCTTTTGGGTGGTTTTTCACTGGATTGCAGTTATGGTTGCGGTTGCATTAATACTGAAATAGCAGAAATCCAAATTCGCATCAGCCGTTATCTGAATTCGCATAAGTCGTCATAATAACCATTTAATGTTACATATTTTCAATTACTTTCACAAATAAAAAGGCATAATGAAGATCACAATCATGTTTGAATACACCTGACCAGTACAGTGTATATTTTGATTGTCAGTTCTTTTCATCCTGATGTGCATGTACTTTTATCCTGATGCATTTATACCTTTTACTTCTCCCGAAGTGGAGGTCCAATAATTATTATTATTATTATCATCAATAATAATAATAATAATAATAATAATAATAATAATAATAATAATAATAATAATAATAATAATAATAATAATAATAATAATAATAATAATAATAATAATAATAATAATAATAATAATAATAATAATAATAATAATAATAAAAATAATCATATACCAAAATGGAAAGCCAAGCGTGACCATTCACGCAACAGATCGGGTTTGATCGGACACAGTAGAAAACCACCCTTAGCGCTATCTTGGGAATGCCATAAATTTCCGTCAGGTGAAGCTGCCTGTACTTTACAACTGGAACCAAGCTCTACCCTGTCGGCCAACAGTTTGTTTGTCCTACAAACTCTGCGCACGCAGGACATCCGCATTACACAGTCGCATTCCATTTTTACCTTCAGAGGTATGACCTTACCAAAGGCGAGCACAAAGCTACCGACGTGGATATAGTTTTATCTCTGTAAAAATCATACTTCCGTTGACCTTATTTTACTTTTTGTTATTTCAGATGTATCCTTTCTTTAATTTGTAAGAACAACAATTTCTATGAACGGTTATATTGAAGTGCAAAATTGCGTTCATAATATTATTTGTATGTGAATGTTTAATTCATCTGTTCACCTTCTATGCCATAGATGCAGATGCTACACTGCGTGGAACAACACAACGTAGATGGTGGTGAGAACATATTGGTAGGCGGCTTTAATGCTGCAGAAAAACTAAGACTAGAGGAGAAAGCTGCATTTGACCTGTGCGCGACCTTGGAACTTGACCACGAGGACATAGGCCATGACTTCCTGAAATCCCTCTTATTAGCCTGGCAGCCGACGTTTCAGCAAGTACTCGAATACCTTAATTTCATATTCCTCTCTTGCATCTTGTGGATGTCACAATAAGAGTTGCACGGACACTTGGTACAGGATGCAGACAAACCATGCTTAGAAAATTAAATAAGTTTGCATGACATAATACTCATAAATGGTACAATGATAGCCCCTTAACACAATGACGACGCATTTCACACTAGAAATGAAGTGTCGGTTACCTGGATTAACATTTAATACATGAATCAAGTAAAAAAATGTTTTGGGTCCCTGAAAACTATGCCATTTACTAAGAATGTCGGATATCTGGACATTCATATGACGTCTGAGAGGTGAATCGAAAAACAAAGAAAAGAAGTTTGGATCCATTGCAAGTATGCCAAATACTGAATATGTCGGATTTCATTTATGTCACGTTTATTTATTTATTCATTTTACTTAGTACCTTTTGTGTACACGACATCTTAATTGATACTGAGTGTGGATGTCATGCACATTTCACAATAAATATCTCAATTTTTCTGACTATGACAGAGAATCATATTATCATGATTGCAGCAAAGAAGCCAATTTGCTATGTAACTGTTAACGTAGTCTGTTTGAAATGCCCGATATCAATATATGCATAAAAGGTTGCTACATAATACAATCCACAGTCTGGATGCAGAAGGAGGTCTCCGGCGGGTGGCCATCTGCGGATTCACGAGGGCAACAAAGCATAACATGTCTATAGACATGGTTGAACCTATGTACAGAGCATTCAAGGCGTTCGAAAACGTCATTTACAAACCTGAGAACCACATAATACATAAGCCAGTAGCAGGTACGACTACAATTAGTGGGGTTTTTTTTGTAGCAGCAGCAGCAGCAGTGATTGTAGTGTAGTGGAAGTAGTACTAGCAGTAGTTGTAGTAGTACTAGTAGTAAAAGTGATAGTAGTAGTAATCTTTTGATTGAAAAAATAACCAAACCAACCGTCAGTGCAAAAGACAGAAGGACGAAGAGACAAACAGACGGACGGATTGACAGAAATAAAGCAAATTCTTGTGTTGATATATTGAGCTAGTATTTGTAAGATTTTATAAAAACGGAAGTCCTTTATTAGTAATACTTTTTGCTGTGGGTTAAATATATATTTTGAGTTAATTTCTAGGACAAATCATATGCATGGATAACCAGCGCGTGATGCATGGTCGCCGGAAATTTGAACTTAAGGAAGGTGGTGCCCGGCAGGTTGAAGGTGGCTCCATTGATTGGGATGACCTGATGTCAATATGTAAAGTTCTGGCAGAGGCAACCGGTCAAGTGCCAATGTAAACCTACCACAGAAATGATAATTTCATTTACTGGCACAGATTAGAAGACGGCCAAAATTAGAAACGAAAACAACTAATTTTACGCCTGTTATAATGATACGATTTGAGTTCTAACTTGGTTTATCCATGTTTACACAACTTTGAATTTTTTTATTGGAGCGACAGTAAATGTCTATTATGCTCAATCCACATGAACTCCTAATTGAACTTTAAATATAGAATTGGTTTTGCAATGTGAGGCATTTTACTGTTCCTTTTATGCTAGTAGAAAAACCTTAGTTAATCATTTTCAATATTGAATGTGTGATGTTAGAAGTCCATACACAAGTTTTGCATTGTAAAAGTGTCTTAGTGTAAAAGAATTTTCAAAAGAATGTGTGCTTTTTAGTTAGAGTTCTTTAATGGGTAAATCAGTACATGGGTTAGTTTCTTAGCAGACTAATGGATTTGTATATCGTTCGAAGAAGATAAATTATTATGACTAATGTCTGAAGTCTATATTTATTATAAATCTGATGTTCGGAACGAGCCAGACTCGAACCAGCAACATTTGGCACCAGTCAATTATCTGATAATAGAAATCTGTTCAAGGAGCTTTCTGTATAAGAATCTCATGGAGGAGGGGGTAAAGATAAATCCCTCATATCAAAAACACCCCCCCTCCAAAAAAAAAAAAACAACAACAACAAAACTATTAATTCAGATATCGTGAAAGATTTAATGGGTTTATGTATGAGTATTCTGATAGTAGAGCGTGTTCTTTCTATACCCAACTTTGACAGATTACAGTCGATTTATACTGGTTGGCGAAAAAGTAAAAAGAATAAAATGTTGATATGTAGCCTGATCAGCTAGGCTAGATTGGTACATGCGTGCCAAAATGAGCTGCAATAAATGTATTTTATTACTTGTCATCATGGTTTGCTGTCTTTCAAAATCTGCACGTTGGGCACTTGGTCTAAAGGAAAGAAAGGTAAACAAATCAAAACAAAACAAGTACAGTGAGGGAGACACACTACGTAAGGAGGAAATAAATATCATTTTGCGTTCTTCTCTTCACGGAGTCTATCATATTTTACAGACACTAAGCCAGTCTATTTACTTTCTGTTATTATTGCAACATAATTGTCGGATATATGCGAGGCACTGCAGCACTCTTAAAATCGTTTTCCGTTTCCATAATTAACAACCATTTTCTGAAATAATCGACATGATAAACTGGATACAGTGGTGACTATTTTGCTACACACGGGCTGTTTTTTGCAAGACCATGCCTTGCGTACCTAACAGCTTCATATTCACGCCCTAAAAAACTGACATATCTGGACATACCGAAGTGAATTTCTAAATTGGATCCGGGACATGTTTATTTATTTCGCAGCAGGAGCCATACTATGCTTTGCCAAAATGGACACAGTTTTATAACGAAGGCAGACGGACTCTACTTCTGATATGTTTACTGGTGTATACGCCAGCCCGAAAACATAATGGTTTCCCGTTGGGGTGGATTGGTTTTAACTTATTTTATTTCTTGAAAGAAAAAAACCGATTGGGGAGCAGGCAACGCCTATATGAACCCCTCTCGTGAATGTGGATTCATAAAGAGTGAAAGTAAACCTTCGGTTCCATGTGTGAACGTCAAAATAACTACAAATACAATTTTGCACTGCTTTGCTTTGGAGACAATTGATAACTTTATGGAAAGGGATACACGTGCAAAGGGCATGTATTTCCCTAGCCAATCTGTAATCGAACTAATTGGCGTACACTTGGACAATGCAACAACCAACAACAGTTGCATGTGATATGTTATCCAACTTTTTCAAGTATGATCAAACTTTTGATCGTTCCCTTGTTTCCATGTATTCCTCTTTTCTAATTGAATATTTTAAAATGCACTTTCACAAATCCTTTTGTAATGCTCTAATCATCAACTCATGGCATTCAAGTACGCAAAAAGTGGGAATACTTCCCTCTCATCTAGTTGCTCACCGCTCATATTTTGATTATGCGTGCCCCCCAACATTTTGTAAACATTGCCAAAGTAAAGCCTGCATGTATCTCATGTTTTAAGGGTATGAGGAGATAACAGCGTCAACTATATATTTTTGCATTGCAAAAAATCCTTCAAGTTCTTGGTCCACGGGCTTTCTACAATTGTTGTCAATTTGTAGAGCTACCGCAGCTCTTAAAGATTTTAAATTTTCATGGCTTCCAGTTCTCAGAAATTTGGAGACAATAGCCTGCTTCCGCCCCCGTTCACTAGATAGGAGATTCCATATGCTGACCAGATGATAACTGACATTTACAAGACGAATTACGAGTTTATTTTCTTTGAGTATAAAAGCATTATTCGGTTCACTTTCACCAATCCCATTTAGCAAGCTCTTGTAGGCTGCTTCAACATATCTGATTCACACGATTGGAGAATAGATTGAAATCACAGAGAGAGAGAGAGAGAGAGAGAGAGAGAGAGAGAGAGAGAGAGAGAGAGAGAGAGAGACAGACAGACAGACAGACAGATAGAGAAAGAGAGACAGAGAGACACAGAGAGGTTCATTGTTATACGCAATGTGCAATGCAATTGTCAGATTCTAGAGACCAATCTTCAGTGAAGAATATTCTGTTGTGGTTCATAAATGAGCATATACCCCGCTTCATTATTTGGTTGAACATACTGTCAATGATATGCACTTTGCACCAAAATAATTTAAAAAGTATGCAACGCCTGCACAGCTACAACAAAATAAGCATAAGAAAATAGAAATAAAATTTAAGGGAAAAAAAGAAAGGCAACACTCACTGTTTGACACGTGGCAATGGAAGCGTTAAAACTATGCCGAAAACTATCTGTTGCGCACCCTGCCTGCTATGCCAACTAAGGACGCCAAAGGTATATATCTATTGACCAAGACCAGACTTTGATATAGGCTTTCTGGTGTTTGAATCAGGGATCCTTACATCGGGTATTTGGACAATCTATCTTTTAAGTTATACAATTGAGTTTCGACTCTAATCCAGTGGTACCGAAAGGGTTAATTGACCATGTTCAGGTGTAACATGAACAATGAAATAAAAAAAAATGCCATCAATAAAAAAGTCAATCCAACAATCAATGCACGTGCCGCTCAGGTGTTGTCGTATGCAATACTGCCCTCCAACCAAAGCTGCTCTGTCCTGGGGTGGGGGTGGGGGGGCATTGTGAACCCTCCAAGTCCACCCAAATCTTTAACGCTACAGGAGTGGCATTCTTCCAAAAAGAGTGAACTGTGGAACTGGGAAGCGTCTGTACATAACTATACTCCAACCAGTAAAAACTTGGGGTTCCTAACACGTGTAAAATTTCAATGGTATTTCGATATACATGTAGCAGAAATGATCCATGAATTAATGGACGAATTAAAACAGGCCAGATCATTACCCAGTGTCCGGAATCTCAGATTTACCATTTTACCTATGGACATGTAATTCAAGTTCAGACATATATAACATACGACGCGTTTGTGATGTAGGTCTATGCCCCACTACAAGGCAAAAGTGTACCGTAAATGAAACATATTGATGATGTTCCTATAACTGAAAAGACAAAGACAACGTCCTAAGAAAATCTTATGTGCGACACAAACATGGAGAAAAAACGGAAGAGGAACAAGCATGAATCTGAATCTAATACCACTGTTAATGGTCACAACGCTTTATCAATGCAAACTGGACTTGCAGTTCAGCGGGCTATTTGTGATCCTGGTTTTGTCACGGATCTAAAAGATGACATTTACTAGCATTTATGTCAACAATTAAAGGATAAATGTTAAAAAGATCTAAACTGAGTTGGCACTTACTAAATTTCGTCTCACTTATGTAGACACAACTGTTGACAAACACAAAAATCTACTAAACTCTATGGAGAAAGCACGAGCGAAGGCGGAAGGTCATTAAGATATGCTCGCAACCGGTAAACATAACCATTGGATGATAAATAATTAAGAAGAGAAGGAAAACTGAGATATTTTAAGTAAATCATATACGAACTGCCAACACAGTAAGACTTTAGTTTCATCAGCACTTTCACGGCCAGTAGGATATGGAATAAACAGACGAACAAAAGCAGACCTATTCTGGGGACTTTTTCCCCACTGGGGCAAACGTCGGGTTTCTAAACACGTATATCAATAAGGATCTGTCTGAACAGCAGTCCGAATTTTTCTTGTACGCGAGAAAAGCAAAACAATAAAAGCTCATCAAAACTACATGGGCCCTGAATGGTTCAATCTTTATTAAGAGGCTGAACGGAATGGATGTTATGATAGTTTCACAACATTTATGTTATCATTCTGAAAATACTACAGCATTTGGCGTCGGAAGCTTCACCATGTGGCATTATAATCGCAAGGAACCTAAAGAGTAAGGTTTGACCGTATTGTACGCATCTCGAGTACGGACCAGTATCTGGTTCTACAGACAGGACTTTTTAATCGACTTAGCTTCAATCTACGCAAATGTTCGTACCTTTATAATTCGTTGCCATGTTCGGAATTTATCATTATATCTTGTATATCTCATTTGTGATAAGATGACAACAACAGCAGAAATTCTTACAAAAATAATTCATTAAACGGCGTAACCAACACTGAAGACCCAGTGACGAAGATGACAATCAAATCAAACTTCTCAGTTTTACCCCATATTATTTTGATGATTAAATCCCGACATTAGTGGACAGAAAAGATAAATCCCTATCTTCAGTACGAGTATCAACTGTATTCATGCTTAATTTGCAGAGATCGAAATGTTTGTCCGTGAACTTCGGCAGAGCAATTTTTTGTTCAGTGTCCTCTGTTTCCAAGAATGCTGCGTCGCTGACAGTATTGATCTCTATCTTCTACAATTAGATGGATATAAATGTGTTTCACCAATGGAGGTTAATCATTTACACAAAAGATAAACTTGAATTTAAGATGAAATGAGTGTACACTAGGTCTGACACCTGGGAGTATTCTTTGAAGTGTGAGGAGGTACTCTAAGAAAAAACAAAAAAACAAAAAAAAACATGACTATCAGTAATATCTACATACCCCCAAGAGATACCCATTCAACTATCAAACCCTTTTCCACGAGCTGTCTGCAACTTAAACTAAATTTGAGATAACAAACAGTGAAGTTATCATTTATGTGACTTCAATATTGATCCACTGAAAGTAAATAAAAGCGAAATATTTAGTTAATGAATTCTTAAACACTATGATGTCATATAGTGTATTCCCCAAAATAACTTTGCCCGTCAGATTCCCAAATACTACAGGCACTTTAATAGATACTATTTTTCGTAAAATCAGTGATGTAGCTCTGAAAATAACCTTTGGGATCATGATCAAAACATGGTCTGACCATCAACCGCATTTCACCTGTTTAGACACTATGATGTCATTTAGTGTATTCCCAAAAGTACGTTTGTAGTCAGATTCCAAAATACTACAGGCACTTTAATCTATGCTATTTTTCGTAAAATCAGTGATGTAGCTCTCAAAATAACCTCTGGGATCATGATCAAACATTGTCTGACCATCAACCGCATTTCGCCTGTTTAGACACATCACACCACACAGCGCAAAAATCACCAATAAACCGATAAAAAATAAAGTCAGAAGCCATTTAATGACATCAGTTTTATATAGAAACAGAAAATTCTGACTTACGTAATAAGAGTGATACAAATAAAATATGCGCCCACATTCATGGCCATGCGGTTAAATTTGCCCTACCTCTGAATATTTGGATGAAACTGATAATTTGATGATTTTGCCGACAATGGATACAACAGCAATACCAACAAGGTACATTATTTTGATCATGAAATTGGTGGGACATTTTTTGGCTATGCATTCAGGACCCAAAAAACCTAGGTATTGATATAGTTCTTGCTAAACATACATTCACTTTAACTTTACGGAGAAGATATATACAAATTCGCGTGTAGAACCTTCCGAATCTTGCTTATGGCGCCCTCAATTTTGCTGGCGTGTCTTTTGGGAACGTTCTGAGTCTAATTGATTTGTTTGCTTGGCAATTTACTCAGCGCTTAAGTGTAGTATCAGCTAAATTCATGAAATACGCTTAACCCAATGAAAATAACACCAGGCGCAAAGGAACTTAATGAAGCTGTGAGTATCCAAGTCTTTGATTGTAGCCGCCTCGCTTCAATCAAAAAACCCCATTGAAATGACAAAAAAGACGAAACAGTATTGCCGTTTTTTCGAGATTTTAATGTCAAAATAAAACAGAAAGTTTCATGATCCAGTCACCGTTCTTATCAACAGTCCGACGGAGGCAATTTTCCTGGGCACGGCCTCGGAAGGCCTTTTTGAGGTTTAGGCACATAATAGACATTGCAGTCGTTACAATACTTCGTCTCACAGTATCTCGGATCACCAGTAGTCATTAAGTGCGCCAAGTTTCTTGAACCAAAAAGAAGGAATAGTTCAGTTTGAATTCCGGGATTTGACGTGTAAGGGGACTGAAAACATGAACAAGGAATCATTCTTGTGAATGCCTGCCCATCTCCCACATAAAAATAATTTTTCCTCTGAAGTTAAGACACTAAAGTGCCTGCCCTTCAAAGAACGTAACTCATACTAAAAATGGCCCTTGCTTGCACTACCAGTGAGCCTTTGGATGTGATACATCTTCAGCTTTTACCAAATGTACTATTGCTTAAGATTGTCGTTAATGGAATATTAGAATGAGCTTATCAGAATAGCATTCACCAGGCAATAGTTTCTGTTAATTTTGTAAGGAGCCAATAAAGCCAAACTTGCGCCAATCCAAGCTCTCTTCTCAGTTGTATTCTTAAAATTTACGTGTATTTTGTTGTTCTCGGGTCCAAGTGGATGAGGTGAAACTTCAAACGTCAGCTTCGACCATTGAATCATTTTGTTTTGTGATGGCCGGTTCACATTTTTTTAACTGAAAGGTTTGTGCGCAAAATGAAAACTAGGTAAGACCCTCAGAATAAACTATGGCTAACTGTTGGTAGATGAGCCATGGTAGCATTTAGTTTACAGTGACAACAGATGTTTTTATTGTTGTTTATCTTGTACTTTCTTCGTGTGGTTGGGTTAAAGTTACACGTTTTCTGGTGTAGGTGTTCTGCGCGTAAGCGGCAAATACAACATCAGGGCGTGTAACGTTAATCTTATTTGAAAGACAATTTTGTTGCAAGAAATGATGGACAAGATAAATAGTGAAACAGATTGATGTATGTATTAGCATGTGTTGAGGAACGAATAAATGAATGAAGGAATTAAAAAGAAAAAGAATGAAGGAAAGAAAACGGAAGGAAGAAGGAGTATCTAATGCATTTGTTTCATTTTGTTATGTGGGACCCCCATATTTCTTATTGAAATATTTCATGAGATATGAACGCAATTTCTCGTTCTATCAATAAACTATTACCATTGGTGTTGTTTCATGTCACCAGGAGGTAACAAATTTTCTTCGCTTGTTGTTGGGAGTGTTAAGCGTTTCCTTTCGATACAGATTTAGAATTTGCTCTTTCAGTCCTACAACTCATTTACTGTTAAAGTCTGCGGCTTTCCTTGCGGAAATTGAATCCAAAGCACGTCGGCGAAAGCTGCCGAGCGGTTCTCTGCAACTCATGCTTGTACTTGAATGAAAGATACGAGTACAAGGAACAAGAAGAATGTGTTATCGTTTTGTATACGCTTTCCACCCTGATCGAAGATCGAGTCAACAGCTTTCCTTGGCCCGCTGCGCCCAGAGCGCACCAAGGAAAGTTGTTGACCATGGGCATGCAATTTGGAACTGTCTTCCATGCAAGTTTTATCCATTTTTTTTTTAAATCCCTAAATTTGTAAAAATACAATTAGCAGACGACATTCAGGTATTAGCAGAAAAGTGACATTTGGGTGGAATGAGTTCAGTTCAAAGCACATTGATTTTGGTCGAAGTTAGCAATGAAAAAGTTGGCATTCATTTCGCAGAATCAAATGTGTTTACAATATGTAGCATGCACATATTCTTTAAACACGTTACATAACGGAACTGATGCGGAAGCACTGAACACAGGTGTGTCATGAAAGATTATGTGGCCATTTAGTCGATGTTAAGCAACTACATAAAACAGATAACGTTCACATTCGCTGATAGACACGCTTTGAGCTCGTTCAAAACGCTTAGGATTTTTTTGTTTTGTGTTGTTTTTTTTTTTGTGTGTGTGTGTGTGTGTGTGTGTGTGTGTGTGTGTTCGTGTTTCTGTTTGTTTTTTTTTTTTTTTGTTGTGTTTTTTTCTGCTTTTTGTATTTTTTGTGTTTTTGTGTTTTTGTGTGTGTGTTTTTTTTGTCACGAATATACAAAGTGCCAACAACACGACACGGTTTAAAAACGTTGTACGAAGCGAGAAGAAACGCGCGGCAGTACCAATATTGGTCAGGCATAGCATTTTCCGCGTAAACTAATCGCGAGACATAAATGATCCCTGACCCTTTCAGGTTAAAATAGGACTGAATCAACGTAATTCCTTCCCACTGGCTGGGTGCACTACCCATGCTAATGCAAGTCCTTTCCCTTCTCACAGTGTTCTGCTAGGTCTCGTATACCACTATCATTCATGAAGAGCTACACGTTGAAGATATTATTAAATCAGACGACAATTTGCCTCTGGGTGTTTGTGAGCAGGAAGTGGTAAAGATCTTTGACCTTCTCTCTCTGTGTGTGTGTCTCTCTCTCTTTGTCTCTCTGTCTCTCTCTCTCTATCTCTCTATCTCTCTGTCTCTCTCTGTCTCTCTGTATCTCGCTCTCTCTCTCAATGTGTGTCCCACACACAGAGACTCTCTCTGTCTCTCTCTCTTACACACACACACACACACACACACATACACACACACACCCAGCAGGTCTTTGCCACACGTTGACAGAAACTGTGGTAGATAAACTCACGATCACCAGACTCCCTGTGAGCACTTGATGTAAAGATGTTGATATACTTTGATGCGACAGCGTAGCCTTATAACTTTCAAAATGTTGTAAAATATCCATAATATAAATCCATTAAAATTACATTGGTTGGATTAATCGTCTGTTTATAAAGTAATCACCATTTAGTACCTGTCATGTTTCTATACTCTGGTATGCATGTACTTCTAATTGACCCTTTAAACAGCATTTTGCCTACCTGGTTCCGTAATCGTGACAAGCCAGACCAGTTTTGGTGCAGTAACACTTAGCACAGATCGTCATGTTGATCTTCTCTTTGCCAATCTCCAAACGCCCAACAGTATCGTGTACGCAGTAACCTCCTTGATAAAACAGACATGACAAAGTTAGTTATAATATGACCCCACTTTGCTGTTGGCTACACATGATCTCATTTAATAGAGCATCAATTTGTGGCAAATCTAATTTAAAACTGCATTTTTAATTGATGCAATATCTCTTCGCTATTTTCACGAAAAGTTAATATCTAACCTATTCTCCTGCTCAAACAGATTGTTTCTTAAAACCTGTTCACTCTTTTACAAAGATTACCAAAGCGTTGTAAATATTGTGACTAATGAAAAGTACCGTGAGTTTTTATCTGAATATTCCAAGCAAGACATTATAGAAAATCTTTTAATTAAACAGCAAAAAAGGGCACAAATTATGATAATCTTCTGTCTAAACTGCTAAAACCCGTGAAATCTTGTCTTTCACCCCCACACAGCTACTATCTTAAATCAGTATGTCAACTCTTAGATCTTTCCGGAAAAATGGTTAATGTGCGGAACTGACAAGGATTTTAAAGGGGGGGGGGAACCATTATAAAAATTGGTTGGCATGGGGGGGGGGGGCATAAGACACCTATGCTTGTATTATTTGCTTCGTGTGAAACGTTAGAAAAGGCCACGTATTGATCATAACTTGTGCCCTTCCTGGATCATGTTTTTCACCTTTGTATTTCTGCCAATAAGAAAGGCTCCACTTCCGAACACGTATGACTAGGCTTGATAAAATATTGGAAACTTTCACTCCGAAACAAACAAAAACAAAATAAAAAAAAAATCATACTAATAGGGCATATGACAAAGATCGCTATTGTATCCTTTTAAAAAAATGTTAAAAACCTTCATCTCAGCTCTACTGGGTCTAAACTCTATACTTATGCAGACGATGACACAATTTGGCTACCTGATCTACTGATATGACGGAGAAAAAACGTTAAAATTGATGGGGAAAATGCTATAACTTGGTTATAGGTGAATATGATGGTGGCCAACCCCTCAAAGTCTGATGCCATCCTGTTGAATACGTCAAAACACCGACACGGCCATCAGCATTGCAAATGAAGACATTACATTCCAGGAACACGACAAACTTCTGGGGGCCAACATCGGTCCCAAACCAGACTTATACTTTTATGCAATAATTTTATGTAAAATATCAACAGCACAGAATAAATAATGGTTTGATACAGAAAAATCCATTACACAGGTCTTTAATATAGTTTTAACGAATTAAATGGTGAATTCAACTCAAAAATGCTGGTTTATCAAGCTTCGAGCATCCAAGAAACAAGGGTAGCATTTCAGGACTAGTTAAGTTCATCCATAAACTGTCTCCTTTTGTTTCCCCGCAATGTAGCAAACACGGCACTACTATATGCAAAGTCTGCACGGACTAAAATACGGACTGCTACAAATCAAATTACATTTCCTTAATAAAAGTGGGTACTCACTGAGCTAAGGAATGTTTGCATGAATTTGTGAAATAGTTCTAACACATGTTTGCATCAATGTAACATAAAAATCAATGGAAATGATACACTATACACACGAGAAGGTTGTGTGATCAGCTGCTGCTCAGTATACCCATGTTTCCTTAACAAAAGAGGCCTTCGTTAGGAGAAGCGCTGCCAAGCTGAAGCTGTAGCCTTTTATTTTATTTATTTATATATTTTTTGTTTCATCAGAGGAAAATGAACTTTTGATTAAAAACTAGGAGAGCACAGGAATAAATCTTGTGAGCAACTTGCTGGATTTCCTCACTAAGGACACTCCTATCAAGTTTCAGCTCAACCCAAATCGACACTTTTGCAAAAAACTAAATTAAAAACTGCTCTATGACCTTGGATATCAGGTCAAAGTCGACCATCTTGAATACATTTCACACAAGCGCACCTAAAGAACACCTCTTCTAAATTTGATTTATTTTTTCACCAGACAGATTTTAAGTAAATGATAGAATGGGGACTTTAATAGTCATTGAACTCAATCTTATCGTCCAAGATCACACGGTGTCAAAAGTAGCAACACCAGACGAAACCCCTTAGGTGTGTCCCTATACATTTTCAATGGTAATTATGCGCCTAAGAAGCGGCATTATCAAGCTATGAGGCAATGTAACTTGTGTAAAAATGTTCTTACTCATAGAACAAACTTTACTGAGTATAAAAACTCCATTCAATCACTTTTGGAAGAAATATACGCGTTCCTACCATTCCGGTGGAGAAGTCGGACATAGCTTTGTTCTGTATAAATATCCGCCCATGGTACATAACCATGTACTTTGAAGCGAATCTGGCTGACTGTTTAGGAAAGCCTCGAAAAAGTGAATTACCATTTCAATCTCCAACAATCATCATTAGAGCTTGACTATTCCAACAAACTTGAGAGATCGCACCCAAGGTACAGCTTCACAAAGTTTGAAGAGGACCTGGGCAACGGTTTGGGAAACAATGTTGCGAATGTGAATGTAAACGCACGACGACGATGACGGTGACGGCGGAGAGTCGGACGGACAACATATCTCATAAGTTGAGCTGACAAACAACTTAGCGTGGCTAACAAGATTAAGTCAATTTATGGAAAATTGAACCGTTATGAAGACCACTGAAGGGGCTCAAACCACACAATTTGCATCTTATCTGACGTTGGCAAGTGTTCTAATGTGTCACGGTTTTTTTGTTTTTCAAACTTTCAATACAGTTTTACGCCTGTAACACCGATTTGTCAGGGGTGCTACATTTCCTTACTGATACTACCAGCAGATAAAAGGTATAAATATTGTTTACATATGCGTTTCGTTTTGGAATTATTACCCTTTTTGTTATCCAAGATAGTGTGCCGTTAGGCAGCAGCTTTTCTGTGATTCCTACATTGCTGCACTGTGCATAGACTGTGCTAATGAAAGAGGGTGATTCTGTCAAGAGTAGGCACGTTTTTGCACTATGATGTCTTTATTTGTTGCTATTTGAAGGCACTGGGTATTTGCTTATCCCTCCATAGTTAAAACGGAAAATTCGCCGATGTCAATAAAGAAAACATATAATTAATTATTTCAGTTAGACAGACAGTGGTTGAAGACAAAATTCAGGATTGTCATAATACCTATTAAAGGCGCCGCACACCAAACTTTCTTTTCAGTACTTTTGAACAATAGCATTTTTTTGTGCCGTTCAAGCTAATGATGGGTGATATGCAAGTTGTGCTCTTTCATGCTATTTTACACGTTTCCCAGCCGTCCTTTGGACCTTTTAAATGTAAAACGCTTTGAGGTAAGCTTCATTTGTAGCAATGTTATAATCAGGGTGATGGGACGTCTCGTGACGGCCAGACTCCTTTTGTTCTCTTGTGTGTTCATTCCTGCGGGCCTCTTCATCATTATCAAGAAGTGTACATAGTGATGGAATGCAGGACCCATGATGGCAGCACTTGAGAGTATAATGATTACAAATTATTAGGAAATTTACTCTTTAACAACGAGGATACCGATTGAGCAGGGTTAATTCCATGCTGTGTTAATAATGTTATATGCTGGGAAGCTGTGGTAACAAGTGACAGGGGAAAAAAGGGGAGTTCACGGTCCCCCCCCCCCCCGCACCCAATGCTTTTACTTCTCTTACATTTATCGCTATGTAAACGAACAAGTCATATTCAAGTAACATCGTTATGTCTGACCCTCTAGGGCCCAATACGGCTAAAAGGGGTAAAAAGATTCACAGTAAGCTTCACGGTGATACGCAGGCTCTCACCGGGGCGCTCTCCACCCATTGTTCCTTAGAAACTGAGTTAGTAAATAAATAAATAGGCGGATACACCGACTATAAAAGAATAAATGAGTGAATGAATCAATAAATACGTAAATACATACATACACGCATACATGCATACATATATGCATACATACATACATACATACATACATACATACATACATACATACATACATACGTACACACATACACACATACATACATACAGCACAGGTTGCATTTGCGCCGCCAAGCTATAATGTAATGGTTAGCAACTCAGGAGAAGCGTCCACATGTAGCAAGACCCCAGTAAAGCTTTTGATTAAATTTATACTTTTTTAAGTTTCAACTTTCAAACATAACATGGGCTTCAGCTCAGTGCGACGTTATTCATATGGTTTTGCACTTTAGGTATAGTATGCCCATGAATAAACAGCATACGCCTTCAGTTCGTGTCCTTATTACTTTTTTTTGTAATGCGCGGATTCTACAGAAGGCTCATGAAGCGCTAAATGTGTAACACACCGCGCATCTGTTAAAAAGAGACAAATAGATTAACTTGCCTATTGTCCCACGAGAGAACCAGGTTGCTCCTTCTGACTCTGCTGTCCAAGCGGCCAACACAGCAAAGGCTACCAAAAGGATCTGCATGATGTATCACTAGCTTCGCGTTGTTTAGTTTTATAAAACTGCTCTGTCGATGCTGTGTTTCATTTATATACGCGGGAAGGCGACTACGTGTCACAAAAACAGCTGTCACAACACGTCGTGGCACCATCAAGAAGGCGGCAACACAGCTAGATTTTGACGACGACATCACTTACAAATTAGCAAGGAGAATGACCTTTTATGGCAGTAGTAGTAGTAGCAGCAGCAGCAAAAGAAGTAGTAGCAATATGCACATTGCAAGCAACGATTTTTTATAATCGAATCAGCGCACTGTAAAGTGTTTGAACAGTCCAGTACTTATATTTTCTGGACCATTTGAATGAATGTGGTGTCACGCGTTTATCCGAGACAAGGTTGGATCCTAGAAAGTTTTTTTTTTTATATTTTTTTTATTAATAGTTTTATCCAAATGGAATTTTAAGAAATAATCTGTAATCAGACAGTGATAATTTATATATAAAAATAGTCTCTGTGTACCAAGTTATCAACATATCTTTGTTAAAAAATGCTTCATATACTACAATGTGTACGTCCGTTCATTAGCGTTTCAAATGATCAATTTAAACAAGTCTTTGCTTTTAAATATAGAAGCCCGCCTGAAACGTTGCACAGCAGTCGTTTATGTGTTAAGCCCTGTGTATTAAGAATGGACGGTAATTTCCCGCGGCTGCGTATATTAGTCCATTGTCGCCGTACATATTAGCGCGAAGCCAGCAATGAGACAGCGGTGCTTGTGGTGCTGGAAGGGCGAGTGATTTTTCTTCTTGACGCAAATGTTGAAACACAGGGACATTATCGGTACTTGACTTTGGGTGCACATTCTTGTATTGTCTTAATGAGAGTCTCGCCGTGCGAATTAGAAGTATGCTTTTTTTTTTTTTTGTAATTATAATCATGTACCAGCCTAATTTCTTTTTGGCCATATAAAATGCTTCTGAGTTCTGAGTTATGTTGGGCATCCTCGTTACAGGCTGATGTAATCGAATAATGTGGACCGATTGGGTCAGGTCATTTACAGTATTATGGGTGCCATACGCCCACCGTGGCTTCACAACACTGATCATGAAAACTAATGTGAAAAGGAGAAGATCGACGATGAGTTTGCATAGTATAGAAACTTCGAAGGGCCCTGGCTATGTTTGTTTGTTCAGGTAATAATATCTGTTAAATGCCTATGTTACATAGCAGGGACGTGCTATGAAGACATACGGTGGTCCATTTTGAGGCACCGTGCCCTACGCGGGCAGCCCAGTTGGCACAAATTGCGTAAATATAAGGAAATCCCAACTTTTAAAACAAAATTTAAGTGAACATATTAAGAATCTGCGGGTTTGCATTGTGGGAAGAGTACTTATTAAGTAGTTATTAATTAGATTGTATGCAGGATAAGGGCCCCAATACCAGAAATATAGACCCTTACACGTACAGACTACCCCGCATGCTATGGTGTCCCAGCGTGCTCTGATGGAGTGATGCACTTCATGTACTATGTGGAGGCTTTTCCCGCAAGCAGGTGGCATGCCACCCGGCGTGCAATCGTGTCACAGCATGCATTGATGGAGTGGTGTACTCCACGTACTTTGTGGAGACCTTTCCCGGGAGCAGGTGGGGTGCATGCCGCATGAATGGTGTTCCAGTATGCGCTGATGGAATAATGCATCGTAGACATAGTCCTTGCCTGTGGGTGCACATTCTTAATGAAATGAACGCTATTCTTTTCTTGGTCAATAAAAAAAAAAAAAGAAAAAAAAATGCACATAATTATTCCAATTTACTTTTTCCCTCTTTGTTTTGCTCAAATGAATAATTATATGTATATTTTGTTCATGTATGATAATCCCTTTTACCGGCCCAAGTTGACCGTCCAGACAAGTTGAAATAAAAAGCTGTGCTTGAGTTGACTTAACTACAAAATAACGGCACACCTTGGCCTGCTTTTCTGTTAACTATGTCTTACAACTTGGTTCCGGTTGATTTGAACGCCTGTGTTTTTGTTTTGTTTTGTTTGTTTGTTTGTGTTTTTTTAACAGGTGGTTTTTTTGTGGGGGTGATTTTGCTGGTCGGTCGCGTGTTGCAGCTGGTCTAAGGTTGTTCAACTTGACCATTGTAGCAAAATTTTGCATCACAGTTCTTGAAACATGCTACAGAATTTAGCCAAAATAAGTGTTTCTCATGTGAAGAAGTTTATTGAGAAAATGAACCAGGGAATGTAAATTTGCTGCTGCAATTAGACAGCAGCTTGGTCTTGCGCGTCAGGTTCTTTAACATTGTAAAAGCGCCCGTGCTAAGGAAATCTGGTTGTTTTGACCAGGTGGGAACTGGGATCAGTAATTGCAGCTCTACTGTACCATGATTATTCCTATTCCCATGTAGAGCCTGCCAGGGTATATCAAAGGGAGTGAATGTAAAACCATTTTCGAAAATAAGGTGAAATCATTCTTGATGCATGAGATGGGAGTACTGCTACTGGAGAGGGAACGCTTTATATATCTAAAGTTTCAGTATCTTAGTGTTATCAGGGACCTGCAATTATATATATATTGCGGGTTTCTGCAGTTATAAAAATTACGCCTTTGGTGCTTGTGTTTATTTATATATTAATTTACTGAAAATTTTGATCAATCTTTTAATTCATAAATTATTAAAGCATTTCAGCAGCAAACCTGTGTGAAGCAACCTTGTATTTTTCCAATTTCATACTTGCATTTCTACTATTTTCATGTTGTGGTCCAACATGGAAATAAGCCAAGGCAAGATTCCCAAGGCATTTTGTACCCCATTTCATGCATCATAGTCTGGTGTGCTTTCAGCAATTATATTGCACCAACCGGGCGTATGTGTGCCTAAAATATTATCAATCAACATTCAGTGATAAAAGTTAAGTACATTCGGCCTAGTGATTATCTGAATGTATTTTTTCTTCTTGGTTTTGTAGAGAAAATACACAACTACTAATGGCGGGATAATTTATCTGTTAATTTTCCCTGAATTAATAACCATAACATGTGTGCAAAAATTCTCTCAAGCCTTACATAGATGAATGCAAAATTTGTATCTTAATTGATAACATACCGATGTTTTTTTTTTTTTTTCAATTACTATTATTTTTTAATAATTTTTGCTAATTTCCATAAGATTTTAGTACAATCTGAGGGGAAAATAGCCAAATCAGGACAACAATGACTAAAATTTTGTGATTTCGTCAACTGCAGAAAGGCAAGATACTCGAAAATCCCCAGATAAACCATTCTGCATTCTCAAATTAAATTTTTTTCGGGGGGGGGGGGTGCCCCCAGACCGCCTAGCATGTCTTCGGGCCTTTGGGCTATGTAGGTCACATTTGGGCCACTGAAAAAATACGGACTTTTGCGGCCACTTGGGTCTCTGACTGAGTTTGTACCACTGGCCTGGGTCAACTAGTATTTATTAGGGAAGGGCGGCTTTAAAGTACTTTTTTTTTTGGTTCCATTAATTTTAGGGTTGGGCCTTTTTTAGTAGGGTCTGTCAGGTTACCGGAACCACACATTTATTTTTGTTAGGCCTTGGGTAACTCGGACATTTGTTGAAACATGTTGAAAAAATGTATGTTCTTTCCCTTTTGCACATTACCTCCTTTGACGTCAGCTTAATTGTTTCCTGAGTACAGCTGGAGGGACTTGTTATCTGAAGAAAAATCACCCACCCTTCCTTCCTTTAAAGACTATTGTGTGTTGCTGCCGTCACAAAGTATTGATGCAATGTATGGAGAAAATGCTGAAAAATATAAAAGCTAACATTCCCGTAACTGAATTGTTATGCCTATTTTTCTCAAAATCGATGCACATGTGCTAAATGGAGAAAGGTATATTATACGGCGCATACACAATTTCCAGGCATACAATTTCAATATCCTGTAAGCCACAAATACTTGACTATTATTGTTTACATTGCATTTGGCGTTGTTTGATATTAGAAAAGGCAGAAAGCTTATGACAAGTCTGTTTAAAATCAGATTTTCTGTATTAAAGCTGCTAATTTATTGTCATTACTTTGAAAATTACATATCAATAATCACAGATATGTATTTGACAGTGTAGTTTTTTTGTCATATGTACATTTTATTAAGATATTTTAACCTTCAAGGCCATCCAAATTAAGAAAGGTTTGTAAAAATTTGTATTTTGTATCTCAGTTAACTTGACATGTAGCCCAGCTGATAAAGTTGGTGGTGATCTGTCGTCCGTTCACAATTATTTTTTTTGACTTCTCAAAAACCGTCAGCCAGATCCTCTTCAAATTTGGTGGGGGTGTTTATTGGATGGGTCTATGCAAGGTTTGTTCAAAAAGTCACGCTCCAGTAATTTTTGGATTTTTTAAATGGTTCAGTTTTTTACCATAACCTTAATAATCTCCCCGGAAGCCTCTTAGCCAATTGGCCCGGAATGGCATAAGAACACCTCCAGGTAACCCCGGACCTTAATTTGCTCAACAGGTGGCCCTGTAATGTTTTAGCTGACCATAGGTGGCAGAACCCATGCGATCACTCATGTTTGTCCCTCCATCAGTCTGTCCGTCCGTCTTTTAACATTTGATTGTAAACGCTATACACTCTAGAGTTTCAAGATAATTCTATATAACGGTCATGACTTACCAAGTGTATGGAAATTTAGGCCGAGTGTCATATTGGTGGTGCCACCTACAGCAATATATAATATATGGATCACAATATGGAAATCCCGTGGACACTATAGAATCCTTAAAGTTCAATAGGTCTTCGTGTAATTTAGTTGGATCGTGGGGGAGTTCAAAATGTTAGCTGTTTATGATACTAATTGCATTATCTATACTATGACTTGAACTATGAGTCTTCAAAGATATATAATTTCATATTACGACATCTAATTGAACTAGACAGGCCGAATTTATAAGATATATAGACCATGTCTGATGTTAATACGTCAGTTATAATCAGTGACTTTGACTTATTTGTATTAGTTCACTACACCTGTAGAGTTGGAAGAGGTGATTTTATAATGGTAGGACATAGCTTGCCTTTTTGAGTACCTTGTATATAAGCTCCACTAGCTAACCTACTTTTTGAGTCACCGTGACGCAATGATTGTGTGACTTTGTCAACTTTTCCTAAGTCATTGAACATTTAAGAGGAGACCAGCCAATTCAATATCTTACAAAGTGTACGTCAAATGTGTAAAAATTGGAAGGTTGATACTGCTTTATATGGATAACCATGATTAATTTCAAAGGGCATAGAGGGAATACTTTGCAGGAAATGATCTTTTGGTGATGGTCATCAGATTATATGTCAGCAGAGCATTAGGCCCATGTACCTCTTGTTTCATTTTTAAATAATATTTTGTGGTTTTGCTTGTTTCGATGACTTTTCCGGGAACCTCACTCAGACTCTTCTTTAAGCTGGTGGAAATATCGCTTGCGGGAGGGCTTAACAGACCTTTGCACTTGGTAGTGGTATCATGGATCCGTCCTTTTCAACAAAATTTTCAAGTTGGGTGCCTGTGTATTAATGGATGCACTTCTATTGGTTACCGTGAAATTCCATGGGAATTGTAATGGAAATTCTTATTTTCGACTTCTTTTGCAAACCTGTGAAACAAATATACTTCAAATGTGGTAGAGATACATGGGAAATGTCTCTAACAAGCTTGCTTTATATTTGTTCCTTTTTCAGTTCTTGGGTAAAATCTCTACACCACCACCACCCCCCCCCCCCCAAAAAAAAAAGCGCTCTGGACTCATAATTTTAACGAGATTTTCAATTTTGAACACGAGATTGTCACAGTCCCGCTGTGGTATGTTTTGTTAGTCAGCTCAAAACGTGAAAGCTACACGTAGCATTTTCATTGTATTTACTCCCTCAAAAGAACCATTCTTCTTCTAAGGCCACAATTTTGCCACATTTGGAGTGGCCTTATAACACGGGATCATTGTACACAGTTATTACCCGCACCTTCCCCATTACAGTGGCCTTGCTGTATGGTTGATCGGGTTTTTCACTTTTCTATCTCTGAAGAGAAGTTCATACAATGACCAGGTATGTTCTGGCTAAACCTGGATGCAGATTATTTCGGTAGCCCATTTTAAGGGGTGGCTGCGAAAACGTTAAAAAGAGAGAGAGAGAGAGAGAGAGAGAGAGAGAGAGAGAGAGAGAGAGAGAGAGAGAGAGAGAGAGAGAGAGAGAGAGAGAGAGAGAGAGAGAGAGAGAGAGAGAGAGAGAGAGAGAGAGAGAGAGAGAGAGAGAGAGAGAGAGAGAGAGAGAGAGAGAGAGAGAGAGAATGTGTTATGTGGGATTCGAAGAGCTATCAGTGCAGAGTGACCGCACCGAGCAGCAGCTGTTGTGACTAATGACTTGCAAGGTGAAATATGTAGTTCATATACTGTTATCGGTCAAATTGTTCCTAAATATATCTCTGGTTAATTTTTGACATCGTGGGGCGTGGCGCACGTCATTATGCCATAACACACACAAAATCAACCCTCATTGCTTATATATACATCTCCCTCTTAAGTTTTCTGCTCAATGACACGAAATTTAGAAATTTAATGCATAGAATTAGGAGAAACGACCAGAAACTGATTTGCACGGCTTGTGCAAGTGTTCAGTTTAGGAAACCCAGGTGGGCGTGGCCTATTGGAATGTGGGCGGGAGACGTGTGTTATGGTCCCATAACACACAAGGCTCTAGTGATATGGTCTCATAACACACCAGGCTTTCTCCTATACTTGCAATGTTAAAAGTCAGATTGAATGTAAATATATCCATATGAAATACTTATGATCACTTACCCATATGAAATACTAATGATCACATATACGCACATGAAATAGTTATTATCACTTATTCATATAGAACACTGATCCTCACTTATATGTACCTTCTTGTCTTTAACTTCAGCTCGCCATGTATGCAAGTATAAATGTTATGAACCATAAACCTATTAAATTATTTCCAATTTCCAAATTGAGTATATGTGAAGGGGGAAATAGGTTCAAGTCTGTTCCAGGTCAGGAGATAGCGTAAATGAAATACAATAAATCCCTTGCTTGATGGTACGGGTTCTGACAGTAATGTGCAAGTGACAGTTGGTGACTATGTTCATTGTATCAAATATGCAATAGTCAGTGTTGCACGCTAAGCCTGTTGTATTACAAATAAAATGTACCAGCCATATTCACATTGGTTCCTTGAACTGCCAAAGTTTTATGGTCAGATGAAAGGTTTTATGGCTTTTATGTATAACTAATGACAGCTCAGGCTTGGTCCCCAAAAATGGTTCAATAAATAACTCAGACGTGGGAATACACGGTCCGTCGTGGCACAAAGCAACACTAGTAGTTAGAGCCTGACCAATCCTTTTTTTACCCATACCGATATATTTATTACTAGTAGTATTAAATTTTGATCTTTAGACAGCTATAGAGAAAGACGCTATAATGTTGAGGTAGATGGAATAGGAATCTGAGAAAGCAGCTTAATTCGGTATTAATTGTTCATAACTTTGCAGTTTATTATGATAATATTATGTGTAGTTCTGCTCACTCGCCGGGTATTATAAATTTGTTGCAATGTTCATGTGGGATTTCAGAGTCGCATTTTACCTCCCCAATGGGAAGCTTATCTCAGCTGGTAGTGGTAATGTCCGGACTACGAAATAGGGTAATGGCTATCAGGGAGTGGTTCTGGACAAAAAGACACAAATACAATTGAACATTTCATTAGATCACTTTCCCCGGCTACCTTAGTAGGCCAGGACGCTATTACAACAAAACAGTACCTTTTCTTAGTAAAATGATACTTTATGTACATATTCGACAGCTTTAATTACGTTTAATTTTAGACAAACGGTCGAATGATATAATTGTTCTTATTATTAGAAAGCTATTATCAGGTCCAAATAACTTATTTCGTTATCGTCACATAATTGTCTGGTCTGTGTATTCTAAAATACCAGAACCATCCATCCGAAAACCAGATATAGCCTGTGATTATCAGTTCCGCTTCACAGAAAGAGGGGAGCTGGCACCTGTACCTTATCGCTTTGTTTAATGGTATGATTTCCAATTAGAAAGACAAACATCCAGCTATGTTTTTCTGCAGTATAGCCGCCGAAAAAAGGTTTCGAAAACATTTGGCCCGACGGTTTTATCTATAAACTCTGGCTGCGTCTTTAGAAATGATATAAAAACCTAGGCGATATGGAGTTGTGAAATGACAACAAAGGTTCATTGATTGCTTTTGAGTAACTCATGCCACCCACCAGGAGTGCATCCCTTCTCGTAATTTGTTTTACATATTTTAAAGATTGGCTTCTATTTCAACTGTATTAGGCTAACTACGGTGTTCACATGCGTGATCTTATATTTACAATTTTGCATGTGCATATGACATGCCTACCGACATTGAACCATTCTTTGAGGGAATGAAGTTTCGATCCTTTTATGTGGTTGAACTTACATATGTACAGTCCCCGATCTGGGACAACTACTGAATAACGGTATTTGTACTAAGTTTGGTACAATGAGCAGGGCACTGTCGCTAATGGCCTGGCGCAAACCTACCTCCTCTGAACCATTCTTTTCAGGAATGGGGATTTGATGCATTGGACGTGGCATTTCTCAATTTTGGGTATGTTTTGTTGCTGAACTTTGCTGGTTCGAGACCCGGCCGTTCCTCTCTCTCTCTCTCTCTCTCTCTCTCTCTCTCTCTCTCTCTCTCTCTCTCTCTCTCCCTCTCTCTCTCTCTCTCTCTCTCTCTCTCTCTCTCTCTCTCTCTCTCTCTCTCTCTCTCTCTCTCTCTCTTCTCGCTCACACACACACACCAAAAAAGAACACTAAAACAAAAAAACAAAACAAAAAACAAACAAACAAACAAACAAACAAACAAAAAACACAACACAAAACAAAACAAAAAAAAATAACAAAAAACAAACAAAAAATAACAAAAACTAATTGAAAAAACAAAACAAAAACAAAAAACAAAACAACCAAACAAAAAAAATTCAAAACAAAACACCCACCCACCCACCCACCCACCCCCCCCCCCAGAAAAAACACCACGTTTCTTCTTGTTAAGTGTATTGAGGCTTCAGTCACTAGATAATATACGTAATGAGTTTGCTGATAACCGGCAATTATCGTTTGGCTGCACCGGGTCAATGTGTATAGTAGCTGGCTGTAATTGCCACATCTTTCACTTACAATTTTTAATCGTATCAATGGACTTTCAGAAAAGAGTTTATCGACAAAATAGACACGTTTGTGATTGTTGGTGAAATGGAAATATATTGCATATCTACATGCTCCTGAAAAAAACACCAAAGAATGATAGTTGCGTTATGTAAGTTAGTACAGATCCGGTCACCACTGAGAAAACTAATGTGTTCCACATTAAAAATTGTTCCTGAATTCAAAGACCGCGCTATTAACCTTAATAAAGTCCATTTAAACTGCAAAATAGACTTGCTTCTTAGGAGCAAAAATTATAATCTGAAGAAAGTCATCAAATGCTCAAAGTTAAACCAAGTAGTTTTCCATGAACTGGTCAAATGGTAAAATAGTATTTAACATGCCACCAGACATCAAATGTATGTGGGAGGCTCTACATAACTATTCTATTAAAAATCGGGGTTACCAGAATAGGCAAGGACATGAGGCAAAATTACACCAAAATAATTCTTTTGTAATTAGCTTATGGGAGACAAAGTCTGTAAAAAATCTCTTATGTATGTCCATGATTTGTGCACAAAATGTTCTCAGAGCATTGTATCTTTCATATCTATTGCACAATAATGCACCAAGTTAATGAATCACAAAGCAAGTTATTTAGCCATGTATAATCTTAATGACTTAGGCTTTTCACTCATAGGATAAAAAAAAAACAAACAAACAAACAAACAAAAAAAACAACAGGATAGAGCTGAATTTGAAAACAAGAGGAATGTGACAGTCCTGTGCTCAGGTGCTCTAGCACGCACAGACTGAAGTGGTCATGTTAAATATAATAGCAAGGCCACCTGTTTCCTACTATAATCACTGTTGCTAACATGTACATAATTATCCCCTAACCAATCATAAAAAAATACACAAAACTCGTAGTACCACATATCAAACAAATTAAGGGTCTAGAATTCTTAGAGTTGCCCTTCGCATTTTCGAAGCAACTGGCTGGGTGGGTTTCAAGAAACGTTTTTAACATTTTGCCAAGAAAACAACAAGAAATTAAATTAAATTTCAAAATTCACTGCACAGAAGTTGACAATTCCAAACGCCCATTCAATGACTCAGCATGTTTCAACGTTGTTACCCACTGTATCATGGGTTTGCGTTCTCAAAACAACAATTAACAAAGAAGACCAATTCATCCTCATATATTTCATGTTCGGAACGAGCGGGAGTCGAACCTGCAACCTGTGGCACCAGTCGCCCAGCTGAAATGGGAAACGCACATGTCCACTCGACTAAGTCCCCATTTTTATAAAAGTTTATTTCAGTAATTGACTTTAATGACAGATGCAATAAAAGGATGAAGGCAGTGTCCACATATTTGATATTGGCTGTCCAATTTTTTTCCATTTTTTTCAGTAAAAGTTCACAGTAACGTCTTCCATTTAAAGGTCTTAGAGGTCACTATCACTGCTATCAGTATCGACCCACTCGGATCCTGATGGTTCAACTGTGTCTTCACCACTCCTGACATTTGTACATCATTTCGACTCAGTACAAGTTGAACTTCTTCCTCTATGACCTGGGATCAAAAATTCAATGTAATGTTTACTACAAGTGAAAACTAAGGGTTGTTCATGTGTCAATATCTGTGCCCATAACAGTGTTCAGCATTACTTTTTCAACTTAGGCATGTGCTTACCTTTATCAGGCCTATAGTAGTTTAGGCGATCTGTCAGTCGTTTTTCCCTAATTTATTCAAATTCAGATTTTATAATTTTTGAATAAAGTAAACTTCACTTATGTACTATACCTCTAATAAACTACGTATAGCTATACAGGGCACATTTAATTTTAATAGTGAAAATAAACATCATTAAAAATAATAATTTTGACAAGACAATACAACCCAGCAACCCGTCCCCTGAGAAAAGTCCAAACTTGAAAAAAAAAATGGGCAGGGGTCCCCCGAGACAAATCACTTTTTGATATTTAACCCCACCCCCTCCCCCCTACACCTCAGGCCACCAACTGACAGGACTCTTTCCAAACTTAACTAAACAATACATAGTCAAAGAGTTTCTCAATTTTACCACTCTATGCTGATGCTGCAAGAAACAGACATTCAACTTGCCACTACCTGGGATCACTGTAAGTTGTGACGCGCATCTCCAATGGCAAATAATATGAAGGTGCACTTATCAGCCAACCACACTTATTATGTGCAAATAGAGTAAGGAATCATACCTGCAAAACTTACTTTTTACTAGTCCCACCAGGTGTCAGTCAATGATTGCTCATTGTCAGCAAGTCTGTGGTACGTTTCGAGTTTTGGTCGTTTTGATTTCGATGTGCAACAAACATTTTTAAACAAGTTTGCCAAATCATTTTGGCAAACTAGTTTAAAAATGCTTTACACATTGGGACTCGCTGTCTGGGTTTCAGTTGTGGTGTATTGTAACAGTTAGTTGTGACATTTTAATAAGTTTTCTCAGCCTTGGGTCAAAGTTAGGGGTCCCTCAACCCTGTCGTTACCATGTCCGCTGAAGTGTCAAGTTATTGCCAACAATCCTGACTATGTAAACCAGTTGATTTGCCCAACTTTCTGGTCATCACATCGACTAAATGCACCAACAGTAAATACAAATACTTGCATTTGATTTATATCACTAATATTATAACAGGCATAGAGATGCCTGGTGATCATCCAAAACATCCACGAAAATGGCAAAAAGTGCATGAAGTTGCTGATTCTTTTTATTGCAGTAATTGTTTAAAGCATTTTGCCAATTAATTCGAAAAAGAATGTTTATTTAGGTCAGAGCAACCTAGGAAAAAATCTAGATTGATCAGGCAGGCACTAAGGAACGTTTTGCTCGGCTGATGCAAAATTTACAACTTTACTAGACAAGGGTTTTGAGCTGGCAGCTTATGTCTTAGACTCTGTGTGTGTGTGTGTGTGTGTGTGTGTGTGTGTGTGTGTGTGTGTGTGTGTGTGTGTGTGTGTGTGTGTGTTGGTCTGAAACTGAAAATGAATTTTGGCACGGGCTTATAAAATAAAATGATACATTAACCTTTATACAATAGGTACCATACTACCGAATCTTTTTGATCTTTTAATTGGCTTAGAGATTTTATAGAAGATTTTTTAAAATGTTGTCTAAAATGCTTAACCCAATGAGCAAAATTGGAAATGTACCATTCAATGTATATTCCCACCAACTTTGAAGTCAATCTGCCCAGTGGTTTTGAAAGGGAAGTGGAAAATGTGAATTACTGACGACGGACAAAGGACCATTAGATAAACTTTGCTACTGACAAGTCATCTAACCTAAAAAGCGTGACAGTACACCACCTGATACAAATTTATGATTGTTTCTCTCTCTGTGTGTGTGTGTGTGTGTGTGTGTGTATGTGTGTGTATGATCAACACACTATTTGGTGGGTATACGTATGTACTGTTTTATTGATATACATGTACCAAATAAAGCTTTCCTACCCTACAATATTTATCTTGAGCCGTACATAGCAGGCAGTTTGATGCAAAGATAATTTATTGTCTGGGGTTACAATTAAATATCCCGATAATTAATCTGTTATATGCAACCATTTTGAACGATTACAACACTAGTAAGCAAAAGTTAGCCTCACCTCTACTCCTCAACCTTTCGGATCTACCAGTCTGCAGGGCATTCCACTCAAACATATAAATACCCCCCCCCCCCCCAAAAAAAAAATTGCATTCATATGCACGCATCACACTTGTCAACGTGGCTTTGATATTGGTTACAGGTGTGCTGCTCTATTTTCTGAATTGGTTGACTATTATGGTATGCATTTGTAGCTGTTTGTTATTAAATACTTTTCATTTTGGACTAAATATGTAAATATAAAAAAATTACCAATACAGTTTAAATTAATTTATATTTGTCTCATTTTTGACTGATTTAAATTTTTAACAGTGTTTGGAAGCATGCTTCTACGTTTGCAAAAAAAAAAAAAAAGAAAAATTAAAAAACCACCACCACCACTACCACCACCACCGACAACAACAACAACCACAAAAAAAAAAAAAAAAAAAAAAAAAAAAAAAAAAAAAAACGATGTTGTTTATATGTGTGCATTAACATACGGACATGTATAAAGTTATGTTTTATTATCTTTTAATTATATGCCAGTAGGGTCATCAATCACTTTGCTTTGGACGTTGGGTGCACGTTTGTCTTGTCGGTTAATATATGGCTATATACTGACATGTACATACTTTTATGTATCTGGTATTAACTACAGGGATTTTAATTATACTGATATGGAGCGCAATAATACTAAAAATGAAAGCGAAATAATATTGCAGAGGTGTGAAATGAAGCGAAGTAGTAATTGTAAAGTAATAGGAAAAAATTTTCAAGGAAAAGCACAATTTATACATTCCTCGCATGCGTCCTCTTCGGATTTTCTTTTATTCAACAATAGAACTTGATTGATTCATTAACTATTTAAGTGGTTTTATTTATTTATTTATTTATTTATTTATTTATTTATTTATTTATTTATTTATTTATTTATTTATTTATTTATTCATTCATTTACTTACTTTTTTATTTATTATTTCCAAGTACCGTTAACTGATTTCATGAACCAACCATTTCGGGGGGAAAATGGAGTGCGCAGAAGAAAAATACAGTCATTTGTCGCTCATTTTATCTCTGTAGCTCCGTAATATGTGAAGGATAACAGAACCATTTCACTCTCGATGTTGATATAATTTGTTACAGCAATTTCAAAGCAAAGTTGTGAACACTGGTTTGAAATAATTAGAATATCAATAATATTAACAAAACAAGTACTTCAAACCTTGGAAATATTATGAAGGGTTAGAAAGCAACTATTCAATTTGACAGCTCAGACTGGCCTGATGATAAGCTTTGGGATCCCAGGACCGAGGAATATTTCATTTCAGATAAACATTCAACTTGTGTCAGAAAGTCAACGCAGGCAAGTTCCAACAAAGTAGACGATACCATGACAGAGTTTAATGAAGAAAACATGAAGAGGCATTGAGCAAAAATCATTTACAGTAAGAAATTGCTGGGACTTTCCGAAGAAGCACCTATCATTGGCGGGATGGGGTGAGTGTGGGTGAGTAGCTGCATGTACAACCATGCACTGGCATCTGGTAGTGGAAAGACATCCTTCCAACCTAGAACTCTTTGTGTTAACACATTTTGTGATAATAAATATTTCTTAAAAGGCGCTAACGGGGGTCATAGTAGAAAAGAAACTGTGCGAAGCTGATCAAATGTACGCCAGAAAACATAATTTGTACAGACTAGCTGGCCAAAACCATGGAGGCAAATGCGCCGCCAGTTAACATTTTCTTGAAATCATTGGTGAAATCAATAGTGCAAAGCAAGGATAATTTTGTAAAAAAAAAAAAAAAATAAAACCTCAAAAAAGATGAGATGCAAATACGAGACATACATATTAATGTCCTGCCACAATACACGGGACACCCGCTTGTTAATCATGGAGGACACGCAAGCATATCACTGTCACAAAGAGAGCTAGAAACCCCTTTCTCAGTAAGTTAGTGCCTTTTAGTGAAATTTAAGTTTACAAATAGCAACATCATATTCATTTAGCGCTTACTAAATTTTTAACAAGAGCGATTTTCCATTTTTACTGTAGAAAGTAATCTTTATTACCAAAATATTCGTAGTATGCAGCTCCGCTCTCCCCATAGGTAGCGGCCTGCATCTCGCCAGGCGAGACAATGGATACTAAGACAACCAATTATGCAGTTGTGGCGAGAAAACAATATGCACGCCTCGTATCATCGTAAGTCCCCTGACATCTGAGCTTGGCCGCACAGCCGGGGAGGCTATAATGTCGGCGTACAAAAAGAATAGACTGAAACCAGAAAACATAAAGTATATCAGACACTTGTCCCAACCACAGCATAGGCGTGTGCACAAGGCCACCTGGAGCCTCATGATTTTTCCTGCAGGAAAAGAAACAGTGTGAAGTCCACGATCAGACATTTTGGGCACATTCTACCCAGAAGGTAGATAATAATGAAAATAATATTTGCTATGGACATTTTATGGGAATATCAATAGTGTATGAACAGAAAACTAGACTATGTAATCGATGCAATAATAGTGTGTTATCAAGGCGATCAATCACTGTGTGCTAGACATTCATGTACTTGAATGTACAGGCCGAATAAAGAGTGTTTGGAAGTAATCATTCATGCCTGATGGTCTGTACCAAACCCTTTGTTTATCAGGTTTGGAAAAATTACGAAGTACTCAGTAACTTACAGTGTGACCTGCAATGCAGACAACACAATTCAAAACTGATAATTAGGGTGTTCAGTCACTAAGTGGACGTTATTTTAGGACGAATAAGCAATGTTACATGGTGTAGAAATGTGACTGACAGATAACATAATGCTGTACGTATGTTATTTGTAGACTTTGGTAAATCAATACAACTACCTGCTGGATGCAGTGATGAATTGCACACAGTAGGCCTGCATCTTACAAAAGTGAAGGTTTGAAAGAAACTGTTACCAATTTAATTGTTAGTGGTATTAGCCTATAATTAATTCACATCATATTAGCTTTGCTAATTTGACACATATATGATTGCATATATGAGATCCCATGCATCTATGAAACTAAGGATTATGGAAGCTAATGCAGCATGGCATTTTCTGTTGTTTAATGTTTTCTAGTGAATTTTGTAATTATTAGTGTGTTGTGGTTCCATATTCATACACACATAATTATGCTATTAAATGAATATTCACAGCCAATCTGTGAAACTTCTTTTTTTATCACTTTTCATGACCCGGCTTAAAATACACAATGCCATCAGGCAACTCCTTTGACTCATGATCTTGAGTCCCAAGCCATATGTTGCATGTGCCATTCACGTAAAAGTTATAATTGCTCACAACGGTCCAGGCGTCTGTCAAAAAGCACTGGACTTTCATTGTTTAAGTCGTATGATGGAAGATAATAGACTAACTTTATCACGTAAGTCCCAACGCAAACAGACTTAACCTGAAAAGGTAATAGACTACACAAGATACATTCTTCTGTTTTTTCACATTAACATTTTTTTGTCTGGAAGATAAACTTTTTCGCATTTTAACATTTAGTTAACATCATGTAAAAGGTACAAATATCACTAAAACACATATAATGTTTTATGTAATTCCCACTTGATAAATATGTAACACTTGAAATACGAAACAACACCTAGACGAGGGCTTGATACAGATGCATGAATTGTGTTCATCCGGTTGGTATTTCACCTACACGACCACCCAAAAAGACCAACTCTGTGCTGCAGGAAACCCGATGTATGTAGCTAACTTTATTTAAAAAGAAGTTACAGCAGGCTGAAAATACAGTATTTCGACCAATTACAAACTATCTCCGTTGGGATGCACAACCAGCTAATCCCAACTGTGCTCTAGAACCAAGAGATGGATCAGAGTTCTTGTAAATCAAAACATTACATTAGGTGTCCATAAATCTAGATTGGCAACATGTGCTAACAAACCAAGCAATTAATGGACTCAGTAACATCTAGTAGTCAAGGCACGTGATTCAATATTATTAAATGGTCAACGAATTAATTACAATCCTCGTCAAAATGTTCATGCATATTCAAATACCATCGTGCACACGATCTGTGATCATGTGTTTCTTTGACGCATTTTTTTCTTACGCTCTGTGTTATGGTATATTTCTTATCATCATGCACAGCGGAGCCGAGGTTAATCAATTTCAGTACACACAAGTGGTATTTCAACATGCATACGCCAGCATACACGTGTGCATATACTCATTGTAGATCAACAATACTGAATTTCGCCTACGACTCAAATTTTCGCATGTGTTTTGCAGACTCATCATAGGAAGCACAGGGTTGCATGAATGCACAACACTATGGCATACTGTGTTTGCCCCCTCCGCTAACAAATGAGGTTTACAAGCACTGATAGTGTATCTTTCAAATGACAGTACAACTTGTCTGATACAGTAAGTTGGTGAATACCATTTGCTTTTACTTCTTTTCATGAAATAGAAAGAAGAACACGGATTCACAAAATAAGCAATGTACGCATTAAGAAAAGCTCCAAATCACTTTGGCTTGTTGCACATATTGCACTTAACACATTTGTAACATTTTTAATAGTACCAGAGAATGTTAGATAGAATGCTACTTTAAAGTGGAAAAACCGTTTCTACCCTAAATTGAGATCACCCCATCTTGATATGCATGAAAATAGCATGTTATGTGTATGTATGTATGTATGTATGTATGTATGTATGTATGTATGTATGTATGTGTATGTGTACGTTTATGTGTGTATTTATGCATCTGTGCTTGCATGAATGCATGTATGTGTGTGTATACAAGGGTACTATAGTTATTCCTACTCTCAACCGTATTGGAATTGCTTGTAGTGCTTGTGGGTACTAGTTGAATTTTTCCTAATTGATAGCAAAGAATTGACAATTGAAAAAAAAAAATAATTTTTTAGGTTGTCCAAAATTACATAGCCGAAATCAGATGTTCTGTATATTAATAGTCGAGATATATTCTACATGGGTGCCTGTGATTTCCTGGTTATATCAGTGTACCAAAAATACTATACATCATTTGTATGTGTTTTTTTTTGCACGGTAAGTATATGATGGCCCTGGTGCCAATTTCATGCTGTTTATGTTTTGGAACATTTTTCACTCACTTTTTCACCAGTAATTTTTTGTATATGTCAGGTGTGCTTTTATACAGTCATATACTGTGAGTTTCTTCATTCTTGCAGTGCCACCAGTTTTAGTATGTTGATGTATTATTTGGCAATTCATGTTAAATAAATATGTTTAAAGTAAACATGTTCGGAGCATGACAAAACGTGTTTACTCCACACCAAGGATGCAGGATAGGCCAGCCTCGCTGTTGATCTTTTCACCCACGACGTGTGGTTTAGCCATGAGCCTCATTATCTTGTGCATGGCCTTTTGTCCTGCTGTTCCAAAAACATAATTGCTTTGTACAAAACACTGTTGATGCGCATAATGTAGGCGCTAAAACAGATGTCATCAGCTCGTTTAATATTTGACTATCTATCCAGTGTGAGAAAATAGACACTGGGTACTCAATAAACATGATACAATATATACTCACCCTGTGGACCAGCTGTTTGTAGCACGTTTCTGGAAACAATTATGCTCAAGAGTGTTTAATTACAGGCAGTAAGAGGTGTTCAAATTTGATCCCTGACTTTCAACTTTTTTTTTTTTTTTTTTTTTTTTTCAATCTTGGTATAGATCCGCATTCCTACATTCTTTCTTTTTTCTTGAGATCAATGGGGATTGCCATAATAATTTATATTTTCAGCTTCTCTAAAGCTGTCATTTAGATTATTCAAAGTTATTTTTGGACTTTAAATGAATTTTTCACTTATTTGTAATTTCTAGAAATAGCAGGTCGGTCGTTGATCGACTCCCCCATCAGCGCCAAAAGATCCAATAATACCCTCCCCCACCACCGCAAAAATAATTTTTAAAAAATCATATAAAACAAAGCAATACAAAAAAAAAACAAAAAAAACAAAAAAAAAAAACAAACAAACAAAAAAAAACAAAAAAAAAAACAGGAAGGAAAAAGTCAGGTATCTCTGTAATATATCTTCATAATAATGATTGTTTTGTGCATAAAGGACGCACAATAATTCATTCAGCCAAGGTACTCTATCTATGATGATTGATAATAGCACTTTAAAGAACAAGATAAGAATAATTTTACCGTTTTCATATTTTTTCAATTTGTCAAAAGCTGTTTCAGGCCAAAGTTTGCGTAACAGTCTTCCTATTGGAAAGCATACTATTGATCGTAAAAAAATTCCCACAAATGAAAGAGAGAGAGAAAAAACCTTTAAATTGTTTTCAACATTTTGTCGTGCAGCTTTATTTCATTCGTTACGTTAATACATGCAACCCTGCTTCAGAAATAAGACTGAACTGAATGAGTACATTATTTTCATTGAAGGAATAAAAACGAGCTGTTTTACATTCAATAATTGTTACGTCAAAGCTTGTTTTGTTTTTTTTTTAACTGGACCTCCAGGTTTTATGTCGAAACTTGTTTCAGCAACACCTTACCTTTTTACCTTAATTTATCTAATATTGGACCTGTTCCATATGTTGAGAGCAACCTCAGGTCCACAATTAACTGCATGTCTTTCACTGTAGCTGCATTATTTGTTTGACAGTCTGACCTGAAAACTGCCGTGAAGAAACAATTCTAATTGAAAATTAGTAAATATAATAATGAATTAAGTAAAATAAAACATGAAAAAATTAAAGGACTGTGCCAGCCCTGTGCTCAGCTGACATGTACATATATCCTTGAGATTTTTCCAAGATTTGCCCCCGCCCCCCCCCCCCCCCCCAAAAAAAACTTAATGGAGAATGTCCATTTGAAGAAATCTGCTAGAGATCCACCCAAGGTTCATTGTCATCAAATTTAAAGTAAATCTGATTGACGGTGTCGGAGGAGCAGTCAAAACTGTGAATTACCATTTGCCACCCATGGACTGAGTAAGTCTGAATTTTATAGAACACTAACATATGCAACAGCAAGGTCCCAGTTCGAATAATTCTCACGTTACAATGAAGACTAAAATTCATGTATGTTGCAGTGTGACCCCAGAAATGAGGTCCAGGTCACTCATGTCTAGACAGGAACTTCATAGCGACACATTAACATGTGCAACACCAAGGTCCTAACTCGAAACAGATCTCAAGTTATCTGGTGAACAGTAAATTTCGTGTCAGTTGTCCTGTGACCTTGAGAATGAGATCAAGGTCCAAACATCACTGGAGCATGACCATTTGCACAAAACAGGTAGACACTTATAAAGGCACATCCCTGCCAAGTTAGAAACAAATGTGACCAAAATCATTGAAGTTATAACCATCACATGAAATTCTCATCTTAAACTCTCCTATTAAAACTTAAAAAGAAGTCCAAAATGTCAGTTACCATTAGAATGCATTAGGAAGCCCATTGACTTGCATAGTAAGCAATAGAAAAGGTGCATTTACCGATAGGTACCCGTATTGCAAAATTTCGTGAAAAATCAGGAATCCACAGCAGTTTTACCTAGTTAATATCTTTGCTTGACCCTTCACAAGGAACACATCTACAAGGCTTCAATTTAATCTGAGAGACAGTTTTAGAGAATAAGTGACAAGTAACGAGAACACACAAACAAATCATTAAAAAATAAACAAAATTGCGGCACCGACGGGGGAAGAAATTAAGAACTAAGAGTTCCTAGGAGTGTTCTTATGTAATATCACAGCAATTGGGTGAGCAGTTGTGGAGAAGATTTTGTAAGAACTTTTCAAAGAGAAAGGGGCAAAAATTATTAAAAATCCAAAAATCACTGGAGCGTGACCATTTGACTAAATCTTGTAGAAACCCACCCAAGGTCCATTGCCACCGAGTTTGAAATCAATCTGGATGACGGTTTTGGAGAAAAAGTCGAACATGTGAATTAGCATTAGAATGCCCATTGACTTGCATAGAAATCAACAGGAAAACTGCATTGACTGATAAGTACCCAAATTGAAAAATTTGTTGCAAATTAGGAATCCACAGCAGTGCCAGTTAGTGAACAATTTTGTTTGTTTCCACAAGGGACATATCCAGCAAGTTTCAGCTGAATCTGAATGGAAGTTCTGGACAGGAAGTCAAAAATAGCAAAAACACACAAAAAATAATAGAAAAATAGAAACAAATTACAGTTCCACCTGCTGAACAAATTCAGAACTACGAGTCTCCCGGGATGTCCCTGTGCGATATCAAGGCAATTGGGTGAGCAGTTGTGGAGAAGAAGATTTTTTAAAATTTGTCCAACAAAAAAAATCAAGAAATCACTTGCGTGTGGCTATCTGACCAAATGTCAGAGGGACCCACCCACAGCACATCCTCACCAAGTTTGAAATGAATCTGGCTGATGGTTTTGGAGAAGAAGTCGGAAATGTGAATTGTGGACGATGGACGACGCATGGCTAGTCATAACATAAGCTCAGCTGACTGACAAGTCAGCTGAGCTAAAAATAAATTAGAAGCAAAACACGTACAAAAGAAGTAAAAACAAAGAAAGACTGGAAATACCGAGGGGAAGCCCAAACAATTGAATTCAAAAAGTGCCTTTTTTTACCTTTATTTTTGCATAATTTTTTTTTCAAGTAGATCTATGTACAGATAGCCGTCAGCTTTTTGAAAAGATCCCCATTTATGCAGTACAGTTTATTTGATAACCAGCTAAGATGAGTTGACAATTTATCTCATTATGGTATACTTAGTTAAGTAATAAGAGTGTTACAATAGTTTTAGAGGTGTATCACTGTAAAGACTAGTTTAAGGTAGTTGAGCTATGCCTGGTACCCCTCAAAGACTAGTTTTAATGTAATCCAGCTATGCTCCGGTAAACTAAATCCACTATCCTATGTCCGACTCCAGGAAGTTACAAATTTACACGTACATACGCAAAGGATACATTGTTGCAAAGGCTATGATCAACGAGTCATAAAATGGACGTATGACCCTTTCCTTTTACTTGGTGACAAAAATCTGCTTTGAAATTAGGATGTGAAGTCAGCATGCAAAAATGTGGAAATAACTTGTTGGCGTGTCAAAAACATTCTGTACTGTTTTCATCGAATTATTCCAAACTCATGTGCCTAAAGAAAGGCCCACGGATTTTCTTTATTTGTGTATCTTGATTGTATTTGTGTCTTTTTGTCCAGAACTTCTTTCTAGTGGTCATTATCCTTTTCCGGCAGTCCTCACTCTTTACCCACCATAAGCTAACCTGTCACTGTCTTACCTTTATACATATGGGTTCAATTAATGCATATATATATATATATATATATATATATATATATATATATATATATATATATATATATATATATATATATATATATATATATATGTGTGTGTGTGTGTGTGTGTGTGTGTGTGCAAACTTGCGCACATTTATAGTTTCATGCGTGCAATAAAGCTTAAATGAGTTGATTCAGTGGTAAAAATATGTGAAATAGCACGTAATATTGTATAAGGGTGTATGTATTTCAAGTATGAAAAAAGCTATATCGTATCAGCAAAACGGATGAATATTATTTGATATGTATGGTGCAATGGCAAATATATAACAAAATGCTTATGAATGTTTAAATGTTGTTCTAGGTAGCTTTCAGACACAAACTTGAATGTGTTTTCTTGTAGGTTTTTCCAAGTCTTTCCCATGACTTTATCAGCCTATTCAATGGAATTTTCAGTGGGAACAAGATCTTCTAATGAAAGGTTGCAGTTTCCAAGGCTTTTGAGTTTGGTAGTGTATGTACTTTCAGGTCATAGGTTTTCTTTTTATGTGGCTGAACATTTTTCAAATACTCTCTTGCTTGTGTGAAGAACAATGACAATATATGCTCCAATTGAGTCAAATAAGCCCTGACTGAAACAAAAGAATGTATATCATCTTCTGATTCTCTTGGAACACGTAATAGCAAACAGTTTTCACTGCCAAACAAAAGTTTGTCAGGAGTGAACCCATTACTTGCTTGTACAATTGACCTATAAGCCATCATGATACAATCAAGATGTACAACCCTGTCAATCTGGTATTCTGCTGCATAGGCAGAAAGCATCTTATCTATTTTCTTGTTTAGTTTTTTTTGTTTTAGTTTTTCCCACAAACCATAACCTTTGGGGATGACGTGTTTCAATACAGATCACTGAACTTACAATGTCCACTTTTTCTTCTCTTACATTTTTACAGACTGACAAATGGAAACACACTATTTTCCTAAGACCTATCCACCAGAATGTTTGTCTAATTCTCTTGACTGTCTTGTCTAGAACAAAATGGCCACTAGATTATGAATAATGTGCCAAAAAAACAGAGTTTTTCCTGTGGTATTTCTTTTGTTGCAATGAGTAAATACTTAGTTTCTGTCATTTCTGTCAAAACCCATTTTAGCAGACCATCCTGGAAGACAATCTGTCCCAACTGGGAAAAATACAGCTGCCATCTTCTGTTACCTGTGGCAATTGCATCTACATTCTGCCTGTTTTCATGCTTTTCCTTCAAAGTATTACATTACCAAGGTCTTGATCAGTCTTCTACATGTATTTAAGCTTTATCTGAGTATATACAGAGGGTTCTAAAACTAATGCACTTATTTTTTTGCCTTAAGAAGGCTCTGCAACAGGATACCTACTCATGGCATCACAATGTCCATGAGCTGTACCATGATGGTGGACTTTCTCAAACCTATACTGGCTTAAGAGCTCTAACCAGCAAGCAATCTGACATTGTGGTTCCTTAAAGTTATACAGCCATCTTAAAGATCAATGATCAGTATGCAGTAAAAACTGTTAACCAAACAGATAGGTTTTGAAATACCATATAAAGTAAACCAGAATAATTACATTCTGCCAGACTTCAGATTCTCCTGGCATTTGCAATAACTGACTCCTTTCTGTCCTGTATCTAGGACTAAACACTCCGACTAACGCCCTGCACCCATGTGCAAATGAATGGAAGAAAAACGAGGGAAAGCCAACAGATGTGGAATACACAAAGCTTTTTTAAGTTTGTGAAAAGCTTGTGGCATTCTTTAAAGCAAAAAAATGGTACATCATTGATAGTAAGTCTATATAAGGGAGCAACAATGTCACTATAGGCAGGTATCAATTTCCTGTAATATGACGTCAATTCTGTAAAACCTCTGCCCTCCTTCAGATGTTTTGGTACAAGCCAATTTTTCACTTTTGCAACCATTTTAGAATCTGTAGTCACACCATTACTGGACGTAACAAAACCGAGATATTCTATTTCTCTTTGAAAAAAGCAAATTTGGGAGGTTGCATTTTAAACCCAGCTTCATATACAGCTCCTAACCTGCTTTTAGCCTCAGAGAATGTCTTACCAAATGTTTTGACATCATCCAGAAAAAAAAGGTATACCTGTGTAAACTGGTTAATACAAACTCCATTAACAAGGGAGCATTTCTTAAGCCAAATGGTAATACTGAATACTCATACAGAGACGACGCACCTGTAGTAAAAGTGGTCTTTTCTTGGTCTTTAAGATCCATTTGGTTGTTCTAATACCCAGATAAGATAAAGATTATGCTGAACCAGATATTACCCTATAATGAGTCAAGTGTCTCATCAACTCTAGATAGTGGCCATGAAATAACTTTTGCCACCTCATTTAATTTTCTGTAGTCAACACAAAATCTTGATGAGCTGTCTGTTTGTTTGACCATAAGAATGGGAATAGCATATGGACTATCACTAGGTATTGGGATTCCCTTTTCTAGCATTTTTGATATGTTTATCAATCTCAGGTCTTATATTAGAAGCAACCTTACCATAGGTCTGACGCATTGCTGTTTAATATCAGCAATGCTCATAAGAACATAAAAGATTGGTACAGTAAAACCTCTATTACCGAACACCTCTGACTAACGAACCCCTCTCACTACCGAACACTTTTTTTCGGTCCCAAATATTTTACATGTTATTTAATAGGAGACCTGAGTGTTCAAACCTCTCACTACTGAACACCTCTCACTTCTGAACACCGAACACTTGATTTGGGTCCCAAACCCCAAAATGAACCTCCCACTACCGAACATTCATGTGAACAAGCCCACTTATTAGGTGCTAGATTAAGATATTTTGTAATACCAGCTGTTAAATAACATCAAGACCTTCATACATAAAACTTTGAAATTTTTGGACATAAAATTGAACCTTAATTTGTATTTATGGCCAGTATTGTTTGTTTGTTCAAATTGTCATTGTATTCATATGTTTGAATGAAATTTGGCCAATAGAATTTTTTTTTCCAAGACAGTGGATTCCATGTTCAATCACTTCTTTTAGTTCTACTCATTTGGATTGAGTCTGACATGGTCACTGTTCAGATTGATTAATTTTCTTTGAAGGGAACCAAAACATTTCCATTTCAAGCTGTTCTCTTAAGCAGGGGCAGGATTAAACAGTCATCACTCAAATGTTTTACTCAGCTCTGCCTCTAATTGAATGAATCTGACATGTTCCTTGTTTACTGATTATTTCTTCAAAGTAAACAGGACATGGTGTCCATTGCATCTTGTTTTAAGGTGTTCTAAAGCACAAGGCATGATTAACACAAACATCACTCAGGCATTGATGTCAGCTCTGTCCCCAACTCAATGGGTCTGACATATTCATTGATATCTGATTACCCCTTCAGAGCAATTGAGCCTCATTATCCACTGCTAATTGTTTTAGGTGTTAAGAAGGATTAACACCAAGTCAGGTACATAACTGCATGTCTCACTGTGTGCCTTCAGTACATGTATGTCTTGAAAGATTCTAGGACGTTTCGTCGAAATCAACATCGTCGGAGGCCAACTTTGCCGAAAAGAAAACTGGCTGAAAAGTAATCTCATCACTACACAAGTTCGTCGACAGTCATCTTCATCGCAATGTAACATCGGCGAAATCAACTTGGTCGAAAATCAAAATGGTCGAAGCGTCATTTGGTCAAAAAGTAACTTCGTTGTGAGGCCATTTTGCTAGAAATCGGAGTGAAGCGGGTGCCAGGTGATTGTTGATGGTGGCCATATTATGATCATGTGACTTAACACAACCTGGGGCAGTTTGAGTTGCATCATCACCGACCGATGATGCCCTGCCTTTACAAGCGCGATCGTCGCATCGCCATGCTACCTTGCCTTTGTAGATCTTATCCACTGTGTATGTGTACCCCTCATAAGCCAACTTTTTACACCCTTGTTGAGTCAAAAATATGTCTAAACTCTCACCAAATTCAGCCATGCTGACTGGTCAATGGTAGAGATCAGACTGAGAGACCCGGGAAAAAGACACGGAAAACAGATCATGTGTGCAGACAAACTTTATTCACAGTTTGATATCAACCCATTGTAACCCCCACGGTCGCACACGCGACCAGTTGTCTTTTCGGTCAAACTGACAAGCAACGAGATGAACTTGCGCCGAAGTTAATAGCGACCAGTTTGACCAGACGGCCAGACTGATTTCGACATATTGTCATCACGACCGTTTAGACAGTCGGCAATTTTAACCCCCGACGAAGTGAATATTCGGCGAAGTTGATTTCGACGAATTGTCCGATAACCGTCTTGAAACTTCATGTAGCTGGTGAACAACATTGTCAGAGATTTGTATGTCATCATACTGATTTAGCTTAACACTCAAATATCTGCCAGACTATGGCATCTAATTATTTGATTGCTAGGAAGTGTGAATGAAAATGTACAATGAGTGAAAGTTATGGATGCAAGATCCTTGACTGTTTACAACTAGGCCCGAAAAATACATGTACAGTCAAATTCCTTTCCCTGTTCCCAACCCTCAGACTAATGAACACCTCTCACTACCGAACATTTTGGCTGGGTCCCCAAAGTGTTCGGTAGTGAGAGGTTTTACTGTATGTGTGTCTTCAGGTAAAGGGGGCCATACGTTGCTCCACTATTCATTGCTGAATCTTAACTATGCATATAAGAAAACGTATTCTTGGGAATGCGTAGAAGCTCCAAAACATGTCTTTGGATTCTGAGAATATCTTACCAAAAATTATGACGTCATCCAGAAAAAATGACACCTAGAGCAGTGTAAACTAGTCAATACAAAGTCAATTAACTGGCTAAATCCAGATGGAGCATTATTGAAAGCATATGGTAACACTGTAAACTCATAAATAGATGTACCTGTAGTAAAAGTCATCTTTTCTTGGCCTTTAAGATCCATTTAGTTGTTACAATACCCAGATAAGAGATCAAGTTTCCTGAACCAGACATTACCCTATAATGAGTCTGATTTGTTGGCGCAACTACAGACAGTGGAACATCGACAATGCGTCTATTAAAGTAGCCAACCAAATTACAGTCTCAGCAATGTGTAGCATAAACATGAAATTCTCTACAACATGTCATTGAGGAAGCCAGTCAAATTAGAGTATCTTCAATGCATAGTCAACACTTCAAATTCTTCACAATGTGTTATTAAGGCAGGCAATCAAATTAAAGTCTTTACAATGTATAGACAAATGGTTACAACCCATATTTGAAAAAGGAGAGGCTAAAGGGTTATTGAATTTGTTTTTATTTTCCCCCACAAGAAAACAAAGGAAAGAATGGATCAACATGTTCAGGTGTCCAAAAGTCTTATCAGCCTCATAAATTCAACCAGATTCGTTCTGGCCTCCAATAATTCCATTGGAGGCAGAGGGCATACAGAACAATTTTGAATTTTATCCTGGTCCTATACAACATTTTTGTTTTAAATGTCAGTTCATTGAAACAGGGCATGGACAGTATTGCAGTATTTCATGACATTTTAGTTGCACATTATAATACACAAAAAATTAAGCACCTATAAATCATACAATTTTGAGTCTATGGCAATCAAAAGACCAGCACTTTAGCTCCCATAAAAAGACGTTTCCAATGACATATAATAAGATATGATTCATTGAGATATTTTTAAGAAAATCAGTTCAAGCCTACCAAGACCAGACAAGAGTGGTGGGTGTCTGTGCATGTCAGTGAGCATTAACCTTTCACCCACTAGTGTCAACAGCATGCCTAGGTATGTTTTGGGCATGATCCTGGTGTGTGTGTGTGTGTGTGTGTGTGTGTGTGTGTGTGTTTGTGTGTGTGTGTGTTTGTTTATCTTTTTTGTGATTTGTAGAAACAATACAATGGGCTTTAGGATCTTTGGCCTGTTTTTAACGATTATATATCAAATTACAGCTTACCATAAAAAGATTACTGATTAATACGCTCTATGCTTATTCTCTTTTGGGTATGGAAGGGAAATAAGAGGTGGTGTTATAAACTGGAACTATAAACTCCGGATGCCAACATCTGCCTTCCTCAGGTATGTGGCTTTGAGCCCATTATGTCTCCACATGTAGACAAGCAGCTCTAATACAATTTACAGGGGCATCAGTGATACTTTGGGTACGCACTATGGAGGGCCTTAGTTTCTTCAATACTTGTCACTGAGACTAAGTGAAGTGTTGCAGAAGAACATTCCCAAAGCAACCCATAGTGGAGACTGTAATCTGACTGGTTGGCTTGACTACTAATTGCCAAGCCTTCACTATGCATAGTGGAGATTGTATCATGTTGGATGGCTTGACTAGGCATTACTGAGTCTTAACTATGGACATTAAAAGCTGTAATTTTATTTGTTTGTTCGACTACATACTGCTAAGCCTTGGCTACACACAGCAGAGACTGTAATCTGATTGGTGTGTACAGCTGCTTGTTGTTACATTTAAGCTATGCTTAGTAGAGGTATGGCTGTACTTATCTTTGCCCCTTTTATAACTTGAACTGCAAAAGAAATGCCAGGATTAAGAATTGGGGGGGGGGGGGATTTAGGTCTAAGTCAAACAAATCTCTACCAACACTCAATCCTTCTCTTGAATTATCTTATTTAACAAATGAAGCCTGAATCAAAGCAAGTCCCCTCCTTCTTGGGCCAGTAATCCGGATTACAACTAAAACTTCACTGCAAGGAGGCCAATCAATGTTTTGTACCACACACATGCAGGCTCTTGCCAAAGCAACTGTTTCTCAGTGAATCCTCATTACCTGACCTGATCTCACTATTAGACAAGTCATTAACAACCTGCAATCTGTCCAGAATGTCTGAACCCAAAATAACTTGATAGGATATATTTGCAATTAAAATTCATGTTTAAATTTCAGCTTACCAAACTGGCAACTGAAATTTATCTTCCCTGTTGCAGGTAAGTTTTCTCCATGAGCAGAATATAGTCCTGTCTCATCTGACTGTACCAGAACATGATTCCAAAATGGATGAGTGCAACAAAATTAAACTTGCTCTCCTTTTTAGTCAAATACTCTAAATTATGATCAGGAGAATCTCCCTGAAACTTTCTACAATTATGCTTACAATGTCCTGCCTCATGACAATAGCAACATGATATACCTGTCTTAATGTCTTTGATTTTTTTCTCAGTCTTACCATGTAACTGTGCCTCCAACCTCTGGATATGCTTCTGCAACTTTTCCAATCATTACTTAAAGTCTGCACTATTAGACTCTTTACCAAACTTAGAAGTATGTACCCTTGGTACAAACATAACCTTCTTGCTCTGAAACAATACTCTCCTCCCTTATAGCCACATTTATGGCTTCCTCCAATGTAGAGGGGGAAGCTCTCTAAATATTTTTTACACATGATGACTGCTTCCTGATGGCCTATGGAAAATGGTGAATGGTCACATTTTCTTTGGTGTGCATTTTACTGGATGAAAAAGCTAAAGTCACCAGTCTCCTGACTTTGGAGCCTACATCATGTAATTTCTTATCTTTACCTTGTTGACAGCAGTTCCCTGTAAGTATCAACCAACTTATGAGCTTGAATTTGTTTTCTTAGTGTTCCACACAATAAATCATAATTAGCCCTGATATTATCTGGCAAATCAATGGGAAATTCTTGTACCCAATTTTGGAGCACAACTATGAGAAATATTAATATCATTTCATTATACCAGCAATTTATGCAAGCAACTATTTCAAAACGTTTAAAATAATTGTCAAAGGTCTGCCTACCACAGGATTTATATGGGTTTGTATTAGGTTTCAAGTTCTCTTCTTACTGGACGACTAGTCTCCAACTTTACCAAATAAGGTTGCCCAATAGGAGACCTGAAATCTGAAAGAAGATCCCCATCCTAGTGCTCCCCATGCCATATATTGGTACTTGCCTGCCTAACCCCAAACATGATGGATGCAAGGGATACAAACCTGGAGGGTTGAATGAAAAAGTCACTGGTGTCCTCAAAGGATGAACAAAGTCTGCTCAAACAGGAGTAAAGGCCTGTGGTATTAATGGAAACTAACCCAAGATCCATGTGTCTCCACTGAAGGCAGTACTCCAGGAAACCCCCACTGGACACCCCTGTTGAGTGGGTAATGATAGATGGTGGTCAGGTGCCCAAAGAGCACCCCTTTCCCTCTGTACTTGGTACACCTGCCAGCATACCAGATAAATACAGAAGAAAGAAAAACAGTAAGTATACAATAACCAATTTAAAAAGTAATCAATAACATTTCAAGTCAATTTATAAACAGTATCATTGGGCACATCACAGACCATTTAATAGTCCTAATCCAAAGGCATCCTGAGTCAAAACCACTCAAAAAATTAATGTCCTGTATTTTTGTAATATTTGTAGTTCTTAGAAGGTCATGTGACATCTGACCACTGCCACTATTTGTAATGACTATATCTTGTGACTTTGCTGAGTCATATAATCATTAAGCAAAAATGGGCCTATGCTACGTTGGTACAAGGATTTAAAAAATAAGTCAGAGGGCAAATGAAAGAACAACCAAGAGTTTCAGTTACATTAAAATAAAATAAATGCTGGGAGACCTATATATATTTTTAACATATGTGTAGTCTTAAAGTGGACAATGACAAACGAGCATTCCTCTTACAATGTCGAGTGGTAAATAATGTTGCCACTTACTTGGTTGGTCATCGATGTTGGTCCTATACCCTAACCTATATGCATAATAAAGACCAAAAACATGAAACAAAGGAACATTGAATGACGAATTTGTGATGAATTAAGCCAAAGTTTTTAACACTAATTCATACAGATAATAGTCCACTGCAGACTATAAAATTGATCCAATTTCACAAAATCCCATCATATCGATACCATGTCTCATTTTGAGAAAATGTGATGAAACAGTTAAATATACTCATGGATCACTGGCTCCCTTTTGCTCTGACATAAGCAGTGATTTAAATGGCCAGGGTGTGGTGTCAAAAATTTGTCATAAAAGTGTGCCCCTGGCCAGTGTAAGCACAACAAATATGGCAACCACACATAACTGTTTAGAAGATGTTAGAAAATGGCAAATTGTGGGACATTGCAGTAGTGCTGGCTAGTCCCAAGCAAAGGCTGCTCAAGAGTTCAATGTTTCAGGTTCTTTGGTTTAAAAATTAATGTCTAAATACAGGGATGGAGAGCTATCCGGTGGTGCTTGCCTGCTTTACAGGCACAACAAACTGATCAGTAGACGTTCACCCATCCCCAAGTTACCATGTGAATGATGTACAGGACACCCTTATGCATGGCTGTGACATGCTGCCTGTGATGCATCGACTGACAGATTTTCTTGACTGACTTGACTCTGCTTTGTTCTATATTGTCTGTGACCATTGGGCATGACCACTGTGCAACAGTGGTAGTACTGTTATGAAAAAGTCATGTCAAAAAAATTTCACTTCATTTTTTACATAAGCCCCCCCCCCAAAAAAAAGCAGGAACCATCATATAGAGCATTCCCTAAACAATTTCCAAGAGTATACATATTTAGAATTCAGGGCCTGTAAACCAAAATTCTCAATAAAAAGACAGCATGCTTAGGTTACTGAATATCACACTTCCACAAGTCAGTATTAGCAAAGGAAAGGATTGTCTGGGTGTAATACTTTTTACCGAAGTCTTTGGTCCAACTGCAAATAGTTCACATGTAAAAAGTCTCCAGATGGGAAGATCACACAGGCAAAATGGTAAATAAAAGTAGGAATATCGATCTCCATGGCTCATATACTTACAATGAAACACCATCACCCCCAAAAATGGAATCAGAGACTTTGTGTTCAGTTTATCATGAAAGGCTTGAGTAAACTTCAAGAAGTAAACCCACAAGGGGTTAAATGAAGGACTAAAGGGTCCATCTTTAACAAAAAAAAAAAAAAAAACACCAAAACACACACACACACAAAAACTCTTAATATACCCCTAAGCCTTAACAAGATATTACCCTGTTCACATAAATCTTCATCAAAATATCCTTTTTATTAACTGTACCGATAAAATGTATATAAACTGTCTAAAATGTAGCAATTTGTTCCTTAGACTTGTTATATAATTATATATGTATATATATTTATGTATAATTCTGTGGCTAGGATATATATATATAACATGTATCTCTTATTTCTGGTTTTGAAGTCTGAAATCTAAAATAACCAGGGATAAAAATATACTGTCAAAAATTTCATGTAATAAAAAATAGAGCAATATTAGTATGATTTATAGCAAAGGGTCCTCAGGTAACTTTCCTTTTAAATATAATCTATGTGGCTATTCCCTCACATAATGATGATTTTTTATTGTAACAGAATTTACCCACAGCTGACTGACTAAACAACAATAGAAAAAGAACAATATGTCTGTCATCCAGGAAAATCTGTTTCACACCTGTATATACACTTACTTCTTACCCAATTTAAGTGGAACATAATGGAAGATGTATTTTCATTTTCCATCAGAGACTCGCTTGTGCATGTCAGTCCAAGCACTCGACGCTCAATGCTCAGCTTTATGTCATCGATTTTTGGTCCGTTAGGTGTCATTACACCCTGGGTGTTACAAGTCAAACTCATCCTTCAGAATGTCACCTGTTTGAAATGTGACTGGGATGACTCCGTTCCTCATGATATAGAAATTGAGTGGACTTCATGGTTTGAATCCCTACAAGCGCTCTGTCAACTTAGTTCCCCACATTGTGTGAAACCTGTCCAATATGACAATGGGTACTATGAATACCATGTTTTCTGTGATACGAGCAAAGTGTCTTATGGTGCATGTGTGTATCTTAGATGTGTGGACACAAAAGGCGAAGTGTTATGCCGGCTTGTAATGAGCAAAAGTCACATTGTCCCAATTTATGGATATGTAGCAACTATTCCTAGATTGGAACTCCAAGCTGCAAAATGTGGTGCTATGTTAAATAACGCCATATGTAATGAGTTTGGTCTTGACATGGTACCAGCTTTCTTTTGGACTGACTCCACCATAGTCCTAGGTTATATCAAAAATGAATCACGCCGATTTCGAACCTTTGTGGAAAACAGAATCTCTGTTATCCGTGCCCTCACTGATCCCAAGTCTTGGGGACACGTCAGGTCATGTGACAATGTAGCCGATCTGTTAACCCGACCAAGTACAACTTCCAGTCAGAGTATTGTTGATTTGTGGCGTAATGGTCCAGTTTGGCTGAGTAAACACTCACCTTTTTGGCCCGTTACAGACAATCAAGTGTTCAGTATTCCAGATAATGATCCTGAAGTGAAAGAGGTTTCCATTTGTGCTGTTGAAACACACAACAAATCTTGGATTCAGTGCATTTGTGAATGTCACTCGTCATGGACAAAGATGATCAGGAATATTGCATGGATACGTAGATTTGTTTTGTATAAGGTTGGTGAAGATCACAAACATGATCCATTATCAGCGTCTGAACTTAACTGTTCATGTACAATCTTGAATAAGCATGTCCAACATCAAGCATACAGTCGTGAAGTTGACAATAATATATGTTTAATGTACAAACCTGTTTTACTTCTGAGATGGCTCTTAAACAGACCTGCCAGTGTAAAGGGTATGGTCACCTCTTTCTCAAAGATAAGGATTTTTTTTCCCTCCAGAACCTGGGCGAAGCAGATGAATTCTGAGCAGCCACCCATGCCAGTACATTCAGCTACACCTACCTTACCTGTGACTCCATCAAGAACTACGAAAAAAGCTCAATCTTAACAGCTGGCCTTCATAATCAGAACTACTGTGACACAGTGTTTCAATGCCCTTCTGGAAGCTCAAAGATGCAATACATCCGCTGATGTTCAGGTCACATCACTCTTCAGTGTTTCATTGGTCAATTTTCAGATCCAGACTCCTCTTTTATGGTTTGGTACCAGGTGTAGATGATAAAGCAGACGTGGTCCCTGCTTTTCATCTTAATTACTCCTTCCCCTTGGCAAAATTGGCTCCCTCCCAGCACTTAGTTATAAAGCCACATTCAGCCTGTGTCTCCTGCAAAATCAAGAAAAAGTCTGGGACCGTGATTATACTGCTTTTGGCACACTCCTTAACCAGAAGCAGACCATACGCTTCTGTACTGAGTCAAAATCAGGTAAAAAAACTACCCTGCATGGCATGGAAAGAGGGTAAAGATAGGTGGACAAATCTCTGCAACCTGCATTCAGCTGTTTGGAATGAGAAATATCCTGACAAGCCTGCTGATTTTATAAATCACCAGTACCTCATCACGAAAATCTGTAATGATAGAGGTGACTGGTGTTTTTATTACGAAGAGGTTCACAAGTCAAAGCACATGTGAGATCAGCTAGAACCAGGTGGATTATGTCCTCTTTTCTTGCTTCCTGCTCAATGGTTTGTGGGTGACATACATTCTGAGTTTCTGAAAATGGCACTGGCACTTACCTGTAACTCTTTTCAAACTTGAATACACTGTCCTTTCCATTTAGTATCTGCAGCACTGGATCACAACTAATGGGATCTTAACATGCTCCGCAGTGAAATTTAAAGAAAGAATTAGGGACAATCTTCTTTAATACTATTAAAAACCGTTATTACTCTTTGTGTAAAATTGGTCACAATATTCCAAACCTCTCATCTACAATATATTAAATGGTACTGTTGCAACTTGATAACACATTGATTCATCAGGACCAGAAATTTCAGACTGTTATACCTATCCCACATGTTCAAAACTATGCACATGTTTCCCTCCAGAAAACTTTAAATCTGCTATCTATTACAGAAACTTAAAAAAAAGTGCAGATATTAATTGGAAAGTGAATACCTGGCACTTTCAAAGAATGCAAAGTACTACTCTCCAGTGATTCCAACTGCAGCTTAGTTGTGTAGTTCAAAAAAGCAAAGGGAGTTGCAGGAGCATATACAAAGCAAATTATGCCTGGTTCGGATACTCCACAGTCTTATTATTTCAATTCGAGTGCATTGGAATTACTACCCCATTCGACTTTCAATTCAATGTACTTTTTTTATTAGAATAAATGATTCATCTTATAATCAACTAGTACTTAGTCGCAGCTCAATTGTACTCATAGTGATGATGAATATCATCATGGTTCTTGTCGTAATGCTACATAGAATGTAGACCTGTCAATGGATCCTTTCGAAGGTAAACCTGGTGTGGCACTGATGTTTTGCTGCCTTGGAATAAAGCATTCTTCTGATGGGGACCACCCAAAAACACATGAGTCTTTCAAGGAAACTGCTTGCCATTAAGTGCTGGACATGGACTAGGAAGAGAATCCTGAATCACAATTACTTCTCATCATTGCTGCAATATCCTTTCTGTCTTTCCCCATCACAAATACTCTTCATGGTACCCCTTACTACACACATTATTCATTCCCATATGGTCTGGGCAGGGAGGGCTCCTGCTTTTACAGACTTGGGGTCTGGGGATAGCTAATGTGGAACACTATGGGTTAGTTCAGTTTAGTTTAAACATATTTATTTCACACTTGATAGCCCAATAGTACACAAATTGACTAATCGAGGGGTTCTCCAGACACAGAGACACACAATGTATATACAAGACACACAGAACAATACAAGATACAGAAAAGCTATGCAGGTCACAATACACAGACTAGGAGCTCCGAGAAGCAGCTTAAGTAACATGTGTATACATTAAATGTATGAGTATATATATACATATATCTCCAAATATAAATGTTATGAATATATATTCATTTTGAGTAAATTCACACTTGTGTCCCAGATTACCTGCACCACAGGTGGTGGGCTGAAGGAGAAGTAGTTGCAACAAATACAGTACTAACATAACGAGCCAAATATCGGTTACCTGGAACATACATTCATCTACGTATGTAGATTAGACAGTATAAGTATAATAAATTGAACAATTGAGCATATTTACTACAGTGATATGTGGTCATATTATACATAAGATATAACCTCAAATCAATGGCATTTAGCGTAGGCATGAGAAAACTCAGTTACGTAAGGAAACGTCTAGTACCAGCGATATAGTCTTGCATGGCCTTGAAGATTAAGATATTACAATCATCAGAAAGTTCCTTATTCCCATAAAGGAAGACATTAGCCAATATGTCACTGGCCACATGTAAAATTAAGTTTAGATGGACCCCAGGAGCTATTAGTGGGACCGTGGAAAATAGAAGTTTCTTTCTTTCTAGGGCATACTGAGGACAGTAGAGGCATTAATGTTTGAAATCTTTGGTTGGGTAAGAGCAGTTACACCTGGGTTGCTGGATAATGTTAACTTTGTACAGATCAGAATTGAGTCTAGAAAGACCTTATTGTAACTGAGTGTGGCAAATTTTAGCAAAACGCTGACCGTAAGAATAGTAAGTGGGAGTAACATCAACAGCGAGCAGAGTGGCTTTAAGTTTGGACTTGAAAATTTCGAGGGATAACGAGTTTCTAATATATGAGGGGAGATTATTCCATAGGTTGATAGCATCAGGAACAAAGGATTTACCAAATCGTTGAGTGCGACAATTGATGCAGCGTACATTGTTAGTAGGCCTAGTGTGATTAATTTGAAGTGTTTGACCAGTACGCACAGGACCGAGTGGTACCAAGTTTGACAAGTAGGTTGGGATTAGATTATGATACATTTTATAAAAGAGAAGCAGTTTGAAATATTTGCATCAGCTTGATAGCGTTGGCCAACCAAGTTCGTGCAGGAGATTTACATGCGAAGTGTGCCTTAGAGCGCCGGTGTGTATCTTGGCTGCCTCAAATTGAATCAATTCAATTAAGTCACTCAAACCTTTTCCGCAATTGTCAAAAACAACACAGCCATATTTTAGAATTGGCCATACTATTGAAAAGTATAAATCTCTCAAGTGTTTGCGTGATAACTTAAATTTAAATCTTCTAAGAAGACCGATGCATTGGCTGGCTTTATTTGGGATAAGTGTGTCATGTGCGTGCCAAGAAAGGTTATTGGCAAGGGTAATGCCAAGGTGAGTATGATTCTCTTCCTCTGGGATAGCTGTGCCACCTAGTAACACAGGTGGGTGATGAGACTTATTAATTTTGGCAGAAAAAATAACTGATATCGATTTAACAGCATTAAAGATCATGCGCCATAATTTATCCCAGAGATGAATACTTGAAAGATTATTATTCAAATGGCGAGCCCAGACTGCGAACATCGCAGGTCAAATCATCGGCAATATCATTTATATAAACTAGAAATAACAATGGGCCTAGTATAGACCCTTGGGGCACACCAGCCTGGACAGGCAGCCAGGATGAGGTTTGGCCATGAATGATAACACGCTGATATTTGTTTGAGAGATAACTGTCTATCATCTAAGCAGAGCTTCTGATAACCCTAGTTGGCGCAGTTTGAAGAGGAGGCCTACGTGTCATACTTTGTCAAAAGCTTTAAATATGTCCAAGACGACCATCCTGGCCTCCTTGGAGTTTTCAAGGCCGCGGTAACTATTGTGAAGAATACTAACCAGTTGTTTGATAGTTGAGTCGTTGGCTTTAAATCCAGAGTTCTTGTCAGTCAGGAGATTACTAGCCATAAGGTATTCATACAGATAATTAAAGACAAGTCTTTCAAAAACCTTTGAAACGTTACACAGCAATGAAATAGGTCGAAAATTACTTTTAATTTGTTTATTCGATTTTTTTAAAATTGGGACAAATGTTGGAGCACTTCCAAGCATCCGGAAATTGTGAAACGTTCAGACAAAAGTTAAAAATTTTAGCCAGTGGCATGCTGATGGATTCAGCAGTGTTTTTGAGCAGAATGTTACCTATGTTATCAGGGCCTGATGCAGAGCTTAGTCTCAATGAGGATATGACTTTCCTCACACTTTCTTCGCTAATTATAAAATCAGCCATGCGTGCCTCAGTGCGATATGAGAGGTCAGGCAGGGGTGGGGCATCGACAACGACAGAAGTAGGGCACTGCCTGGCAAAGTAAGTATTAAAAACTTCACACTTTTTAGTTATACTAGAAACAATTTTACCTTCCTCAATGATGGGAGGTATATCTTCATATATTTTAGAACCAAGTATTGATTTAGACAAGCTAGTAAGGTCTAGGTGAATTAGATAGATTTTTGAAACGTTTCCAGGCTCTGTTGCGCTGGCGCATAAGCTTTTTGATTTCTGTAGTGATCCAAGGTTTATCCTTGGGCAAAATAGTAATTTCTTTATAAGGAATAAATTCCTTGGCGGTAGATGAGACTAAACCAGACCAATAGGATACAATGTCGTTAATTGAATCAAATACTCCATATGCTTTGTCCCAGGGGGCAGAGGATAGAGTAGTAATAAGCCCTTGAAAATCAGCTTTTTGGAAATTCCATGCACCTCTCTTAAAGGATCGATCTCTATGGTAGGATAGAGAGAAGGTACAAAATATAACCGAATGATCAGAATTTGCAACAGGAGTTAAAATTCCGCTATCTAGAACCAGCCCTGGTGAATCTGTAATTAAAAGGTCCAAAAGGTTGCTGAATATTCATTAGTTCTGGTAGGTTCCTTTATTAACTGGAAGAGATTAAGTTGTGTTACAAGGTTGTAAAGAGACAGGCCAAGCTCGCTTTCAGAGTGACTGGAGGTCCACTCGGCACACCTGTCATTGAAATTACCAGTGATTATCAATAAATGGGGGTTACGTTCTAATGCAGGCGAAACAGAGTTAGCCGGGGACTCAAGAAAAGCATTACCAATATCTGCTGGTTAACCAGGTGGGCAATAGTAGTTTCCGATTAAGACAGATCCGGGTTGGGTCAAGATTTCCACCCAGATGCATTCGCAATGTGAACATTCAAAACCAAGTCGCCTCAGACAAGGCAAGCTGGAGTGAATATAAGTTAGGAGACCGCCTCCTCTACCTGTCTGACGGTCTCTTCTAAAGGGGGGCTGGAAGTTATCAATATGTAAGAGTTGGTCAGGGAAACGCTCATCCAACCGCGTTTCTGAGATTGTGATAATAGTAATATTTTCAGTCTGAGCCAAAAGGAGTATTTCGTCCAGTATGCCATCGCTTTTTATACAGCGGACATTACAGTGACATACTTTTAACTGTTTGGCAATAAAGGTGTCATCGGGTCCTGGGTTGGGGTGCATATTGATGGCTAAGGCAAAAAGTTTGAAAAAGACATGTATAACATGTCTTGAACACATATATCCACTTAGAATGGCATTTGCAGCGAGTATTATTAAGATAAAGTAGGAAAATGGAATTTGGCTGCTTACTGAGGGGCAGACAAAATAAATTAAATGGGCTGGTTTCGAATTAAAATGAGACATAAAGAGGCCAATGGCCACTCTATATTGTTCAGTAGTACAACCTATTATAACCTACAATAAACTAAAAAATGTTGGAAAAACCGGCCTGTACAATCCAAATATCGTTAGAATACATTACGAACCTCAATTTTTTTACCAGGAGAGGCCCGTACGTGCAAGGCCAAGTTCACACAAGTTGTCTATAACACCATATAACATAAGTACCATGCTTAAGTCTCCTACATAGAATCATAGCAGGTTGCATAGTCATAACATAAAACTCACATATACATGTACATGTACAAAGTAGCAAAATAACTTAAAAGGTAACAAAAAGAAAACGAACGTGGACAAGGGATAAAAGGAACATGTAAAACAATACGAATAAATGTATAACCAGGATTTAGTTGTATAAGGAAACAGCAGTACAAATAATTTACAATATGCACTTACACGGTATTTGGTAAAGAAAACCGGTACATGCAAGAATAGTGATATTTTATGAGCTAAGGTCTATAAAGACCAAATTACTTGATTAAGTTTGATATCCTACTTGTTACAACCAATACAATAATGATGTCAGATAACACAATTGGAGATGTACCAAAAGAACAACATAATCATGGGTCACGTCTATACCCATCATGGCAAAGGTACCTAGTTAATACATGTAAAATGAATAATCATAATAATATATAGTCATGCCAATAATGTCGGTTAATTCGACATGTAGTGACAGGCAACTAAAGGAAATGCGTAAAACGTATCAAACACTTAAAAGCGATCGTGAAAATTTATTCAAATAATAATATGTAGAGTCACACTCGGATTCCCTGGCAGAGTTGGGTATGTGAGAGACAGCAAGTCACATAAGTCATGTAACATTGACCTTATTGCTTTAGATATACTGCTTTGGAAAAAAGATGCAATCCACATTGGTTTAACCCAGGCTGCTCCAAATATTCCTTCATATGAAAAATATGAGTGTCTCGTGGAATATTAGAAAAACATCAACATGATAACTTAGGATATGCCTGAACAGTTATGCACTCAAAATATAGTCCTGAAAACAAGACAACCACCATAGAGGTGCAGAAAGTGTGTCTGATATTGGGATCCTTATTTACCTTCATAAGGAGGCCATGGCACTACTAGAATGTAAATCCACAACGCCGTGGTGGATGGGTCACTGACAACTGCCTGAATTTGACATGGGGCAATGGGTCAGAATCATTGGGGTGTTGGAGGCTGGCCATTCCCAGCGGGAGGTTACTGGGATAATAAGGTGATCCAGGCCATCCCCAAAAAGGTGACCTTTACTTGATCCAGTATGTAAAGAGGCATAGGTTCCTTTCCACTGATAGGTATCATCAGCAGTGGCGCCATGCCTGCAACAGCAGAGCATCACAGTCTAACTTTAACAAGAGTCTAGGTTGGCCAAACTGTGGGCATACCACCCTGCCATTCACATCCATTTCAGTCCTGCACATGAGACATGACAGGTACAGTGGTGTGAGGAACATGCAGCATGGAACAGAATTCATGCAACACCATAATGTGGTCTGATGAATCCTGATTCTGCTGAGATTTCCACAATGGAATTATCATGGTTTGAGAATTGCCTTCTGCAAGGTTTGTAGAGAGCCATCTGGTTGCAATGACCCCTTCGGAGGGGGCAGTGTAATAATGTGTGTGTGTGTGGGGGGGGGGGGGTATTTACAGCAACACTGATAACAGCATTCATTAGGGTGAAAGTGACACTAATAGGGCAGCATAACATAGCTAGAATCCTGCTCACTGTTTATAGATAGATCCATCAATATTCAGGTGTCCACACAGTGCCCAATTCAGCATATGGTATTTACAGCGATACAATATCCCATTGCTGCCCTGACCAGCCTGTTCTGCTGACCTGTGTCCAATCCAGCATTTGTAAGATGTGCTCGACCAGCCTGTTCTGCTGACCTGTGTCCAATCCAGCATTTGTAAGATGTGCTCGGCAGTTAAATCAGGGATGAGTAGCAAGAGGCTGCAGCCAACCTGGACCAACTGACACAGAGGCTCACAAGCAGCATCTCAAGGCAGATCCAAGCTTGCTAACAGAAGCATGGTGGTCACTTCCTCTATCGATGCATACAGCCTCCCAAAAACAACAACAACAACCAAAGGGTCCTTTTAAGGACCACCATCTTCTCTCCAAAAGGACATGTAAAGCAGTGGTATAATAAAGGAAGCTAACTTTCAACACATATTCCCATAATATGGGCATAATGTTGAACGGGGGGATGGCATCTTTGTTTCAGCAGCAGTATATTATCTGTACTGTAGAATATGATACAATACTTCTACCAACAAAACGAGGAGTAACTTATCCCTATACATCATAGGGTGGCCACCACATTATGAAAGGTGTACAAAGCTCATTCCCTCCACTCTGTGCAATTACAAGTTTGGGGTAAAACTGCTGGACAATTGAATAGGGAGGGATGATGGGTTGTTGTTCAATGCTATCAGGCATACCACTGATTTGGCTTTCTCTCAGGATTTTGCCATACCTGCCAGTCCTGACACATTTATAGTGGAACTGTGCAATAGAACTATACCCAGTAAAAGGACTCATAGCAGATCAACACCTATGTGAACCATCACACCAAACTCACACAACAAACTAAAAGGGTGAAACAAGTTCTTATAAATATTCAAACAAATTTAATTGAAATTACAAGCTTTAAATGTATGGTACACATAAGGAAAATGCATGCCAATGAGTAGACCAAAAAATTATAAAAAAATAAAAAATAAAATAAAAATAAAAATGGAGCTGTCCTTTAAACAAAGTTACACAGTAAAAAACTTGACTAAAACCTAAACACATTGTGATAGACCAAGAGCCCCAGAATATTGGAATGATTTTAGATTTAAAAGTTTCAATTTTAATGTGATTCTAAGAGCTCTAAGCAATAACAAGGCCCAGTTGGGACACTTTACTCCAGCCCTTCAATAAAAGGTTCTGTAATGAGGATGATAATTGGATCCAGCAAAGTACACTCCATGCCAAGGAAGAGCTGTAAGCAGGTGTCGAAACGTATGCAGCAGAGAAACGAAAGCTTATTCCTGAACCTAATGAGAGTGACTCTGTAAAAAGACTATACAGGCCCCAGATATAAAGATAATGACTGCCGAAACACCTTGCAGTAAAGGTGAATCAGAGTATGCATTACCAAGCAACCAGTACCCACAGAGATCGCACATAATTACAAATGGTTGTTCATGGTATAACCTTTTTATAAAAGTATAATCATACAGCTGAAAGCTGCAGACTCAATGAAATGACATGATTTTACCTATCACAAGTAAGTCATGTGGTTTGAAAATGATGAAAGATACTATCAAGAGCAGCAACAAAATTCTTCTCCACTGCCATTTTATGGCCTGCAAAATATTAACAGAGGTCCACAAAATGTAAATGGATAATGGCTGACCTTGCAGGGGGCAAAATGTTTCCCAGTTATTTTATTTCAGCCCTCATTTGGAATCTAACACTGACAGTGAAGCTCTTTCAATGTCTGATAATTTGTGAATGTGAAATCAGTAGGGGTCAGATCGATACAGGTGCACAAGTGTGTTTTATCAGTGAAGCATTTTATGACAAAATATCAAAAACAACAACTTAGAGTTGTAATGGTCTGATTTTATGAGTGCATGTACAGCAGGCGGTGAAAGCATTCCTATACTGGTTGAGGTGTCATTACAGTATAACATCTTTTGTAGAAACATGAAAAACCCAAGTCTGTGCATAAATTTAAGTCATTCTAAATTTGCATTATGACCTTATACTTAACATCAGTTACTTCAGAAACAACATAGTTGTGTTAATTTTTTCTGGAACTAAATTTTAATTAAAAAGTAAATGTCCAACCAGGATTGAAGAAAGTGTTGAGGCACCAAATTACACCTTCATGCCCATCAAATGTTAACCATGAGCAAAAGTTGCACTACCATATGGCTTATTAGGGATGCTAGCTGGAGCTCGAAGGCTGTACGATAAAAGGGAACCCATAGCATACTCTGTCTCCCTGGTAATGAAATTATCATTCAGATTCTTATCACCATGAATGGGTTATTTGAGTTTCAAAAGGAAAATAGAGTTGGATGTTTTGAAATTTTTAAGTCACCACAAGAAGTTAACATACCAGTTCCAGAGACCAATCCATCTTGTCCTCAAGTAACCAAGCATTAATCAATTGTGCTGACAGCTGTGACTGTCGAGTCATTGCTTGACAGACAACAAGGTATAGATTTAAGACAAGCACAAATTATGCCTGAACAAAAACAAGAGCTGTTATAGTTGCTATTTAAATATCACGATGTGTATTGCTTGAAATATCAACTTGGCAGAACTGATATAAATAAAACACAAGATTGTACTTTGGGAGGGGAGCAGGCCTTTCCCAGCATGTCCATATCAAACAAACCCTGAGCAAGGGCAGAAAATAGACAGCAAATGAAAGAAACACTTGATGCAGACATGATTAAGCCTCTTACTTCCAATTAGGCATCCTGGATGGTTCTTGAAACCAAAAATGATGGAACCAAGTGCTTCTGTATAGACTAGATGAAGGGCAATAGCATTATTGAGACAGATGCATATGCCTTGCCCAGAATTGATGACACTCTGGACCCCCTAGCAACAAGATATTCAATAATAATGAATGCTTTAGATGCCCAATCGGGTCCTGGCAAATTGGCATGGAAAAAGACACCATTGACACAACTGCCTTTAAAACTCATGCTGGACTGTATGAATTTGTGTCCCAACCCTTTGGCCTGGAGAATTGTCACTCAGTCTGGCAAACCTTAGTGGACGGTGTGCTTTGATGACTCAATAATAAGTCATACTCAATTTTCCAATATGATTGTACGGTCTTTACCAGCAATTGTGAGGAACATTTCAACCATTTAAGTGAATTGTTTAACTGCCCCAGACCAGCTGATATAAACTGAAAACAAAACAGTTTAACTTCATGCGATCTGAAATAAAATATATTGGTTATGTTGGGCCAAAAGATGGTCTAAAGACTAACCAAAACAAGATGATAGCAATACAAGAGTACCCTGCTCCTCATGACCTTAAACTTTTCAGACAAGCTGTAGGCCTTTTTGGGTACTATTTAAAGGTTTTCTGCAGGTCTGTGCAGAAACTCCTACCCTTTATTTTACTTGTTGCAAAACAATATACATTTTGAGCAGCCAGAACAATGTCAGGCTGCATATGACACACTTAAGTTAAAAATGAAATGTGCTCCAATTTTATCATGTCCACAGTTTCAGATATAACATTTCAGCGTTTCAGTGGCACAAGCAATGAGTCAGTGGCAAAGGTTTTGCAACAGTTAGGCGATGCTGGGATGTAAAGGTTTTTTTCTTATGCAGGCATTCTCTGGGCCCTTATCAGAAAATCTGCAGTACAACAGAAAAAGAACTTTTGGCAGTCATACTGGCGATCAAGTTTTTATATTGCAACCAATCAGAAAGATTGTTGTTTGGTTCAGACCAGTTATTTTGAATATAGAATATTTTCTACCAATAAGTCAACTCTGTATTCCCCATTTGTCTTGCTGCAAAGCAGACAGCAAAATAAGCCCGCCAATATAATGTTAAGGGATAGAAAATTTGCTTCTGATTCCATAATGGGCCATTCAAATCTTTTCACCTCTGGTGTACATTTGTTTCAGGATATAGCAAGGACAACTTTACAACAGGCAAGGAAGTGCATGAAAGCTCAATATGACAAAAAGAGCACAGACAGTACATTCAATGTTGCAGATAAAGTGCTTGTTTGCACAGAGGCCCATAAGGTTCACCTTAGCAGATCTTAAAGTTTGCTACTTGTCTTTCCCTGTTTGCAAGACTGCTGCTTTTTATTTACTTGCAGTGATACCTGCTGGTGTCATTGCAAAAGGGAGTTGACACCGGACAGGGTCTACATGTCTTTAGTCACTGTCAAAGAACAGCGTGTCAAGCTACTTGATATAGCCCTAGGTTTGTCTGCTTAGGCACTTTACCTGTTGAGCTGTAAAACTATGAGTTTAGGCTTAAAACTCAAATTGATCGTGTGCCTGTTAGGCTTTACAAATGCAAGATTTGCAGGACGACTAATCAGAAAAGGTAAGGGTTGCACATGGTGGACTTGTGAAAGATCTCTCGCTTTATTGTAAGAATGAAATACATTTGCTTTTTCTCATTCATGCTTCAGTGTTGGGAAGTTCCAAGTTTATACGGCCTTCTTTTAAATATTATGGCATGTTAAGAGTGTAAAGGTTGGTTGACCATGGGTCTCGGCCTTGAGTAAAAGGCCAAATCAAACGGACATGCAAGAAATATAATTTAAGTATTGAAATGGTAGGAAAATACTTCTGAGAGTTCTGTGCATAAATGATTGTAGTCTGTAGTCTGAAGTTAAGTTGTTTATAATTATGTTGAATTACAGAAGTGTAAATTGATTTCCAGTGGGAGTGTGATGTGGGCATTTCCTGGGTTAAGTAGTGTCTTAAATGAGAGAATATGAAAAGTGAGATGTCTGCTTAGTGAGCAGTGATTGATAATCTTGGTAAGAGGGTAAAAATTAATGTGGTGAGTTATACAGGCTGAATACTGGAGGTTGTTTTGAACTCTTTTGGATGTGTTCCAATTTTGTTCTGATTAACATATTCAGTAATAGTGCTTCATGATTCTTGGTGATGAGCATGCTGAGGGGGAGCTAGTTATGGACTATTCTAAGAGTTGGAAGTTAACAATGACACTGGCAGTAAAGTATTACTTGGCTTTAAACCTGGATGAAAATAAGAGACAAGAAAAACGTTTGCATTTTATGGCAGTTGTCTATATTAATGTAAAATGGAAGTTAGAAAAATATCAGTGAGTGGCATTTTATTTTCTATTCAATATATGGTAAACAGTTCATAGGCCTTTACTCCTGTTGGAGCAGACTTTGTAACCTTCGAGGACACCAGTGACTTCTTCATTCAACCCTCCAGGTTTGTATCCCTTGCATTCATCATGTTCGGGGTTAGACAGGCAAGTACAAATATATGGCATGGGGAGAACTAGGATGGGGATCTTCTTTCAGATTTCAGGTCTCCTATTGGGGAAACCTTATTTGGTGAAGTTGGGAGACTGGTTGTACAGTAAGAAGAGAACCTGAGAAACCTAATACAAACCCCTATAAATCCTGTGGTAAGCAGACCGTTGACAATTATTTTAAACGTTTGGAAATAGTTGCTTGCATAAATGGCTGGGGCAATGAAATGAAACTAATATTTCCAAGGGTACATATTTCTCAGTTTGCTAAAGAGTCTAATAGTGCAGACTTTATGTAATGATTGGAAAAGTTGCAGAAGCATATCCAGGAGTTGGAGGCACAATTACATAGTAAGACTGAGAAGCAAATCAAAGAAGTTAAGATAGGTTTATACTGTTGCTATTGTCATGAGGCAGGACCTTGTAAGAATAATTGTAGAAAGTTTCAGGCAGATTTTTGTGATCATTATTTGGAGTATTTGACTAAAAGAGAGAGCAAGTTTAATTTTTGCACCCATCCATTTTATAATCATGTTCTGGTACAGTCAAATGAGACAGAACTATATTCTGCTTATGGCGGAAACGTACCTGCAACAGGGAAGATAAATTTCAGTTGTCAGTTTGGTAAGCTGAAATTTAAACATGAATTTTTAACTGCAAATATATCCTATCAAGGTATTTTGGGTTCAGACATTCTGGACAGATTCAAGGTTGTTAATGACTTGTCTAATAGTGAGATCAGGTCAGGTAATGAAGTTTCACTGAGAAACAGTTGCTTTGGCAAGAGCCTGCAAATGTGTGCTGCAAAACATTCATCAGCCTCCTTGCAGTGAAGTTTTAGTTTCAACCCAGAGTACTGACCCAAGAAGGAGGGGACTTGCTTTGATTCAGGCTTCATTTGTTAAATAAGATAATCCAAGAGAAAGATTGCTTGTTGGTAGAAGTTTGTTTCACTTAGACCTACCCCCCCCCCCCCAATTCTTAATCCTATAGTACAGAAACACATGATCCATATTCATTAATTCCAAACCCAACAATGACAGCAAAGATATTTCAGACTTGCCAAAGCATCTACATTTCTTTTCCAATGCCAATGTGAAGAAACAAACCTCACTCCCGACATGAGACAGGCAGTCACCCATGAAAGGCAACTGGTGGTTTTAAACCAGTCCTCTCAACCTTAGAAATATTCATCATTAACTGCAGACACTAGTCCTTTTTCCAAAATGTATAGTCCTAACCACCCAAAACACAAATTTCATTTCTTCTGCGAAAAATAAAAAAGGGATATGTTAGGTCTATCACCTTTTAGTTCTCCCGACTTGTCAGTCAGCTAAGTTTAAAGTAAAAGAGTAAAGTAGGCCTACATCGTTTGTATGATATTTATGAATCTAGAACATTATAAACACACCCTACCTCCACTAAAACTATGAGTCGGAGAACAAAGCCCACAGCACAACATAGCCAATGAAGCAATTTTCAAATAGTACAGAAACACATGATCCATATTCATTAATTCCAAACCCAACAATGACAGCAAAGATATTTCAGACTTGCCAAAGCATCTACATTTCTTTTCTAATACCAATGTGAAGAAACAATCCTCACTCCCGACATGAGACAGGCAGTCACCCATGAAAGGCAACTGGTGGTTTTAAACTGGTCCTCTCAACTTTAGAAATATTCATCATTAAATACAGACACTAAACCTTTTTCCAAAATGTATAGGCCTAACCACCCAAAATACAAATTTCATTTCTTCTGCCAAAAATAAAAAAGGGACCTGTTAGGTCTATCACCTTTTAGTTCTCCCCACATGTCAGTCAGCTAAGTTTAAAGTAAAAGAGTAAAGTAGGCCTACATCGTTTTTGTGTTATTTATGAATCTAGAACATTATAAACACACCCTACCTCCACAATAATTATGAGTCGGAGGACAAAGCCCACAGCACAACATAGCCAATGAAGTAATTTTCTAATAGAAACATTTCTTTTGCGGTTCAAGTTATCAAAGGGGCAAAGGTAAGTACAGCCATACCTCTACTAAGCATAGCTGAAATGCAGCAACATGCAGTTAAACACATTAATCAGATTACAGTCTATGCTATGTGTAGCCAAGGCTTCGCAGTGTGTTGTTAAACAAACAAATGAAATTACAGCTTTTAATGTCCATAGTTGAGGCTCAGCAATGCCTAGTCAAGCCATCCAATAAGATAACAGTCTCCACTATGCACAGTGAAGGCTTGGCAACTAGTAGTCAAGTCAACCAGTAAGATTACAGTCTCCACTATGGGTTGCCTTGGGAATGTTCTTCTGCAACACGTCACTGAGTCTCAGTGACAAATATTGGAGAAACTAAGGCCCTCCATTGTGCGTACCCAAACTATCCAGTCACTGATGCCCTGTAAATTGTATTAGAGCTGCCCGACTACACTTGGAGACATAATGGGCTCAAAACCACATACCTGAGAAAGGCAGATGTTGGCATCCAGAGTTTATAGTTCCAGTTCATAACACGACCTCTTATTTCTCTTCCATACCCAAAAAAGAATAAGCATAGAGCATATGAATCAGTAATCTTTTTAAAAAGTAAGCTTTAATTTGATATGTATTCATTAAAAACAGCCATAAAATCCTAACGCACATTATATTGCTTCTACAAATCACAAAAAGAAAAAAAAAAAAAAAAAACAAAGACCAGGATCATGCCCAGAACTAGGCATGCTGTTCACACTAGTGGGTAAAAGGTTAAGCCACACTGACATGCACAGATGCCCACCACTCTTGTCTGGTCTTGGTAGGCTTGAACTGATTTTCTTAAAAATACCACAATGAATCATATCTTATTATATGTCATTGCAAAGGTCTTTTTAAGGGAGCTAAAGTGCTGGTCATTTGAATGCCATAAACTCAAAATTGTATGATCTATAGGTGCTTAAATCTTTGTGTATTATAATGTGCACCAAAAATTGTCATGAAATACTGCAGTACAGTCCCTGTGCTGTTTCAATGAACTGACATTTTTTTTTTTAAATTCTTGTACAGGAACAGGATAAAAATGGAAAATTGTTCTGTTTGCCCTTTCCCTCCAATGGAATTATTGGAGGCCAGAGTCAATTTGGTTGAATTTATGAGGCTGATAGACTTTTGGACACCTGAACATGTTGATCCATTTTTTGTTTTGTTTTCTTGTAGGGAAAAATAAAATTAAATTCAATAACCCTTTGGCCTCTCCGTTTTCAAATAAGGGTTGTAACCATTCGTCTATACATTGTAAAGCTTTAATTTGATTGCCTGCCTTAATAAAACATTGTGAAGAATTTGAAGTGTTGACTATTCATTGAAGATACTCTAAATTGACTGGCTGCCTCAATGACATGTTGTAGAGAAATTGATGTGTTTGCTACACATTGCGGAGACTCTAATTTGGTTGGCTATGTTAATATACACATAGTGGAGGTTGCACTGTATGTAGTCGAGCCAACAAATCAGATTCATTATAGGGTAACATCTGGTTCCACAAACTTGATCTCTTATCTGGGTATTGTAACAACTAAGTGGATCTTTAAGGCCAAGAAAAGATGACTTTTACTACAGGTACATCTATTTATGAATTTACAGTGTTTCCGTTTGGCTTTAACAATGCTCCATCTGGATTTAGCAAGTTAATGGAGTTTATATTGACTAGTTTACAATGGTCTAGATGTCATTTTTTCTGGATGATGTCATGATTTTTGGTAAGACGTTCTCAGAGTCCAGGGACATGTTTCAGAGCTACTACGCAGTCCCAAGAATATGTTTTCTAATATGCAAAGTTTAGCTTCAGCAATGAATAGTGGAGCAACTTATGGCCTCCTTTACCTGAAGACACACAAACCAATCTTTTATTTTCTGATGAGCTTTGCTGATATTAAACAGCAATGCATCAGACCTATGGTAAGGTTGCTTCTAAAATAAGACCTGAGATTGATAAATATATCAAAAACGCTGGAATAGGGAATCACAGTACCTAGTAATAGTCCATATGCTATTCCCATTCTTATGATCAGAAAAAAAAAAAACCAGACAGCTCATCAGGATTTTGTGTTGACTATAGAAAATTAAATGAGGTGGTAAAAGTTATTTCATGGCCACTGTCTAGAATTGATGAGACACTTGATTCATTATAGATTAACATCTGGTTCAGCAAAATCTCCATCTCATCTGGTTATTAGAACAACCAAATGGCTCTTAAAGACCAAACAAAGACCACTTTTACTACAGGTATGTCTCTGTATGAGTATTCAGTGTTACAATTTGGCTTAAAAAATGCTTCCCTGTTAATGGAGTTTGTATTAACCACTTTACACAGGTCTACCTGTTAATATTTTTCTGGATGATGTCAAAACATTTGGTAAGACATTCTCCAAGGCTACAAGCAGGTTAGGAGCTGTATATGAAGCTGGCTTTAAAATGCAACCTCCCAAATGTGCCTTTTTTCAAAGAGAAATAGACTATCTTGGTTTTGTTATATCCTGTAATGGTGTGACTGCAGATTCTAAACAGGTTGCAAAAATGAAAAATTGGCTTGTACCAAAAAATCTGAAGGAGCTCAGAGGTTTCACAAAATTGACGTCATATTACAAGAAATTGATACCTGCCTATAGAAACATTGCTGCTCCTTTATATAGACTTACTAGCAATGACGTACCCTTTTATTGGTTTGAAGACTGCCAGCAAGCTTTTCACAAACTTAAAAAGCTTTGTGTATTCCACATCTGTTGGCTTTCCCTGGTTTTTCTTCCATTCATTTGCACATGGGTTCAGGGGGTTAGTCAATAAAGAGTGTTTTGTCCTAGATACAGGATAGAAAGGAGTCAGTTATTGCTTATGCCAGGAGAACCTGCAGTCTGGCAGAATGTAATTATTCTGGTTTACTTTGTATTTCAAAATCTATCTGTTTGGTTAACAGTTTTTACTGTCTCATTATCATTGATCTTTAAGATGGCTGTATAACTTTAACAAACCACAATGTCAGATTGCTTGCTGGTTAGAGCTCTTAAGCCAGTATAGGTTTGAGAAAGTCCACCATCATGGTACAGCTCATGGACATAATGACACCATGAGTAGGTATCCTGTTGCGGAGCCTTCTTCAGGCAAAAAAATTAATGCGTATGCTTTCTAACCCTCTGTATATACTCAGATAAAGCTTAAGGACATGCAGAAGACTGATCAAGACCTTGGTAATGTAAATACTTTGGAAGAAAAGCATAAAAACAAGCAGAATGTTGATGCAATTGCCACGGGTAACAGAAGATGGAAACTGTATTTTTTCAGGTTGGGATAGATTGTCTTCCAGGATGGTCTGTTGAGATGGGTTTTGACAGAAATGACTAAAACTAAGTATTTACTCATTGCAACAAAAGAAGTACCACAGGAAAAACTCTGTTTTTTGTGGGGGCACATTATTCAAAATCTAGTGGCCATCTTGTTCCAGTCAAGACAGTCGAGAAAATTAGACAAACATTCTAGTGGATAGGTCTTAGGAAAAAAGTGTTTTTCCATTTGTCTGTCTGTAAGAATGTAAGAGAGGAAAAAGTGGACATTGTAAGATCAGACCTCTGTAAGCTGGGAGACCAGTTCACTATCCTATGGTACAGGTTGCCCTAGATCTCAAGGGGCTGCTACCTACAACACAGACAGTTAACAGATTCATTTTAGTCATGTCAGATTACTTCACACAATATCCAGTGAAGCCTTTACTATGCCGAACCAGGAGGCTACTAGGATTGCAGATATTTTCTGTTGAAAATGGGTCAGTAGGTATGGTTGGATAGTTACGTACTGACTGTGGGAATAACATAGAAGGTTAAGTCATAAATATCTGTGTCAAATGTTTGACATTGAAACACATGTCATCACCCAAAGGTTATGGTTTGAGGGAAAAACTAAACAAGAAAATGGATGAAATGCTTTCCGCTTATGTAGCAGAATACCAAATTGACTGGGTTGTACATCTTGATTGTATCATGATGGCTTATAGGTCAATTGTACAAGCAAGTAATGGGTTCACTCCTGACAATATTTTATTTGGCAGAGAAAAGTGTTTGCTATTAAGTGTTCCAAGAGAAGCACAAGATGATATACATTCTTTTCTTTTTTTCAGTCAGGCCTTATTTGACTCGATTGGATTATATATTGTCATTGTTTTTTACACAAGTAAGAGAGTATTTGAAAAATGCTCAGCCGCATCAAGACATACTATGACCTGAAAGTACATACACTACCAAACTCAAAAGCCGTGAAAACTGCAACGTTTCATAGGAAGATCTTGTTCCCACTGTGAATTCCATTTAATATGCTGATAATGTCATGGGAAAGACTTGGAAAACCCACAAGAAAACACATTCAGTTTGCGTCTGAAAGATGCCTAGAACAACCTGAGAAAATCCTTTATATATTCATAAATTCCCAGTTTCAGCTGTCATGTGGCAGCCTTGAACAACTGAGAAAGGTATTGATATTCCCGGTCATTCCCAGTTTCTGTTGTTTAGAGGAGTCAATTAGTATACATGTTCAAATTCCTTCAAGAAACTTTGAAAGACCTTGCTATGTGGAGGTATTCCAAGCGTTTGATCTCGCCTTCTCAGGTATTGTTAATTATCTCTCAGGCTAGACATGGAAGTGCAAGATTGACAGTTGTAACTGGTCATGTGCTTTCAATTAGTAGTGACCAATCAGCATGCTGCATGATCCACTAGGCACTATTTACTGTTATTATGGCGGATGCATCAGTCTAATCATGCGTGGTGTTTCGCCATGTACTCAAATAATAAGTTACTGATCAATTCTATCAACTGAGTGAGATAAACTCAAAGTTATGATAATTATAACTTTGTTTGGAATTCACAGTGTTGTCACATCTTATGCACAAGCTACTAATTAATGGTAAAAATCTTGTGTATTCCCATGCCCTCACTTTGGGGATGTGCATACCTATTCTCATTTCTTGCTTTCTAAAAGGTCTTTTGTACTTGTACAAAAAACAACAGAAATGGTTAAACTGTAATTTCAGATGGCACCCATGAACAAATGAGAAAGGTAGTCACTTGACACATGTTTCCGCTCTTTTTTCTTTGACATATGTATGTCCATTTTGAATAAACTAATAAAGAAAGTCCTCAACACTTTATACTGCACAAATTAGCATATTTGTAAGAAGAATGTGCATGATTAACAGTATTTTCTATGCACAAAATGCAAAATGAATGTTACTCTAGATAGTCTCAGTTCAATTTGTGAATTCAGTCTGAATTTTGAACAAACTTAATACTTGGTGTGTTTTATGAATATGGCCACAGGATTTTTTTGTCTGAGACTTAGTTAATATGATTTAAAGTATTGCCTGTACATAAACTTGAATGTCGTTTACATGTGTGTGTGTGTGTGTGTGTGCGTGGCTGTAGTTTCATATGTTCATGTAGTGAATATAAATATAAATTGTGTGCACAATGTATATAGAGAAGCTTACATGGCTGAGAGTGAGTGTCTATTTATCTCTCATGAGGGACCGTTGTTGGTGGGGAAAATCACAAGTGATCACAGGTCATGAGTGATTTTTTACACTGACAACGATCCGAGTGAGAGCAAAATTGTAACACAATCGCCAGCCTTGACAGATTTTGTTTATGCTATGTTTAATTGGGTATTAATTGCAAAAAATATTCCCGAGGCCTACTTTTAACACTGAGCTGGGTGTGCCCTGTTCGTGTAACCTTGTTGTGGTTATTCCATGTCATGTTTGATGTTTAATCAATGTTATTAAGCTTCTTGCACACACATTCTGATACAGACACACACACACATACATACATATATATATATATAAATATATATATATATATATATATATATATATATATATATATATATATATATATATATATATATATATATATATATATATATATATATATATATATATACATATATTTAGTTAGTTCACTGATGGAACAAAACTGAGAAAAGTTTACTTGAGCTGCCAAGGAGCAAAAATGCTCATGATTGTGATTTTTTAACTTCAGAAAAACATCAAACTTCTGAAAATTGTCAAAATATTTTGGCTTGCAATTAAAAAGAAAAAAAAACAAAACAAAAAACGATTCCTGTACAGTAGTTTGAATGCTTAACTTTTTTTTTGGGGGGGGGGGGGGGGGTAGACTTGCTGGGTTGAGTAGTTCCTGGTGAAGCTACACTTGTTTCATAATCCTGGGCACTCCAACAATCACTGTTGATGGTAAAAACATTATTTTTTCCCTTTTGCAAGTGTAATTTCAGGTTCTTTTCTGACAAAATGTTATATTTCAGGGATCGTATTAGCATATACATGTATTCAAAAGCCCCCACACAAATGGCAAGTTACAATATATATGCAGTCTGACCAAAGTTGAAAACGTTACCTAATGTATGTATCATCTGACATATGACAGGAAGTTATCATGTTTGTTCAATTTACCTCAACTTTGAGGAGGGGGAGGGTGTACTCTCATAACTAAGCATTATGGACAGGCTCTGCGGGAAAGACCCCTTGTTTTGTTAGCACTTATCACTGTCAAACTCCCCATTTTTCACACCATTGGCCCTAAAGGCCTCATTTTTAATCATCCCCTGTATATTCTGATGGGTCTGAAAAATTACCCCCCACCCCCACCCCAAATACAAGTGGCCAACAAACTAACTTTATAAATACCACATCCCAAAGACCCCCATTATTCACATTGATGCAGTTCCGATTAGGTCTGGGTTTTTTATCCTCAGCGGAACCTACTCACTCTAGAATATGGGTAGTGCCCCCCACCCCTTTTCCAAGGTCAACAGTGCTATCAACAGTATTTTTGAAACATTACAATGATCAGTAAATTTTAACCACAGATCTAGTCCTTACTACCCATGCAAAGTTCTATATACTTGGAGAGATTCAAGAGGGGAATGTTTCCTACTTTCAAATTTCCTATGCAGGACTTTTTTGAACAAATTAGGAATGAACAGGGCCACATCCAGAAAATATATGAGGAAGGCCCGGAACCCCCCCCCCCCCCACCCCCCACCCATCCATCCAAAAGGAGACAAAACCTAGCCAAATGATGGAAACTATGTAGGGGTATAAGAGGTTTTGTCAACAGTTATGATGCATACATTTTTCGTCACACAGTTTTCACCTTGAAAATGAACTATTTGCTACCAATAATGAATATTTACCATTTTTTTATTATACCACCAACAAAAATACAAGAAAACTGTAGCATCGTCCACAAATTTGAGCATATTAAAAGGTTTCAGTCTATAAACATTCTAAGTCATCGAAACTTTGTTGACTTCCCTGGCAATTTTTTTCACCAAATTCACAAATATTTATACACAAGATTGTTATCCTTAAATAGTACCTTGTGCATAAGATGTGACAACACGGTAAATTCCAAACAAAGTTATCATAATAATCATAACTTTGAGTTTATCTCACTTAATTGATAGAATTGATCAGTAGCTTATTATTTTGAGTACATGGCCAAACACCATGCATGATTAGACTGATGCATTGCCCATGACACCAGTAAATAGTGTCTGCTGGAACATGCAGGATGCTGATTGGTCACTGCTAATTGAAAGCGGATCAAGGGTTACAGCTGTCAATCTTGCACTTCCATGTCTAGCCTGAGAGATAATGACAAATAATAAGGAGGCCCCCTGGAGATCAGGAGCTTAGGATACCTCACCATACCAAGCCATTTCATAGTTTCTTGAAGGAATTTGTACATGTATACTAATTGACTCTTGTAAACAACAGAATCTAAAAATAACTCGGATTATCACTACCTTTCTCAGTTGTTCAATGCTGCCACATGGACAGCTGAAACTGCGAGTTTATGAATATACAAGGGCTTTCGCAGGTTGTTCTAGGTGGCTTTCAGACGCAAACTTAAATGTGTTTTATTGAAGGTTTTTCCAGTTCTTTCCCATGACTTTATCAGTCTATTGAATGGAATTTTCAGTGGGAACAGGATCTTTTAATGAAAAGTGGCACTTTCTTAGGCTTTTGAGTTTGCTAGTGATATCAACCATATAAAGCGGGTAATGTAGTTTTGCGAAGTATTAAACAGACAAAAAAGGGATTCACTTGGTCACTATCATCATACTTTGTGGGACCCCACAAGCTTTTTGAGTTTGTTTTTTTTTTTTAGCTGTGATCTAAATAATCCAGAAAATAGGTAAGAGACATACACTAATGGAGCATTTTGGCCCTTTGAAGGCTCACAAATGCTTGAAGGAAACAAACAAACCAATTATGGATGCAAGTAGGTCAGAAGCTTCTGATAAACCTGAGGACTTACAGGATGATGACATTTCTCTACCAAAAGTAGGTAGCAAAGAAAGGAGAAATAGGAGGGTGCCTAAAAGGTATAGAGATTATGTATTCTACTGAGCAAAATTATGGAAAAAGAAAGGTAAGCATGATATTTAAATTTTATATTGATAGTAGGCAAGCTACCAAAACTCATTGGCTGGTAAAGACAAACCAATTATCGAAGCTTTAAACAAAACTAGTTTTCTTAGAAGTGAAAAAATGATATATGAAATGTGTATTGCTGAAATGGAATGTTATGAACTGAAGATTCATGATTCATACTGCAATTTCAGCAGTTGAAGGAAGCTTTCATACATATATTTCTGATAATGACCCTGAAATGTCAATGTTAAAGTTAATTTTTTTTTGGTTGATCCATTGATTAACATTTTTGATGGGGAGAGCTCTGTAGCAGACCTTAAAGACTGCTACTTTTTTCTCTGTTTGCGAGAATGGGACTGACTTTTTATTTCATTGCACTGACACCTGTTGGTAAACATTAGGGTATAATCATTCAAAGAAAGCAGACCCAGTCTATGTGGCTTTGGTCACTCTCACGCAACGGTCGGCCAAGGGACTATATCCCCCAGGTGTGCCCGCTTGGGCACTTTTCTTGTTGAGCGATCGAGCAAGGAGGTCGGGCTTGGAACTCAATCACTTTACGAAACCTATCACGCATAAGTCGGGTAAGAGTTAAATCAGTCCCGTTATATTTTGTTGTACTATCACATTCCCGCAGTCTCAATTCTAGGCAAAAGTTTATCCTCTTATTTCGAATCTACTCACAGATATTCTACTTCCCCACTCTTGGTTTGTATATTTTTGGTGTCGGTGTTTTCAAACTTGTACTTATCGACTTGCTGGCGCATGGTACATCTCAAATTTTATGTTAAAAATAATACCGTCCTGTAACAGTAAACATAACGTCTGTATGCAACATTAATATACCAATTGTTCAGGTTGCCACCCTATCTCTTGTAGCCCCTACAGTATGCTTGTGGTTATTCTTTATCACTTTAAGTGAGTTCTAAAATGTACCAGTCAAGTATTTCGCGTCTAATATCAAGAAATTGGTTGTGTGCTCAACAAGTTACTGTGGGCTTCCCACAAAGAGAAGGTTTATTCAAAGGTTTTCATATTATGTACAACACATATTTTGATTCAAATAAGTTGCCAATGCAAGTTGACACAATGTCAGAGCATCCGAAACTGGTCATTAACGTTGTTCCTTTTTTTCTTCCTCCCTCTTTAATCGTACATCTCCATAGCTTAACTATTTTATTGTAGTTTATATTTGTAGGGCCAAATTCGTCATGCTAAACATGTTAACATTTATTGGTTATGCTAATTATGTGTAATAATAATTATTTGCTACAAACAGTGTCATGGAGTATGTTTAGTGAGTTGTATACAACTATGATGTACCAACAAACTAGGATCTGCCTTGAGTCCAAATCTACCATAGCTCACAGACGTGTAATCTGTAACTGCATAACGCGTACAGTTTATGTACTGACATTTCAGGTTAATACTTTATAATCCAGATTAACCACTAGCATTTTTGTGTTAGTTTTACACGTTGTTTCCATCCAACTTTCACTTTTTGCTTGTCATTACATGTTTTGTCATTTTGCTACTTTATATGTTTATATGTATGTTTCATGTTTTGACTATTTTACTTAAAATGGATCACTTCTGCAGCCTAAGATACTATGTAACACTATGGCGACATAGAAAAATGGTGCGTGTCTGGTCTGTTGACTCACTAGTCCCTAGGTTGCTCCCAATGGCTCTGGCCTTCATCTCGAAATTGTCAGTTATGTTTTTTAAGGGGCTAGCTGGATCGCTTTTTTATCCTGGAATTAATTGGTTATAGCAATGAACAATATAAAGCGGCTATTGGCCTTTTCCCAACCCATACTTCCTCAAAAATCTCACCTCTTATACACTTTGATTGTCCCTCGGTAAGTATTCAGATTACCATCTCATCCTGTGTTTTATTCATAACAATAGCAAACACTCTTCTTTTTGGATTTTTGTGCTCACGACATATCATATATGTATTACATAAAACCATTGTATTAGCAATTGATGTGCATCTCAATCCAGGACCCAATGTGACACCCAATGTGACACCCAATGTGAACCAACATGGTAAACTTGATGAAATTAGCCTACTCGCTGAGAATGAAAATTTTGATATTGTAACTCTCTCCCAAACTTGGCTAGATGAGCGTTATCCAGACAATCTTCTACATATTAATAACTTTCAGTCCCTTTTCAGAAGAGACCATCCGACAGGTAGAGGAGAAAGTCTCTTAACCTACATCCACACATGTCTGCCATGCCTAAGACGTAATGATCTCAAATATCTAAATTGTGAATGCATCTGGGTGGAAATACAGACCCAACGAGGTTCAGTTCTAATTGGGAACTACTACCGCTCACCAGGCCGACCTGCAGAGATCTGTGACGCATTTCTTGAATCTTTAGCAAATTCAATCGCGTCTGCGATTGAAAGTAACCCTTACATATTGATACTCACCGGAGACTTTAATAACAGGTGTGTTGACTGGAACTCTACTCACACTGATAGCAAACTTGGTATGTCTCTCTTCAATCTTGTGGCACAATTCAATCTTTTCCAGCTAATCGATGAGCCCACCAGAACAAATGAATGCTCAACTAGTCTGTTGGATCTCTGAATTACTGACTCACCTGGACTCATCTTGAACAGCGGTGTTTTACCACCTATCTCTAACTCTGATCACTCGGTCATTTTCTGTTCCTTTTCTCTCTCCTGTCACAGAGACTGATCCTTCAAAAGCGGTGTATGGAATTACAAAAAAAGCTGATTTTCCAGGTCTCAACACCACCCTATCTTCTGCTCCCTGGGACACCGCCTTTGACGTATTTAATTTGATCGAAGACATTGTATCTTATTGGTCTGACCTATTCTTGACTACCGCCAAGCAAATTATCCCATACAAAGATGTCACTATCAGGCCCAAAGACAAACCTTGGATAAAAACAGCAATTAAAAGATTTATATGCCAGCGCGACCGTTCCTGGAAACATTTTAAAAACCTATCCAAAACACCCGGTCCTTTCAGTCTCGACGTCAGCGTAAAAATTGACAGGTTTTACCAGTTATACAAAATGCAACGCAACAAGGCTGTAAATTCAATAAGACGGTCGATCAATTTATATTTTTCCAAATTACGTTTGTAAATGAACGAGCATAACATAAATCCAAAACAATGGAGGAGCTTATCCATATCAGTCCTCGGATGCAAAATCCACGATGAAATACCTCCCATCATTGAGGAAGGAATCGATTATTTATAGCGTCACTGAAAATTGTGAAGTATTTAATACTTATTTTGCTAGCCAGTGCGTCACCCATGACGCAAAGATGCCCCTCCCCTGCCAAATTTCATTTATTGCACTGAGTCTCGTATGAGTGATTTCACGATTAACGAAGAAAATGTCAGCAAAGTTTTATCCTCAGTAAGACTCACTTCAGCTTCAGGCCCTGACAACATAGGAAATTTTCTCCTAAAAAATACTGCTGATTGTATAAGTAAGCCGCTAGCCAAAATCTTCAATTTGTCTCTCAGTGTCTCAAAATTTCCAGATTCTTGGAAGTGCTCTAATTAAGTTTAAACATATTTATTTCACACTGGATAGCCCAATAGTACACAAATTGACTAATCGAGGGGTTCTCCAGACATTTTCCCTGTGTTTAAAAAGTCGAATAAACAAATCAAAAGTAATTATTGCCCAATATCATTGCTTTGTAACGTCTCAAAGGTATTTGAACTTCTGGTCTATAATTCTCTCTATGAATATTTAATGGGTAACAATACTGACCGATAAGAATTCTGGGTTCAAGGCCAACAATTCAACTGTTAACCAACTTGATAGTATTTGACACAATATCTACAATGGTCTCGCGAATTCCAAAGAGGCCAGAATAGTCTTTTTGGATATATCCAACACCTTTGTTTGGCACGTAGGTCTCCTCTTCAAATTGCAACAATTAGGATTATCTGAAGCTCTTCTAAGGTGGATAGACAGCTATCTATCAAACCGCCATCAACGTGTAATTATCCACGGGCAAACCTCTTCTTGGCTGCCTCTTCAGGCCGTGGTACCCCCAAGGTTCCATATTATGTCCTTTATTATCTTGTATATATAAATGATATTGTAGACGATCTGACTTGCGATGTCCAGATCTACGCCGATGACACTAGCATCTTTCAAATTGTCCAAAACCCTATAGTCACAACACGCCAATTACATATAATCTTTCTATCATTCAATACTTGGGAAAACTTTGGCGTATGATTTTTAACGCTGTAAAATCCATATCAGCCATTTTTTTCTGCCAAATTGAAGAAACCACATCATCCTCCTGTTCTCCTAGGCGGGGCTACAATAGCAATGGAAGACACCCATACACACCTTGGGATTACTTTAACCAGTAATCTTTCTTGGCATGCGCATGTCACACGCATTACTGATAAAACTAGTCAACGTATTGGACTCCTGGGAAGGTTCAAATTTAAACTTTCACGCAATGTGCTTGAGAGACTATATTTCTCAATGGTTAGGCCAATTCTAGAATATGGTTGTGTTATCTTCGATAATTGTGGACAAGGCCTATGTGACTTAATTGATCGATTCAGTTTGAGGCAGCTAAGATATGCACCTACTGGAGCCTTAAGCCAGACATCACATGTAAATCTTTTACAGGAACTTGGCTGGCCAACACTGGACAGCAGACACAAATACTTCAAACTTATTCTTTTTTACAAAATGTGTCATAAGTTAACTCTGACTTATCTTTCCAGCCTTGTTCCTCCTGCTCCGGGTGGTCGTATGCTCCATCATAGGTCCACCAGTAACGTGCGCCTCATCAAATGCAGAACCCACCATTTCGAAAAATCTTTGATATAAGAGACTCCCTATCCCTATAAGTCTAAAATCAAGACCACTCTGCTGGCTCTTGACACTGTTCCCCTCTTTCATTCTCATGGCCAGCGATTTGCCAGCATTTGCCACACTCAGCTACGACTTGGCTTTTCAATGCTTAATTCCGACCTCCATAAAGTTAACATAATCCAAAGACCCACGTGCACCTGCCTCCACCCAAACGAGGGCTTCAAACATTTTTGTCTTTATTGTTCAAGATACACTCATGAAAGAATGAAGCTTTTTAATAATACTATTCCATTGCTATCCCCCGGTATACATCCAAATTTAATCTTGCATGTTGCAAGCGATAGACTAGCTTATATCTTTTATTGGGGAGTAAGGACATTTCAGACGAATGTGACGCCATAATTTTTAAAGCTGTGCAAAACTTTACACTTGAATCGAGACACTTCGTAAAAAATTAATCAATTATCGTTGCCACAATCAACTCCCCATAGTGTTCCACTCAAACGTATCTGTTACTTTATTATGCGAGTACATGTGTAAATAAGTATCTCAGGTGTGAATTCTGTCCTTGAGTTTTGTTACTGCTCCATTGGTCTGGCTTGCTGCTGGAGGTGGACATTGACAAGGCGGCAAGGATGCACCCCAGCTACTGGGCGCATTGGCAACTCCATAGTGGCAGGGTGCGTATGTCGCCATCGTGCCTCGGTGCGCCCGTTGGTATGCTTTTTTTTTTCTTCCACGTGCCATTTGCCTATTGACTGGCCAATGCCTGTGGCTTGGCTGGCTAGGGTGGATGGGCTAAGCTCGGGTTGCAACCCTCGCCTTCAGTCGCCTCCCGTAGCGTGCACCTACGGAAGCATGGCAAGATTCGAGTTTTAGAGTGTAGACAATATATAATGTACACTTGTACATATTCATTTTCAATCTGTGATCTCTTTAATTTAACCATGTGCATAACCTGCTTTGTTCAAGTGCATAGTCTTTTTCCTGTATATTGTATCCTTTTGTGTGTTTTGTATATAAACTACTCAAATCTTATAACTCTCTGCTTCTTTTCTTGTATATCATTAGATAATGAACAAATATTTTGGAATTTCAGTATCATATATTTTATCTCCATACTCTTGGTGCAGCGTTAACAGAAAAATGACCATCTTAAGGAGTCCATGCTTCACTGCACATGACTGGTTTTAAGTGAAAGTCAAATTTAAAGTTAGCAACATTAGATTCAATGAAACCTGAAATGGGTAATCAAGTTTTTTTGTTTATCACAGAAGACTTGTCTCAATGATTTGATCATCAACGCATCACAGTATGCTTGTTGAACCATGGTAAAGTCAATATTCTGTGTAACCACCTCGGTTGCTATGGCACTTCTGGCACCTTCTCCTCATGCTGTATAAAAGCTTACGAAGGTAAGCCTGAGGCAAATTGTCCCATTCCTTCTGAACTAAAAGGTGCAGATCATCAATTTTTGAAGCAGGGTTCATCTGAGGGTATACCTTCTGGTTCAGCTGACTCAAGACATGCTCTGTCGGATTCAGATCCGGGGAACAGGCAGGCCACTCCATCACCTCAGCACCCCCATTAGCAAGGAAGCCCTGGACCTCACGGGACACATGTGGTCTGGCGTTGTCTTGCATTAGCATGAACTCGTCCCCGATGGCACCAGCATACTGGATAACGTGAGGTTGTAGGATGTCAGTAATGTACCTCCTGGAATTCAGGGTTCCATCAATGAACACCAGATCTGTCTTTCCATCTGCTGATATGCCTCCCCACACCATGATGCTGCCTCCTCCGAATGGGACAGTGGGCTTGATGCAGCATTCAGCATGTCTTTCCCCTGTCCTTCTCCAAGCCCTCACTCGCCCGTCTTTATTGTGGACACAGAAGCAACATTCGTCTGTAAACAAGACATTAGCCCACTCTGCTCTGGATTTGCGAAGGTGACTTCTTGACCAATTCTTGCTGGCTTCCCTGTGTCGAGGCAAGAGGCTCTGCTTCTGGACCATGCATCTGGATCTGAGACCTTGGCGATGAAGCCTATTTCTGGTGGTTTGATCAGATATTTTTCTTTGATGGATAAGCAGCATGGAGCATGTCTCGAATATCAGTGCTCGTAGTTGTTCGAGACCTAAGAGCTGTTGTGACGATAAACTGGTCTTGGCGCCTGGTTGTCACTTTTGGTCTTGCCTGCCTTTGCAAGTTGGCTACATCATTAGTGCGTTGGAATTTCTGTCACAGGTAATTTATGGTGCAATGGTTTACACAAAGGGCCCTTGCCACAGAACCACAGCTTTCTCCAGCCTCAATTCGGCCAACAACTCTAGCCTGGTCTACAGTTGAGAGTCTTGGCATGTTTTGGCAAGCAGGTTTGCAAGCTGACGGAGAACCCATACCTGATCTCAAGCTCTGAAACAATTTATACTCTTAACTTTCCCTGTTCTTGTCCAAATCATCCACTCGTGTCATTGAAAAGTGAAAGAAAACTATGTTAGGAAGAGCTTAACTGGGGACAGGGAAACCACACATGTAATGCACTACAAAACACTTCTTTGCAAAGTCATTCTTCAGCCTTGTTTTGGAATAAGTGCATGTGTAGCCAAGCATGAATCTGAAATCAAGTGAATACTCATGGATTATGTGCTAGGGTATTTGCAATTTACAAATACATTGTCTTTTTAAACATTTTATTTAAAGTGCTCTATTTTCAGTTAAAAAGGTGGAGAGATTTAAGTTTTGAGTTGTTTATATTGTGCATCTCTGTGTCTGGAGAACCCTTCGATTAGGCATCATATTATGTACTATTGGGCAATTCAGTATAAATAAATACGTTTGAACTAAACTGATCATGTGCTTGTAGAGCTTCATAACATGCAACAGTTGCTGGTCAGCTGATTAGAAAAGGTACATATTGTACATGATGGCCTTGTGAAAGGTCTATTACTTTATCATAAAAAATGTGAAAACTTTGCTTTTTCTCAGTCATGCTTTGGCATCAAAGAGTTCCACGTTTATACACCTTCTTTTAAATATTATGGCATTTTAAGGGCATACAAGTTACATAGCCATGGGTCTGTGTCCTGAGTAAATGACCAAATGAAATAGACATGGAAATGGTATGAGTAAATTATATAGGAAACTAGAATCTAGCTTCATAGATCAAAGCAAAGCTTGCCTGAAGTTGATGACCTCATAGGTCAAAGGTCGCCATTGTTTTATATCGCATGTATTGATAGATGTTGAAACATTTGTCCTCCTGAGTTCATAATGTTGAATCACTGGTCCACATTTATAATTTAGGCCTAATTGATATTCGTGGATCTCATTCTGAATGTTCTTTTAAACAAACAGAACGAAATAAAAATGTTCAATGAATAATTCATGTAACTTTCACACCTAATATTTATAAGAAATATTCTCCAAGATTATCTGGGAAAAATTAAAGGGGAATCATTCTAACATCGGTAATTTTACTGAAAATGGATTTTTAAAATATTTCTACTTCATAGGAATCTTTTTTTTTTTTAATTTCACCAGTTCGTTATCGGTACACACATGGTTTAAAATCATGCAAAATAGAGTATTTTGTGACCCTTCGCATTTGACAAAGCAAGTTATCAACAACCTTTTGTGCTGTATAAATTAGCCAGTTACTCTTCGAAGTATCTCATCATGTATATATATATACTCAAGAATTATATAAAAATGAAGTTAAAATTTGAAAGATTTTGATACAATGTCTAAGCAAAGAACGGTTAAATCTTAGAGTATATATATTATATTGTAACAGTAAATGAAAAGGAAATTTTGATAAAAATTCATGTTCCAGTGGTAATATCTTGTTTAGCCTTGGGGAACATTAAGAAATATTTTTGGATAAAGAGCGCATGCGTAGCTAGTGTGTGTCTTCCACAATTTCGGCAGAGGAAAATTCTTAAAGTTTAGTGGACTAAATAACAGGACTCTTGTCGAAATTTATCTGTTAATAGTCATTTTCTTACACAAGAAATTTCCACAAATTACTGGGCGCGGTAATTGACAAGTTAAACTGGTTTCAAAATAGAACTCACTTGGTCTCTAAAATAAGTCCAAAAGTATCCCTCTTATCTCGCCTAAAGCATACACTGTCACCCGCATTTTTGAATACCGTCCATAAAAGTATAATACAATCTCTATTTGTGTACTGTGATACAGTCTGGAGAGACTGTTCCAAGTCCCAACAACTCATTCTACAGCGTCTCCAAAATAGAGCGGCTAGGATTATCACTGGAGATTTCCATTTTACCCACAGTGCAACTTTACTTATTCAAAACGTAGGCTGGACCAAATTAGCTGAACGCCACCAATGTCATATTTCAACTTTAATGTACACATCCCTAAACGAAATGGCTCCAAATTACCTTCAAACCAAATTTATTAATAGAAATGCTGTTCACTCCGTCAATACCAGAATAAGCCTGAATGACAATCTCCAAATCCCGCGACCACGCACTGAAAAATTCAAGCAATCCCTTTGTTAAAAAGGACCGCTTATTTAGAATAGCCTTCCCAGATCCACTAGACAAGCCGATGAAAACGAAATACCTTTCCCAGGCATAAGAACCAGAGTCATATATGTTCATGTTTTAAGCCGTGTGTCTTGGTATCTGTGTTTTTAACATGTACCTTTGTATCTGTTCTGTTTATTTCTTTTATTGTAGATAAAGTGTGTTATCCTATGTTGTTTTGTGCTATGTTATATTTGTAAATATTGTTTATTGTAACCTGGGTCCTATGGAAGTACAGTTTTTAATTAAATCGTCCATCCGATATAAATATATTTTAATAAATAAATGAAATAAGAACAGCGCCAAGGCGATACACTAATCAAAGAGACACTCTGGAGAACAGCCGAATACACGATATGTGAGTAAGTTTCAAACCAGTTCATTTATGGGCTTCATGTAAAATCTCTAGTCACCAGCCATTCGTTCTTTGTACACTCTGGATGTGAAAGCCACGACGAACCTTGTGACCTCTTATACTCACTCCCTATACATTCATCTTTGAGTGTTTATCAGCTAAGTTTAGAGAAAATTCTGCCATGAGTCTTAAGAGAGAATTGAAAGATTCTTCACTTATTTTAGCCGGCACTGAACAATTTATCCATTTTCGCCAAATCGCGTTGAAAAATCAGTCTTTTCAAGAAAAGATAACCTCTTTCCTTCGGGAATTTGTAATGGTGACGTTACGTGTGTTGCAAGCGAATATGAACAACTTCAACAAAGAATTCATGAGCTTGAGTGGGCAATAGATGATCAGTAGCAGTACACCCGCAGGAATGCCTCACATATATCCAACAAATGGGGCGAAAAAACCCAAGGAGGACACTGAGGATGTGGCAATAAAATTGTTCAATGAGACCCTCAAGGCCAATATAACCCCTGCCGACATTGATCGATCTCATCGTGTGGGTAACCGATGAGTGGTAATGTTGTGAGTTCCAGACCCGTTATCATCAAATTCACGAACTATCGTGCCCATCAGGGTGGATACAAAGCTTGCTTTAACCTAAAGGGTACATATATCTATATAAATGAGGAGTTGACCAAAAAGAGGGACAATTTAGCGTACCAAGCCAGTTTTCTCAAACGCGAAGGTTTATTTAAAGTTATCTGGACCACAGATGGTAAGATTTTTGCCAAAGACCCGAGTAACCGCAGATTTGCAATTTCTCGACGTTCCGACTTGTCCAGTGGAGACACTGCAATCGAAGCTGCTGCACAGGCTACTGGTCACTCTATGCCAAGGGCACGGAGTAAGACCAGCTCTGTGGCTGAACCGAAAGGTTGAACTGGGAACTGACATTCATGATTGGACTGTCCTTCATGAAACTTTTTTTTTTTCATTGTTTTTTTTTTTTTTTTTGTTTTGTTTTGTTTTGTTTTGTTTTTGTTTTTGTTTTTTTTTTTTTGTTTTGTTTTTGTTTTTGTTTTTGTTTTTGTATATTGCTGCTATTACCAGTTACACGAGGGTTTTTTAGATCCATCCAGCGCACGAACGGACGTACATGTGCGATAATGTAGCCTTCTGTAGTGATTTATTCTGATTTCCGTTGTTGTCAGCTTCTACACATTTTTGTTTGCTTAATTTCATTGTAGATCTAATTCAGTGCAATTAGAGCACTTTTTGGAGCTCATTTTTGTTCAGTCGGGATGCTGTCATTGAAGCATGGAATGTGAGCGGCGATATATGTGTACTTTTCGTAGTCATGGACTTCAGTATGTGCATCGCACCTGGGTACTATGGTATACTTTAGCTGCGTTATTCCCTAAATTTTGATCCGTAATCTGTTAGGGCCATTTAAACGTTACGAGGGGGAAGAATGCGCGGTTGTGGCATCGAGGAGGAATCTCGCTTCTTCCCTCAAACGCGCACTATCGTTTTGTTCTCTCGTCACATGTTTTATGTGGTTATATTGGCTCAGTTATTATTATTATTATTATTATTATTATTATTATTATTATTATTATTATTATTATTATTATTATTATTATTATTATTATTATTATTATTATTATTATTATTTGTAAAACAGTTGAATTTGGGTTGGCAAATATAAAAGATGATGTCTTTGCAAGAGCATGTCAACAGCCGCGAGTCAATGTTGTTTATATCTTTAGTTCGCTGCATTCGCTGCACCCAAGTCACTCCATGTTCACTTGGCGAGCATCGCAAAATTTACTATATCTCCTTTTTTGGTAAAACTTTGGGGTTTTTTTTTTTTTGTTTTTGTTTTTTTTTTGTGCTGAAACATGTTATACGTGTAATGCAATGATTCTGATACTTTATTGTCTGCTATGGTCACTTTATTATCCAGGTAATATGTCTATGACCTTGGATGTTATGATCTGTCATATTTATCGCCGAGTAGTTCAATCATCATTCCTATCCAGGAACCTTTTGTCATCATTGCAAAATGCTTATTGATGCGTGTGTGTGTCGATGACAGTGCATGTCTGACATGCTTTCAGAAATATTGCAATAAGTGTAATTTTTTTACTTTATCATTTTTTATCAGATATATCTGCCCGAATATTGAGAATGTATTACCGTGTTGAGAGCCTCAACGACAGTGCTCGAACTTGAACAACATCATGCTGACTGATGTATATGTTACAACTGAACTATCGGACCTGATCAACGATCAGCTGGCTGCCCACAATGCTGACTGTGATTTCCACACCTTGTTATGTTCCCCTTGGTGCTGCGGTCTGTGAGCCAGGGGGGGGGGGGGGGGTAGAAAGAGTTTCTTTTTCACCTCCCGGCTTATACTATAATCTACAATTTTACAAATTAGCACGCTATGGGCATCCCTCTGTTCCATTTATAGTACGTTTGGGAGTTCATGCTGCCTTGCCGAGTTTTGCCTGTGCACTGACATCGTACCGGGTAACTTGCGTGTACTGGTTTCAGCTATGCCGCATGGAGTGCGACTGGCTTTACATATCTACATGTATGTGTATTTACTTTTCTCAAGCCATGAACTTTTAATTTGTGCTTTATACCAGGGAACTTGTATATACTGTAGCTGTCTTGTGGCCCACATTAACTTATATCAGTTTTGAAGGGGACGATGCGTTTTTGTTTGGAGGGTGGAGCACATTTCTTCCTTAGTGTACATGGCAGTGTATCCTTTTTGACTTTGTCACATACTTATACGATTATTCTGGTTGATTTCTTTTTTGTTTGTTATAACTTATAAACCAGCTGAACTTGGAACGAAAAATACACTATAATATATACATTGGCCATTATATTGCCAAAAGACCTTGTGTGACTAACACTATACGCTCCATTTACATTTGACCTTGCATGATGCCCTGACCTGGTCCACAATCAGCCGTTGACGTACGCGTGAGTTCCCTCACTGTCCAAAGTCATCTGCGAGTTGGATGCGTGTATTGCACATTCAGTTGCTCGCTCGCAATGACTCTCTTTGATTAGCTTTTGAGTTCTAACATTGGTGAAACGTACCGGCCACTACCGCCTTTCTTATGGTTGAAGAAATAAAGAAAGACAGAAAAATCTCTTTCCTAATATCTTCCTTTTATAACACTTGAGATATGTTACATGGGTACTTCCACCATGTTGACCTGCGGGAACATGTTCATAGCTGTCTGTCAATGTTGTTTATGTCTAAAATTCGCTGCAGCTGCATGATTACTTGGTGAACATCGGGAAATTTACTCGCCCCCCCCCCCTACTTTTTGGTAAAGTTGGTCTCATTCATTTTCACTTTGGCATGTACACATGCTATACAATGTTCCAAACATTGTCTTTCTGGTATCGTCACTTTTGCAATCATTTAAGTATACGAATTGATCACTTTGATTGTGTTTGGCTTATTTTTTTTTCTTGTTTTTGTTTTTGTTTTGTTTTTGTTTTGTTTTTTTCGGGGGAGGGGGGCATTTTTCTCTTTTGGCTTGCCATCAAGCTCCTGTTTTTTTTGTTTGTTTGTTTGTTTTTTTTTTGATGGGAACCACCCTTTTGTGCACTTTCTAAATTTAAAGATCATGGTATGCATATCGCATCTATTTGTTTGTAATAAGATTTTATGTAGTGTGTTTCATATATTTAAATGTTCTGTTACATTTCGGTACTGGATGCATTGTTTTTCTTGTGAATATTTTTGGGTACCACCTTTATATATAGGCGATTTAAATCCTTGTTGACATTCAAATTATGATGCACATTGTTTTTCGTATGATAGTACGTTTTTGATCGAAATGATTCTTGTGTGTCATATGTCTAAAATCTGGGAGCTGTCAGTATATGTATTTCTGTAACTACTTATTTCTCGCACTGTATGGACTGGTTCTATTATGATAGTCATGTTGTTACAACTAGTGTAATTTCACTTAATTTTTTTCATGGCATTATATGTATATCATAGATTATTGTACATTGTTAACACGATGCTATTATATTTTATGTGCTGGGAGCTTACATGGGTATACAAGATGTATATTATTTTCAGTTTTTCCTGGTATGTGTTTAGAAAAGCGGCTTACTATTTTTATATTATGTTTGAAGTTGAAGTTGAAGTTGAAGTTTATTTTCATAAATACATCATTCAAACTATGCAGCAAATGAAATTTGAGGGCAGAAACCTTGATGGGCTTATATGACCCTCGGCCATGAAAACTCAAGATACAAAATAAACATTTGCAGTAGTGTAAGTACAGACACTTCTGGTATTTCTAACTTATACAATAATCAACATAATCACTTCAGATACTCAACACTACATAAACATGTTTACGTTAGTGACAAAATATAAGTGCAAAGTGTACAGAGGAAAAGGGTTGCTGATATTCTTTCATAAATTATATGATAGAATAAGTTACATCTTTAGAATGTTTCTAAGTTTTCTTTTAAAGATATGAAGGGAGGGTGCTTGTCCTATGTGATGTGGAATTTCATTCCATACAATTGGTGCATTAAATTTAATAGAAAAATGATTTATTGGTACGGTAATTGAAAATATGAACATTATATTTCAGTCTGGTATCATAATCATGGATATTCTGATTTTTAACAAATACATCCCGTATAAAATTTGGGATAAGATTATTAATAGTTTTATACATAAACACATCCGTAGCAAATTTGTGTATTGATTCGAAATTCATAATATGTAGAACATAGAAAATTTGCACAGTATGCTCATTGCAGCTGGGATTTGATATTATACGTACAATTCTTTTCTGAAGTTTAACTAAACAATCCAAATTTGACCTATAACTAACAGCCCATGTGATATTACGGTAAGTAAAATATGGATAAATTAAATCATAGTATAAATTCCTTAACATAGTAGTACCCATACTTTGTTTCACCTTTTTCAAAATCCCAATTACTTTTCTGATTTTTCCAATTATATATATATGCTGTATGAGATTTTCAGTTTAAATGGTCGTCCATCCATATGCCTAAGAACTTTACTTTTGTTACCTGCTGAATTATAGAATCATTGATCGAAATTTCAAAATCACCATAATTTTTTTTTCTTAAATGATACACCATATAATTGGTTTTGTCCACATTGACAGAAAGCTTATTAACGTGAAACCATTTGGAAACCATAACTATGGTTTGGTTAACATTTAGTAATAAGTTTTCAAAGTTTTTTATTAGAGGAAAATAAACTAGTGTCATCTGCAAATAGTAGAGACAAACATTCTGGACATGCTACAAATATTTCATTTACGTATAAAAGGAACAATAACGGACCCAAGATTGATCCTTGAGGGACACCATGTGTTATTGTTAACAAATTAGACTTTGTGTTTTGATAATGAACATATTGCTGACGATCTGATAAATATGATGAGAACCACTGAAGTGGCACTCCTCTGATACCATATGAATTTAGCTTATTTAATAATATATTTGATCAACAGTATCGAAAGCTTTTGAAAGGTCAAGAAAAATAGCTATGGAATATTCTTGTTTCTCAAGGGCTTCTGCTATCCTGTTTGATAAGAAACTTACGGCTAGGTCAGTGTTATATTGCTTGCGAAAACCAAATTGAAATTGATATAATATATCTAATTTATCTAAATATGATAAAAGTTGATGATTGTATGCTACTTTTCCAAACAATTTTGAAAAACATGTAAGTACAGAAATAGGTCTATAATTTGAAAAAAAAATTCGCGGTCACCTTTTTTATAAAATTTGGGAGAACTTTTGCTATTTTCAAATCATTAGGAAAAATACCAGTTTCTAAAGATACATTGATAATATGACTTAAGGACGTAATTATTTCAGTTGACACATATTTGACGACTTAAGGTTTTATATCGTCACAACCAGGACTAGAATCTCTCAATGAATTTATCAATATCTGAATATCATTATCAGTAACAGGTGAGAAAAAGAAAGAATTAATATACTGGGCCTGCAAGAAAAATTCAGGTTTGATTCCTACATCTCGGATATTTTTGGCAAGATTGGAACCAACAGTTGTGAAGTACAAGTTAAATTGGTTTGCTATATCTTTTGACCATGTTTTGTGCGATAATCAGCTTCTGCCTTTTATGTTTAACACGATGTGTACAGAGTCTATATTAATATTTACAGATCGTCTAAACGTTGGGGGGGGGGGGTGTCGCTCTTTATGTTTCCTAACCTTTACATGTGTCTCGCCATGGGGATTTGGAATCGCCGGATCTGGAACTTTTGTGGTCCGTGATTAGGTTGAATAGCCATAAATTATTACTTGTCTTGAGCCACCTGACTGTCTGGTTTCCTTCTGGAGAATTTTTCAGGTCAGTCTTTACTTAGCGAAAAGGTCAGGTATTCAAAATATTTTTTGATAGGAGATCTTAATTCCCATTTCAATACTCACTCTTGCTATAAGCCTGATCAGATTTCACGTGTTAATTTCTCAACCTTGCATATAAACGAGCCTACACACATAACTGAAAATTCAGCTACTTTGCCTAGGCTAAATATTATCAAATATACCCAATTATCTTCGTGAAATTCGTGTGCTTCCGCCGATTTCTAACTGTGATCATTTTGTTGTGGGCGCCAACTTGTTCTTTCGGCAAATGAAAGACCCAGTTTTTGAAACACGTATATGGGACTGCAGCAAAGCTGATTTTGGTATGTTTCGAGAATTTCTTAATGATGTGGACTGGAACTCATGTTTTGATTCGGAGGATGTTGATATATGTTGTAATTCTTGGACCATATTATTTATGGAAACAGCAGCACAGGGTGTGCCTAACAAAGAGATCGAAGTCAGACCATCAGACTTGGCCTGGTATAATTCTCAACTTCGTTGTCTAAAGGGTACTGTTAAGAGGAAATACAACAGGGCCAAAAGTCTTGGCTTTGAAACTAATGCATACTTATCCTTTTGCCAAGTCCGTAATCAATATCAACAAGAAGTAAAACAAGCCAAGACGAGTATAATAAAAAGTTGCGAGCTGACTTGAACAACCCGAAACGAAAAAGTAAAGGTTGGTGGCGTATTGTAAAATATTTTTTAAATCGGAATCAGTCCACATCTATTCCCCTCCTACATGATAATAAACATGTTTCTGACAGCTTGTCCAAAACTGAAATTTTAACTCATTTTCCCTGCAACAGGATAATTTCGATACCACATCAACTTCTCTACCCGTATATACGGATCCTCCAACTTCTATTATTGGTCGTGTAATGATAACAGACACTGAAGTCCTTGAAACATTATTGAGTCTAGACGTAACTAAGGCGTCTGGTCCTGATGGTATGTGTCATGCTTCTGAAAGAAGCAGCGCCTACCATTTCTGCTTCACTTACTAGATTATTTAGACATTCGCTGGACAATAGGGAATTTCCTTCAGTCTGGAAAAGAGGTAACGTTATTGCACTTCATAAAAAGGTCCCAATGAATCATGCAATAATTGAACACCTCTATCATGACTTAGCTGTATTGGTAGGGTTTTCGAAAGAATAGTATTTAAACACGTTTTCAACTTTTCCATGACAACATTTTTATTTCTGCTCACCAGTCCAGCTTTATACCAGGCAATTCAACTATAAATCAATTACTTCTTCTCTGCCACGAACTATGCCTGGCTATGGATCAGCAAAATGACGTTCGTCTTATCTTTCTTGATATTAGTAAAGCGTTTGATAAAGTTTGGCACTCTGGTCTATTATTTAAACTAAGGAAGGATGGTATTGTAGGGAATCTCCATGACTGGTTTTCTGATTATCTCAGTGGTCGCTACCAACGTGTTGTGGTCCAAGGTCAAACCTCTAGTTGGGGGAAAATAAATGCTGGCGTTCCGCAAAGTTTTGTGCTTGGACCTCTTCTGTTTTTAATATGTATATAAATGATATAATTGACCTCGTCAGATCGACTGTAAAGCTGTTTGCTAAGGACACTTCTCTATACCTGAATATTGATAATCAAGCTACAGCCGCTGCCGTTATCAATTCGGATCTCTCTTATATTGATCAATGGTCTAATGACTGGCTGATCATTTTTAAGGATTCAATGCTTATTTTTTCGAAAATCTAATCCAAATGATCACCCCCCCCCCCCACCCGCATTATCTTCCAGGGTCACGTTTTGCAAGACGTTAACTATCACAAGCACCTTGGATTAAAAATTCGTTCAGATTTAAAATGGTCCAATCATATATCCCACATTTGCAACAAATCAAGCAAACTGATCAACATAATGAAGAGTTTGAAATGGGGTCTGGATAGAAAGAATTTGGAAACTATCTATATCTCTTTCATATGCCCGATTTTGGAATATGGTAGTCCAGTTTGAAGTGGCTGTACAGCATATGATGATGAAAAACTGAAAATGTTCTTGCAGCTCACCAACGGAAGATACATGGCATTATTTCCTTATCTGTCCCTCATATGCTGCCCCACGATCAGCTTTGTATAACTATTTTTCGTTTTGCACCATTCATCTTACAAACAGTCTTATATGGCTCTTGTGAAGCTTCATTTGAGCAAAATGTCGAATTTTTCTAGCAGTGAAAGAATACATTTCCAGGACGGATCGTTTTAACATTATAGGTATTGGCTGATTTTGCTAATTCTATTAGGGTTTATATTTGTATGAACTTTTATTTTGAATTTATAGTCTGTCTAATTTATAACTCTTGTGGTAAACATCTTGCCCCACTGTCTGTCTCATCTGGGTGTCAGTCGTTTTTGCGAGTATTTGTGTGTCTGGTATCGTTTTGTTCATTTGTCCTTCCCAGCAAGAGGGATTTCCATAGAACATTGTCATCATTCCCAAGTGTTTTGAGTAAATATTGCTATGATATGTTCTGTAATGTCCAATAAAATATGTTTAAACCAATAATTACTCGTTAAATATGGCCACTTTTTTCCAAATTCATTTAACCACTAAACTTCTTGAAGTTTGTCCAACCCTTTCAAGATTAACTGAAGACAACATTGATCCTGGATAAAACATAAATTATTACAGGGACTAATCCAAGTTCGGGAGAATTAAATTATTTATTTAGGTAAATGTCATATGGAAGTATGAGTACACACCTGTTAGGTTTATGAGACTCTTTCCCCATGGTTTTCTTTGGCTTGGAGTGTCAATATTTGAACCATGGGAGTCGGTTGTCGAACTTATATATACCATCTTGCCTGTTTGGTCGTCCTAGCTGGAGATTTATTACACATGAACTGTATACAGGTGGACCCTAGACTTTGGTAAAGGTATTACACCTGAACAATCCATTCCTTTACCAATATTGAGTTGTAGACTTACGGTTTTACAGTAACCATAGTACATAGCCCCAGAATTAGTAATTTTTGTTAACAGGCTCTGAATTTAAAAAACATATTTAATTGTTTTACCATATATGCAATGAATCACGTTGTACAATGCACATATACCGACTCAGATACGCTGACCTCTGACATGCATGGATATTAATGGTTTCTGTATGGCAATTTTTTTATTAAAATCAACTTATGGGGTTTAAATGTGACTACCATAAATTTATCCTTAATGGTCATACATAGTTATCATTCAGGACAGACTGATTGTGCCTTCAGGTAATGATATGGTGTAACTTTCTTCGAGTTGATTTTAATAAATGTGAAACATGATATCTCTGAGCAGACAAATATCCTATACCTTTGACAGTTTCAGTAGTTTTGATGCGTCTGTTACAACTGAACACTGCATCAATCTGACAGACAGGTAATTGCAATGTTGTTGGAATGTGTTTTCAATGGTTGATGTTTTACTCGACGGTGACGATTATACTGATCACAATGCTGATGATTTTTTCTAGCATTCAAATAATACGGAGCTGTACTTGAATCAAATGCTGCCTTTAATTTCAGCATCCGCTAATCCATAATTTTCGTTACGCGTGCACAAGATTATTATTTAAATGTGTATTTTACAGCCATTTTGATATTACGTAAATGCATTTGGTTTCTGTCCAGATTTTTTGTGTAATTGCAGGGACACGGTACTTGTGTGTGGAGACTGAAGAACGCGTTACAACTGTCCAGTCCTCAACACTGCTTGCACTTTCAGTTGGTGTGAAGCTTTTAATTTTTTTTTTTTTTTTGGTGCCCACCTGCTTCAGTGGCTGCACCATGCTGTGTTCGTGCAACTTGTCTGTAGATGCTTGCACACATGCACTCACTGGAATTCACCATGTATTGTTTTGTCAGCATCTGTACCTCACGTCAATACACCAACACTGTGAATTTTCCACTTCGGGTTCAGCACAGTCTTTGCATATTCCTAGTGAATCCTGTCGTCGGGATTAGAAAAATAATTTCCTTGCCAGACGAACTTTCTGTGCAAAAAATGTGTTTAATCCATCACCCTTTGTCTCAACCAACTGTTACATAAAGTATTGCTTCTGTTGTGTGTGCTCGTGTGAACTATCTTTGCGGAATGAATCACGTTGTACAGTACACATATACCGACTCAGATACGCTGACCTCTCACATATCTTCATATTAATTTTTGGAACTGCCCTGAACTTGCAGGGTCAAAAGGGATGAACGCTTTTGTGTTGACAACTTCTATTAATGACTATTGCCCATGTTAATCATTTACACCTTATTCGCTACATTGGCGAACCCTTGCAGGTTGAATTGTGGAAATCTCACTCTTAAAGTGTGGGCGTATGTTATATGCAAGCTTAAAGTTGATAATTCTGTAAAAAATGAGTTTGTCAGATCTGAATAATGCAGTGTCCAGTTTTTGGCTGTAAAGATAGTAAGACTTTTTGGAGTGGAAAAGAACAAGTATTATAATTTATTGACTCACATAATGTTGGAAGTTATGCGCAAATTTAAAGTAAACAAAGAAATATCAGGGTCATGATTTGGCTTAGTTGTAGGATGAGTAAGTCTCCTTGGTAACTACTTATCTGGTAGTGCGCTGGCGTTGCTCGTCAGAAGCTATGTCTGCATCCATATTTAGGCTGCTCAACAGGGGAATGCTGTATTATTGGTATAAAGCTTTTGTGTTGCCTACGAATATTCTGACAGCACAGTGTCTGAGGCTTGGTAGTTGTTGTATTGCTTTAAAACAATAGAGTAATTATCCTGAAAATCAGAAGCTGTGTTGTTTCATCTTTAATACTTTTGTGTTTTTTTCCAGGTGAGTGGAAGTCGATTTTGTGAATGTTTGTATGTATTGATTTTCCACTTTTTACGTGTTCTATCTGTCTGTATATTAACAGTGAGGGTTCTGTGCGCTGGCCTTGGGTGTAATATTCTGAAGTAGTTTAGTGTTTCATAGTCAACCTACCATACATGTATTGTACTGGGAGTCTTCTCAGATGAATGAATATCGGTCAAGGACAACCATGTTGACACATTTCCTGGCCTCTACTGATTAAGCAAGTAAGTAAGTTGAGCTAAAAGCCCCCCCCCCCCCTCCGTAAATTGGAGGTTGACAAATTAGTGTGCATTTTCCCTATTTTTACTCCTTCCAAAACGTCACTCAGATAGTTCTAACGATTGATGCAATGTAATTTGTGCGAGTGTTAAACAAAGCTACTCCATACGTGGTGATACTCTGGATCCTTGATTTTTATTTATTGATTTTTCTTAACAGTGGACATGTCAGTAAATGCAAGTATTAATATTGATCACCGTACAAGTTAATAGGGATAGCAATCGAAATTCAGATTTCTCAAAAATGGTCAACCAGGTTCGCTTCAAAGTAAGTCAGGATGTACCTACGGTGAGTTGCTACAAATTTTGTTCAAATGGTGAAAGAGTCACGCTTCATTGAATTTTACAGAGTCAGCTGTGGTGGTCACACATGGACCGTTCGTGTGTCCGGCGTCATCCATAATTGATATTTTCGACCTCTTTTTGTAGCTAGAATTACTTGGTGGAAATGCACCTTTGGTAAATTTCTAACAAGCTTTTAAAACTGTTATGCTCCAGTGAGTTTTCGAGTTTTAATGATTTTTTGTGTCATATTTTGGTAACATCTGGAAAATTCTCTCCAAAACCAGACAAGTACTTGCTTCGAAATTGCAACGGGACACTTCTCGACACCTTCAGATTTGTTTATTCCTGATTATTTACTTCTTTTTTTTTCAATTGAAGTACTTTCCGGGTAAGTGCATGTATTCATAATTATTATTGTGTTAGTCAATAGGGATTGCACGGGAAACTTAAAGTCCTTACTTCCCGTCCAAATGTTCATCCTTTAGACTAGAGTGGCACACATTATGGGTTAAATTTCAAGGTAAGTTGAGGATTGCAAAGCGATTTGTTAGCAATATTGGGTAGAATTCGCAATGCAGCACCCTTACAAGTGATATTTATAAGAGGGCTGTGTAGATAGTCCCCATCCCCACCCCCTGCCACTATTTTTACTCTGTACTACGGGCTCTGCAATTACCTTAAACAGGCAAAAAATATTTATCGAATGGTAAGTACAAAGATACGTTTTTTTCTCCATTTGAAATTGAGTTATATTGTATGATGTAGTTGCATAAATGTTATATGATTGTAGAAAATGCAGGGTTTTGAATAGCATGATAATGCGTGAATACGGCGTTTACCACTATTAATACTCACTAGTTGATAAATAAAATGGCAATGGAATACCCATGACTAAAAAAATATTAAATTAAATTATTTGATTAATTAATTGGATTTATGAAATGTTTATTCAATTTTTTCCTATAATTTCCCCTGACCTGTCTGCAACAAACACATGTTCTATACAGTAATTTTAATTGCAATTTACTCCCCAGATGTCGCAACTGTGATGTGGTTAAAAACATATATATATTTACCAAAGTACACACCAGATGACACACCCATACAGTGATGATCCATACCCTTATGGAAAAATTCCCACTAGATGGGTTAAAGAGTCTCGGTACAGACTTGTAAAATATGAAGGTTTGGAGACCTGGTACTACACAGAAAATGGCGTTATGAATAAAATAAAATAGAAAAGGAGTGCCCATTGATAGATAAAATATTTAAGTATCTGAAACCGTTGTGTCTTTTAAAAAAATCGTCATCCTGATGCCACGCTCCTTGTGGTTCTGTGAAATAAAATAAAATAAAATGGTTTTTATAAATAAGGAAAAAGATTATATAATGTTGTTAGTTGTTCACAGCGGGCAAATGCCTCAAGATATGCTAGGATGTGTTCCTAATTATTTGAGTTCCAAGCACGAGAAGTTGGACGAAACGCAGATAAAATTATATAAATGACAATGAATCCGATTTTTGGACATAGGAGAAAAGGGAGAAGAACTTTGAAAATTAAAGAGGAGATGGATAATGCAGAAACTCAACAGCCACGGATAAAACATATACCTGGAAGCAGGCTAGCATCTGGCAAACGGCATATGTCTAAATACCCAACCACGGTGCCTGGATGGGTCCTTCATCAATATCCAGTGGTACATTGGACCGCCAAGACTACCCTGAAGACCACCCTAACTATCCGACCCAAACCCATCTTGACGCAAGTTTTCTCTCATTGGTGCTGTCACTGTCTCATCAGCTACCCGACCAAGCAACTTCATGAACTAACAAGGGAAATCCAAGTGAAACCCCCATAAGAAGTTCAAATGATATCATTTTTCTCGACGAGAAGCTTAAGGGATTCATTTTTAGAAAAGGATTTTATACCAATGCTGTCGATTCAGAACCACGATCTTTATATGCCAGTATATCCGTACAGTGGCGGTGGGGCTGCCAGATGACCAACTAAAGAGGGCCATAGAGTATCCCACTTTCTTTGGACCAATCACAGCTGAAGTGGCAGAGTATACATCCTGCTCAAATGGTAGTTTTTACAGGAAGCAAGCTGACCAAGAAAAAAAAACAAAGGGCAGGATTGGGCGCATCGAGCAAAATTTGACACCCATAAATAAGGACCACTTGGGCGACCTATCAGAATAGAGGAGAATAAGCACTAATGCAATTGATGAATAATGGACCCATCGAAATAGTCGTGTGAAAATTGTGAGAAATTCTTTGCTCGGTCAGATAACATTTAAAGACACTTATGGAAACAGAAGGTGGTAAGTTAGCACCCACATCATATTTTGTGATATTTAATGGTTAATTGCGAATGATATCCGGATATCTGGCATGACATAATGTATATATTCTCAAACTTTAGATCCAGAGGCACGACCTGCCAGTGAAAAAGACACCCTTTGGCCATGACACAGAAGAATGTAGAAAGATGGCAGCTATAGGTTCCACTGTAAGAGCATGTTGAAATCTTTGGGCTTTTGGTGTGGTTAAATGGTCGCTGAAAGAGTTGTGATCTGAGAAGTGTCTTTCGTAGTACTACACATGTTGTCGGACTTCCTCACACCTTTTGTAAATGCACCCGAGATCGATAAACTGGTAGTAGAACTATATTTCGACAATTCCAACTACTTGACTGGAAACTATTCTATCTTTGTAATATTTGTATTTCCATTGACCAATATCAGGCAGTGATGTCTAGGTCACAATGAAAGGCTTCGGATCTTATTATCTACCTAACTCAGTTTATGTACTGTGTTGCGTATGGTCTGGGAAAACAGAACTGGTTTGGTTATGGCTTTATTAACGCAGAAAGGTGGTGTGTTTTCACGATACCACATATAAATCAGTAGTACTTTGAACACCCACCAACAATATCTAGTATATCTTATACATGAAAATATATCATCCTAAGGCCACCAGTGTACATACCAGTGCTAACGTACTTGCCACATTCTTTATATTTTAGCTGGAGGGTGCTGTAACGATGAGGAAAAGACTGTAAGATATCACTCCACATTTTAAATACATGTAGTTGTATTTTGATAGGACACGTGATTGGTTACTTGTACACATTCTTCTATTACACATGTTTTCGTCCAAGCAACACCGTGTGCTGTTTGTATGAATATACCTCAAATTGAACTCTCGCTATCAAGGTTGCCTGATTATTCAAACATTTATTTTTATTATTTTACAAAATGCAGATATCTCCAATATGAAAAACTTAATGTTCATTTATCTAACCAATATTCAGTGAAATATATTACCGCTAGATAGCGCCATAGAACAACACTACCAGACAAATAATTATAATTCCTCATTTCAGTCACTCTTATTTATCACGTAATAAAGTTTTCATGTGAAAGAAATATAAAATTCATAAAAGGCCGCTTTTATTGAACCATGTGTGATGCCGGGATTACAGACAAAAGACAAAAAAACTTGAGGATTACATCGTATAACAACATCCACACACCAAAATGACCGAAACTAAAATCCGGAACATGACAACAAATGCCTAGCTGAAGTACAGACAGGAATTTCAGAGAAAAAATATGATCCTTATTATTATATACAGCATAAATTCAAATATAAGTACGAAACTATAAATGAAGATACTTTTCATTTGTGAACATTTTTATTATGCAATTGTAACCACTCATATATTCAACAGGAATAGAAATTACTTACAGTACACAGCGTCCCATATGAAACATATTTCAGTGTGTTCACCTAATCAGATTTAAAACGATAATGCCCTTGGCGAGCTACTGGTGTACATACTAATGTACCTAATTTTTTTCCTGTTTATAACACTACTATGTGAATGCATCTGCAAGAGGACTCTAGCTTATGGTGTGGGTATATACGAAATGTCCTCATTATTCCAAACATTATAATTTTACATCGCCGACAGAACATGGATTTTTCTTAAGTTGGAGGTCATATAACCAATATTTCGTTAAATATATTACCTTTAGTTGACACCATAGCACCCCACTGCCAAATAACTGTGTAAAAGTTAGAACTGATTCAAGTTCTAAATTAAAATTAGGTGGGCGTTAAACGTGAACACGATCCTTTATAGAGGATTGTGGTATTGGTTTACACCATGCAAAGTGTTTTTCTATATTGTCATAAAAATCGGTATACATATTTATGCTTAGCCTTAAGTTTGTTTTCTTTCCAACTCCTTGACAAATCGAAAATTGATAAATTCCCACTTAAAACTTAACTTGTAACCACCTTTTGAAAAATTATTATTAATTACACTTTTCCATGAAGCATGTAGTTCGTATGGGCTGTCATGAAAGCTATAGCATACATGCTGAGACATTTTTGTATCAAAGACACAAGCTCTGCAATTACATATTTTTATTTATTTATTTTTTTTTTTTATTATTATCATTTGGGGGGGGGGCATTTAGTTTTTGTAGGCTTAGTTCTCATTCATATAGGCATCATGGGTACATTATACCTTCTTTTTCGTGGAAGGATGGGCATATAGCTTTGCGTATGTTGGTCAGCCAGTTGGTAGAGAGACTTTGATATCCACATCATAACTCAAGAAGTTTCCGGGACAGGACTTTGATAGTGCTTGATATGGACTCCAGTATAAGGGCTAGGTGAAGTATAAAGGTGGTCAACATTGACCGTATTTCCAAGTCAAGGAGGTACTGTAGCAAGTTTTGGTTTCTGCACGATAACCAGGAACGTTTGTACGTTAGGACCTGTATATTGTATAACATTATAGTACTTGTCTAGGGCTAGGTGGTCACATGCAGAATGACTATATATACACTTCAGGTAGATCAGATGATATATACACACATTTTTCTCGTATTCAGGGTGGACTTTTAGGTTCACTGTAATGCCTTGGGCTTTGCTGACCAACTTTTACACCTGATCTCAAATGGCATGGATTGCTAGGTGTCACAAGGATGCACCATGGGAAGGAAAGGCTGTGTGGTCAAGAAATTAAACCAACCCAGCTCACCCCTATTTGGTTTCTACATCCACTTAGGAAAATCACGAGTGCCCCATTCAGTATTATCAACAGGGTAATTAGGGCGACCTTAATGACGATGGGGAGCATATATGTTTTAAAAACATGTCAGGTTTGCAGATTGTTTTGTTTAGACAGAAGTCAGTGCCATGGCTTTAAAACGTAGCTTCTACATCGTTAAGTAATAATTGTGAGAGTTGTCATTATTATACAACAAAGCAATTATTCTGATCTATTGACATTTCCAGGGAACTGAGTTCAAATGGAGTCGCAGGGTTCATTTATGACGTCAGGTGCAAAGAACCATGTGATGGCCCTTACTCAAAGACTAAAATCATGTGGCATATAATGCTTACATTCGCAGCTTAGTTGCCATTAGTTGTAAAAACAGTTCATCTCCAAATAATATTTGTTACGACCAAAGAACAATGTCCACTTTTGGCTGTGAAAACATTCAGCATATCTTGTTTTTAAATATGCAAACATTTTTTTGTGAGACCTTTCCTCGTGATGTAACTAAATTATCGACAATAACCATGAAATGGATTTTATGATTAGGTTAAGTAAACTGCACATAACAACAGTTGAAAAGGTTGAATCAATATATTAGTATGTGTCTCACAAAACAAAGTCGCAATCACGGAATGGATAGCAGTTGCTATGGTTTATGCATTCTATTCAGATTGCTTAGTAAACGTATTTGTCGTACCTTTTGGTCTCACTAACGTAAATGTGCTCCTGTTTCCGACTCCATACTATTTAAATTAGTATTCGTTGCATATGAAAGGAAGGATTAAATAATAATGAAATGGTTCCAGTAATGTAGAATTAAGAGAGAACGTGTAATTTATTACCTAATTTTTGTTCACATCAGCAAATCTGCAATGATTTTTTTTTCATTTGACAAAGTAGAGCCAATCTTCCGCTATGAGTTGACTGAATGAAAAACCCTGGTTTGGAAGTGAAGTTGAGTACTTCTTAAAACCTTCTTTGTGGCAATAGCTATTCATTTTAGCAGGAATGAAGTATTTTTGGTCTATTCCCATGTTTTGAGACATAGACCTTTTTTCTCTGCAAGCATACTTGAGTCCCGTTACAATTCAGCAGTTGACCATAAGCAGGATGTGTATCACCTGTGGGCACAATATGTATCGTATTAGTATTATTGGAATCAAAATATGTATTGCAAACCTGTTACCTATGGTTGCATTTACAATTCAGGATTCGTTAAAAATAGCCATGTACCCAAATACGCACATTCCACATTATTTTGAGACAGTTTGGGATTTTTTTTTCAGGTTAAACCCTTGAAGCGCAATTAGACCAAGACAGACACTTTGTCAATAGCTTTTCCTTGGTGCACTTTTAGTATATTGCATCCAAGTCAAGTCAAATAAGCCCTCTTTATACTCGGTTTTTTATACAATATACATAAGCTAGAATGCTATTTCAACCGAGATCAATGTAAAATATATTGTAAATTTAAATTTACACAATTGGCTAAAATATTCTTACATATAACCAATTGCTGGATTATAATTAACTCAATTTAATTTACGAGAACCATGTAATAAAATAAAAGTACCGACCAATCTCTTTCAAGAGTAAAACCATCAACCAATGTGTTAAGGGACTCATATATGAGGAATCTAGTGTATCGGTGTCACCACACTCTTCATGCTCCACACAGCCACTAATAAGGCTTCAGCATACCGTATTGTTCATTCCAATAGCAGCATGCTCTGCCAATGCAACTATCTCCCGGGCAAGACAGAGTGCTCGTGAAGTCCTGTAATAACGACATGTCTTAATTCGCGCCACCTGAAGGAATTTCACCTCTTTTAACATGCATACAGTACAGATTGACAATGACACCTCGATTGCACATTAGAAACAGTCATTTTTTTAATATTGAACAATATCAAGTTTTTAATAAAGTAAAAAAACCAAGATTTAAAGGCAAGGGATGTGCTTCTATTAGGGCGCGTACTACAATTAGAATGACTACGCTAATACAATAGTAATAATGGAATAGTATGGTCATAATGACCAACCAGATTTTAGACCCACTTCTGCCCAGACAGAGATGTATCGCAAAAGGAAGTGGGCGTGGGCGTTGGGAATTATCTATCGATGGTATTATCATATTTGCATGGCCTGCATTTGCAGGTGGCTATTTTTCTAGGTTTTAGGGCCGCCTTAAAATAAACAGGGTTGTCTAATGTCTTTATTACAATTGGGACGGGATACCAAAGATAGTGGAGTATAAAACGCAATGAATATTTGCCACATTTTGACTGTTTTGTATTTTGGAAGAATCAAATCTAAAAATTGTCTTGTATCATAGCCAATTTGGCGTTTGATGGTAGGATGAAGGTAATCACTAGCTTTCTCGTGTGTAATTTTGAAGATGTCTATTACTATTGTCCTTTTTCATTTCTTAGAATTCTCCCAAGCATTGGTGTCAAGAGTCCTTGGGAATCTATCAAGGACACTGGGTTAAGCAGATAACGTTTTACAAACTTCGGTAGAGCGCTCGCGGAAAGAAACTTTGCTATTGATAGTGATACCAAGAAGCTTAACAGCATTCTATATAATTTATAATACTGATTAATTCTGTTCATTTCTGCCTAGCAGCCGATATTGAAACTTAGAAAAAATCGTTTTCAAGCCATTTGTATGAAACCATGACATACAATTTTTAGCTCAGCTGACTTGTCAGTCAGTTGAACTTATCTTATGGTTCTCCGTCCGCCGTCCTTCAACAGTTCACATTTTCGACTTCTTCTCCGAAACCGTCGGCCAGATCCACTTCAAGCTTGGTGGGGTTGTGCCTTGGGTGGGTGTCTACTAAGCTTGCTCAAATGGTCACGGTCCAGTCTTTTTTTTTTGTTCCTTTTGGAGCAAATCTTAAAAGATCTTCTCTGAAACAGCTCACCCAATTGCTTTGATGTCACACAGGGGAACTCCCTCGGACTCCCGGTTCTTAATTTGATTACCAGGTGGCACTGCAATTTTTTAATTTATTTTTTGTCTGTTATAGCTATTTTCGGCTTCTCCAGAACCGTCACTCAGATTAAGCTGAAACATGGTGGATATGTTCCTTGTAGAAGGATCAGACAAAGCTGTTCACTATGTGGTAATGCTGCGGATTCCTGATTCGGGTACTTATAGGCCAATAAAAGTTTCCTATTGATTACTATGGAGGTCAATGAGCATTCTAATGCCAATTTACATTTTCGACTTCTTATCCAAATTAGACAGTGTGATTACCATATCCAAACCGTAGTCCTAACGAAACAAATCCAAGTCAATTCCGACCAAAGGCAATGTTCCTTGGTATGTATAGCTGAAACATATAAATTTATAGTTCGTATTTACCCAAAAGAGACCAAAACGTAAGTGCAAAGGTCCATAGGGGGGAAAAAACCTTATCTAGTTTTCACATGACAGAATGCAAAAAGTTTTGTTTGAAATTATAGGCCTATTTCAGTAAATTGGCTTGAACAGTTGTATCATTCATGCACATACAGGACCATACAATTTATGAAAAGGGACCAAAATTTGCATCACATCAGAGAATTTGTAAGCGGAGGTTCTTAACTTGTTGAAAATGTCTATAAAATTCAGTATTTAAAAAGGTACTACTTGCAACCACCATCTCAACAATGATCATCATCCATATAAGTCCACAAAGTGACACCAACACCAACATCAATCCATCAGAAAAGCCCTCTAGGCCTAAAATGACCATCAATAAGAATCTAAACAGCATGATTATATAATTCGATGTGTTTTAGGCATGTAGTTAAAGATATGATGTTGTTTTAAAGGAGATAAACTAAGAGTATTTCAAAAAGAAAAGTGTTTGAATTTCCAAATATAGTAAGTACATTGGTTCAAATGTTAAACATCAGCCAGAAGCAAGTGACGTTAGGCCTCAAATCATTAAAACGTAGTCAAAAATGCATTACAATAGTCAAAATTTGTAAGGATAGCAGTCACATTTCAAGTTGGTTTCCAGAAGTATTTTTGAAAGGACATTTAAATGTTCAAGATTGAAATGTTCCTAAAGGTAACTGTAAGTATAACTGTTTTCCTGTAACAGTTTTAAATTTTTTCATTTATAATAAGACGTAGTTCAACTTGTCAGTCAGTTGATTTAGATGTTAATTATTTATACAAAAGAGAGACAGAGAAAGAGTACATTAAACACTTTGGGCCAACCTGACATGACCTTCATAATAACAAACTATATTCATCAGACAATTATAAAAAACAACATCAGTTTCACTACACTTGGAACACTTACTGCACTGCAATATGTGCAGAAAATGCCTGAATGTTCAAATTGTTACCAAATATATAAGGGTTCCATGAAAAGAGAAGTGGATAACAGTTTTCAATGATAGTGATGAGACCAAACCAAATACCAGTATAACCTTGTCAGATTCAGGATCATTTACGAAATAGTAAGACATGCTAGTGTTCGTCGTCAGAAGGATCCATGACCAACAGTAATGAGATTTAAACGAATGAGAGTATCTTCTACCTGACTTGGAACAGGAACCGTCATCCAGATAAACCTTAAAATTGATGGCAATGTACCTTGGCTACGTTTCTACCAGGTTTGTTCAAATGGTCATGCTCCAGTGAATTTTGAATTTTTTCTTGTTCTTTTTTGGACAAGCATTAAAAAATCTTTTTCCCTGAAACCGCTTACCCAATTACTTTGATATCACACAGGAAAACACCTAGGGACTCCTTGTTCTTAAGTTGTTCACCAGGTGGCGCTGAATTTTTTCCCTAAATTTTTATGAAGTTTTGTGTACTATAGTTATAATCGACTGCTCCAGAACCGTCACTCAGATTAAGCTGTAACATGGTGGATATGTTCCTTGTAGAAGGCTCAAACAAAGCTGTTCACTATGTGGGAATGGTGCGGATTCCTGATTTTTAAAGATTTTTTTTTTTCAATTCGGGTACATAGCGGTCAATACAGCTTTTCTATTGATTATAATGGAAGTCAATGAGCATTCTAATGCTAATTCACATTTTCGACTTCTTCTCCAAAACCGTCATCCAGATTTATTTCAAACTTGGTGGCAATGTACCTTGGGTGGGTTTCTACCATATTTTCTCAAATTTTTTTTTTTTTTTTTTTTTTTTTTTTTTTGACAAATCTTAAAAAAATATCTTCTCCGAACCGCTTACCCAATTGCTTTGATATCACACAGTTAGACATCTAGGGACTCCTTGATCTTAATTTGTTCACCAGGTGGCCCTGCAATTTTTCTCTATTTTTTTTAATGATTTTTTTTGTGTTACAGCTATTCTCTACTTCTTCGCCAGAACCGTCACTCAGATTAAGCTTAAACGTGGTGTATATGTTCTTTGTGGAAAGGTCAAACAATGTGGTTCACTATGTGGGAATGCTGTGGATTCTTGATGTTAAACGATTTTTTTTTCTTTTTCAATTTGGCTACTTTTCGGTAAATGCACCTTTCCTATTGACTAACATGTAAGTCAATGGGCATTCTAATGCTAATTTACATTTTCGACGCCTTCTCCAAAACCGTCATCATGATTCACTTCAAACTTGGTGGGGATGTACCTTGGGTAGGTATCTACCAGATTTGTTCCAATGGTCATGTCCCAATGAATTTTGGATTTATTATTATTTTTTTTTTTTTCAAAAATCTTTACAAAAGTTTTAATAGGAGAGTTTAACATGTGCATTTCTTGTAATGGTTATAATGTAAATAATTTTAGCCAGATTTACTTCAAACTTGGTGGGGATGTGCCTTGGGTGGATTTCTCACCAAGTTTGTTCAAATGGTCACGCTCTATTGATTTTTGAATTTTTATGAATTTTTTGTTCTTTTGGGAGGCAAACCTTAAAAACCCTTCTCCTCTGAAACCGCTCACCCAATTGCTTTTATATCGTACATAGACACTCCCAGGGACACATAGTTTCCAATTTGTTCACCAGGTGGCTCTGCCAATGACACAAAACTTTCTATTTACTTGAGAACTTGAGATCTATTTTGAGTTCGTACCGTGATGCTACACATGTTAATGTTTCTCTATGTAGGTCATGCTTAGACGGTACATGAATGACCTAAACCTCGTTTCTGGGGTCACAGTGCAACATACATGAGTTTTACTCTTCATTATACTTGAGAACTACTTGAACCTTGATGTTCAGATATGACATTCAGATATTTTTTTCTTTTTCTTTTCTTTTCTTTTTTTTTTTTTTTTTTAGTACCATTGCTTGACGCAGAGTTCCAGAGTGTGTTTGTGTGTGTGTGTGGGGGGGGGGGGGAGGATAACACATTGACGGCTGAAGCTGGATCTATAAGCTAGTATTTTTTAGTGTAAAATACAATTTTGGATTTTCGACATGTCTTTGTCAATCAGCTCTTTGGAGATCTTGGAGATAATGCAGAGAATACTTATAGGTCTTTAATTATATTTGATGAGATGATCTAACTTTTGAATGCCGGGTTTATTCCTGCCATTTTCAGGTGCTGGGGAAAGGTACAAGGCTCAATACTCCTGTATTGTAAAGTTTGGTCGAACTTGTTGGGAAATTCTCTTTATTAATAATTTCAGTATTTGAGCAGAGCTTTAAGCGTGCCTAGTGGCCTACTCAAAGTCTACTTTTTTCTAAATGGTTGAAGACTGCACTCTACGAGTTCCCCAAAGAGGCTGAAGAGACAATCTTGGTCTCTTTTGGGTAAATACGAACTATAAATTTATATTTTTCAGCTATACATACCAAGGAACATTGCCTTTGGTCGGAATTGACTTGGAATTGTTTTGTTAGGACTACGGTTTGGATATGGTAATGACACTGTCTAATTGGGTTACAGAAAATTTGTGATATGTTTTGCGAATGCAAGGATGGTCCTGATGTCTTTCTGTGATTATGTCCAGACACTGACCAAGATCCCTTCATAATGATTGAGACTGAGATCAGCAACCAGACATGGATCAAGGTCAGTGCTGTGTTGAGAATTTACATCTCTTCACGCACTTACAAAAATATCATTTAAATTGCTCGTTACTTGCGTTGTGCCGGTGATAACTCGGCCGTGCCCTTCCAAAATGATGTTGTTACCGGCTATAGTCTTTCTATTGATATAAGGCTTTACAGTGTCCAAAAAATCTTTTCCCGTCCTGGGGCCATCTGCATATTCATTTTCAAAATGTCTTCTTTGTTTTTGTTTTTTTGCACTGACAGTTTAAATCAGAAGTTTTATTTCTCTGTTCGTAGACATTTTCCAATTTTTAGCAGTTTTACAAGCTGTGAATTTTCTTCAAAATCTTTTCTACAAGGTTACTGCTTTGCATAGATTGGAATTGAGATAAGGTGTCTTTTTGCCTGAAAGGTTTGGACCTCCATGGGGCATGAATATCTAGAACATCCTCCATAAGGGTATGAAAAGCGTGATTACTGTCGCTGACATCATAAAATATATCACAGATTTGGAACGGAGCAGCACTGACGTTTGCCAGATAATCTTCTTCATTAGAGTTTTCGTACTTCTGTAATTTATTTTTATTTTTTATTGATTTTATTTTTTTGTTTCAATATAGGAACAGATGCCTTAAAGACATCATAAATGAACAAATGACCATCACCTTCTACTGAACCACGTTCATGGAACTTTCCCTTTTGCTTAGTAAGAAATACATCCAAAAGTGAAGTCCCATTATGATGAAAAAGTTTGATTCATTATAGTATGCTTCGTTAGAAGTACAACCAAAAGTGAAGTCCCATTTCTGGTGTAAAAGTATGATTCATGATGGCATTAATGATACCTAAATGATCAGACATTTATAACTGGCAAACATTTAGCTCTGTTGAGCATATCACAATTAGGGTCACTTCGAAGAATTACGTTTTTATACTTAATACTAGCTGTGCGTAAAAGCCTTTCACACTCTCCTGCAAACAGAGTATCTTTCGTCTAAGGTGGTTTGTACCCCGACAGAGTTGTTTATCTTACCTTGTTACTATGGTTAACATAAACTTCAATAGACAGTGTTTCATACAGAAACCGTCTCAATACAGCTAGGTCCACTGTCTGCATGGAAAGTAAGAGCTAGCCTTTTAAAAGTCTTTGTCTCCAGTTCTGTTTTCCTAAAATCTTGGTAAAATTTCAATGTAATCTTACAGGTGAGACTTGGGTGCAGAGTTCGAAGACCAAACAGACGGTTGACCCGCAAGGAAAGTATTAGATCCAGTTATGAGAAGTTATTGATAGTCGTCTGATGGCACAGTGAAGCCATTAACAACTACAACTGAGAGCAGTTGAATATTACGGAACACTTGTAAATCAGCTCACGGGTGGCCTGGTAGCCCCATCACCTCCTGCAGGAAAGTGGCTATGAATGACGACTCGATGAGGGGATATCCCAGAGTAAGCGCTATATTTGGAAGCCAATAAACTCGTCACCGTCAGATGACACTGCACGTAGCCACGACCTTCCCTGTCGGTCAACAGTTTGCTTGCTATAGGAATCTGGGCGCACTTGCACCCGCATTACACGATTGCGTTCAATTTTTACATCAAAAGGGATGGACTTTCCAATGCTAGCCGAAAGTACACCAAGGAGTTTACCGCCTTGGGATTTGTTTCCACTGTAGAAATCATATAGATATTATTTGTTTTATCCATGATTAAAAATAGAGATCGGTCTTAGAATAAATTTAGAGCCTCATCATAGTTTATGTGAATTTTGTGCAAAGCACGGTATGATTATGGTGCAAGATGGATATCAAATAGTGATGACTTGTAATTTGTATCAATCTTTAAGGCTGACGTTCTTGATGAAAAAAAAATTAAATCCGTTATATAAAAAGTTTAATGCATTAATGAGTGTACAGAATGTTATACTTTTGAACCAACCAGCAGCTTACATATATAATTATTTTTGGTACGTAAAGAGTTGTCAACTTTACAGGGTTCAATAAATGAATGTACTGAGAGCTTTTTTCTCCCTTGTTGATAAAGAAAATAAAATTGACATAATATTAGATACAAAGAGTCTGTGGCTTATTGAAGTACAATATATGAATCATTCAACTAACTAATATATATATATATATATATATATATATATATATATATATATATATATATATATATATATATATATATGAATGTATATATATAAATATATATATATATATATTAGTTGAATGATTCACTCATTGTAATTCTCTGTTTCTCTCTTTCTCTCTGTATATTATATATATATATATATATATATATATATATATATATATATATATATATATATATATGTATTTATTTCATTTTGTTACTTCCGTTGAACATAATTATTCTTCTTTTTGTTGTTCCCCTGGAACCCTATTACTCACTTGTGAGAACGACAATTCTGCATGTATGAGCAGTTATACTGAAAAACAAAAGCGGTGTTAACAATGTTACTTTTATCGACATCTTTCATTCATCTGTGAACTTTCTGCACTATAGATACAAGGTGGATGTTAGTGAGAACATTATTTGTAGAGCGCTTTCATGCTGCAAAGAAAATGAAACTAGAGGACAAAGTTGCTTTCGACCTGTGCGCGACCTTGGAACTTGAGCATCAGAATTATCACGCACAACTGAATAAACAAGACCAAACCGAAGTCGCTCTTCCTACTATTACGTAGAACGCACAAGTATGAAATTATCGGCTCCCATGGCTAGCTAGGTCAATCCGGCCTGCAGACGTCGCTGTGGTCACAGACACCGGCGAATTGTTGGCTGTTGTCCGGACTATAACACTAACTGCAAGCCATGCAAAGTGAACAATTGTAAACTTGTACAAAACAGCATAACTTAACAACAACGGGGGGCCTGAACGCCCCTTGTGAATACTAAGCAATGCTTTATATGTGAAGAAATACATCCCCACAAACAATTATCTATATATTAAACTTCATGTTTTATGCACAATCACTTTCTAATCGAATACACGTTCCCTATTAAACAGAACCAACAAACTCAATCCAATTCATGAAAAAACATTACATATGCAAACCAACCATCGATATAAACAGACACAAGTTTACTTATATCAGGATCTGCGTAAATAATGAGCTCCGCTAAATACTCTCGCATAAATAATTAGGTTGAGCCATGAAAACAGCTGATCACTAAATAGCAGGCACATGCGTTTACTTAAGCGTAAACAATCTCTTACAAATCTAGTATTATTGACGCGAGCAGTACACAAAGTTATCAATATAAGTATTATCAAATCTTAATCAATGGCCCGAAAATACATACAATAATTTCATTTATGCAACATGTATGCCCTTATAAAACCTTACAGCATGTAAAGCAACCTAGCGGGAAAACGCATCTTTCTAAATGAAAAATAGAGAATTCCAAAACGTGAGCATCTATAGGAAAATAAGTAAGCATGTCATATTGAGCACGCAAAGGTCACAAAACAAAAAATACTTACAGGAACATTAGTGGCGATCTCCTCTTAAAAGGCGAGTTCACTTCAAATGCATGTTGACAATATTGTAAAGAATAACCATATGGACCCATGGCTCAAATGGAAACCACATCTTGAACATGGCCCATTAGCAAGACTGGCAACCGAAGGAGGATAACAACCCAACCGGCGTAATAAAAGCTAAACAGACATAGCTAGATACAAGTGGGAGCGGACGCTTCCAACCCGAGATGAAACACTGAAATACTCAGTCCACTATCCAATACATGTGGAGAAGAAGAAAGAGACTGGTAATTGGCGCGCAAACCCTTTCATACAACCATAACTAGTCAATGTAGAATACGGATCTGGCGACGATTGAGGAACAGGCTGCAATTACATTAAAGCTCGAAATATCCAGGAGCCTCACAAAACACAAAACAAAACAAAACATGGAAGGCCATCAAATAGCATTACAAATGGAGAATAGACGTGAGCAAGTGAACAGACGTAAAAGCAAGGCGCAACGAAAATGAGAAACACATGGACAAGCCAGGGAAGATCAAATACCCACCATGGTATTAGGTCAGAACTAAGCAAGTACTGCAATAGCTTAATGTCAGATTTCTTTGTTGCATCTTGTGATGTCACAGTAAACGTAAGCTCTGTGTAGAATGCAGGCAAATCGTACATTGCAATTTTGGATTAATAAGTTTGCATGATATAATGCTATTAAACGGTAGAATGTGGCTCGTTGACAGGATGACACATTCTGTGCTAGGGATTGAGTGATTGATACCGGAATTTATTTGAAAGTATGTCGTCTACTAGAGATTTCTTGATAGTCATGAGACACCTGATACAAGAATCCAATAACAAAAAAAACAACAAAAAATTTAAAAACAAACAAACAAACAAACAAACAAACAAACAAACAAACAAACAAACAAACAAACAAACCCCCCCCAAAAAAAGATGTGCTCGGATCCACTGAAGGTACGCTTTTTGCTGGATATGTCGTATTTTGGGACATTTGTATGAGGTTGGTTCGCTGCCACCGGAGTAAGAGCCCGGACAATGTGGACTTATCTATCAACACAATGCCCGCCATTTGAGAAAGTTAGGTGATATCTGTCCACATATTAAGTAAGTCGAATGCATGATGTATGTATCCCATTGGTAATGTAATGTATTATAATTGTTCATATTCGCATTCGAATATATGAAATATGTTCATGTTAGTTATTTCAATGTCAGCATCGTCAATTCCATTTATATTTAAACCCATGCTTTGCAAAAGTTGCAAATTTGGTGTGTTTTCCTTAAAATGTATTTTTTATTGTTTATTTTTTTATTTTATTTGCTTGTTTACTCAGTACTTATTGGCAGCAGACAATACTTTTGACGCTGAGGGTAGATATCAAGCACATTTCACAATGCTTATCTTTATCTTTATGACCATAACAAAGAATCATTCCATGATTTGCAGCAAAAAAACCAGTTTGATAAACGGTTGATGTAGTTTGCCTGATCATGAGATGACTAATGTGAATGTTGTTGTAGTTGTTATTGTTATTGTTGTCACTGTTGTTATTGTGATTATTATTATTATTATTATTATTATTATTATTATTATTATTATTATTATTATTATCATCATCATCATTATTATTATTATTATTATTATTATTATTATTATTATTATTATTACCATCATCATCATATTATTAATAATGATCAAAATTAATAATTATTATATTTAGTGAATATTTTATCATCATGAGTGCAGTACATATGTTGAATCAAGGTTTCCTATCGTCCAAACCGTTGGAATTCATAGAAACTGGGTTTATTCTGGTTACTTTCTGCACGCGAAAATGAAATTGGGGACCAACCGCTCATCCTGCCAGAGACGGGGTCCATTTCTGAGTCTGACAAGTGACATTGTCATTGCAGTGACTTTCGTCTGTACATATCTGTCGTTCTTATCAACCAGAAGAGAGTTCTAAACTAATAGCAAATCCACAAAATGAAATGGCATAACCGCGGTTGTTGGGTAATGGTACTGTGGCGCTCAGCTGCAAGTGTTCGTTTCTCCCAGTAACTTGGAGAATTCCTAATTGCATGTTATTTTGTCCCATTTTAGTGGTAGAATTGGAATCCGATGATTACTCTGCATATGCGGAAGGTGCAGAGTTAATTGCGCGAATAGACGGAGCACAACAGGAAAGGAATTGGTTCCTACTGGTAAAGACATGCAGCGCCTTCTGTTGACTGAAAAAAATTGCTCCGCACTATTATTGAGTCTGTACAGGGGTTTCTCTTTATGGTGACGTCATTCATGTAATGGTCGCTACCACAGAGGAATGAAGGATGGAGACCACAGTTGTGATTGGCTGGTTGCGCATCCTAACAGAGATAGTATGTTATTGTGAAAAAAATTGTTTTCAGCATGCTGTAGCTTCAACGTAAATGAAGTTAGCTAAGTCAGGTTCCCTACACCTATGACAGAGTTGCTTCATTGACGGTCATATAGGTCCACTCTTTACCAGGCCAGGAGACAACCCTATCTCCGGGAGGACAATAATGTGACCCTGGCAAGATAACAATTCATTTACCTGTATAAAGCTGACATCCAGGTATTGTTTCGTATTTCAATGACCACCAAATTATCAACCATGAAATATATATATATATATATAATATATATATATATATATAATATATCTATATATATATAATATATATATATTATATATATATATATATATATATATATATATATATATATATATATATATATATATATATATATATATATGTAAATCATCTGTAATTTTGTGACATTTACATCTGTTAAATATGGTCCACTGAATCTTAAGATAACCAAATGCTGAATTTTCAGACTGAATGATGCTGATATAAAGACTAGAAGGATTTATAGTTGTAGGCTGACGCCTGAAACTGGATGAACTTAATTTTCTGGTAAGATACATGCACTTTCGGCCTATAGTGGCCATCAATTGTAGATGTCAGTCTGCACCAAATCTTTCCTTTCATGCTCCATTTGTGCGCTCAAGTAGCTCCGCGCCTTATGCGCAATGTAATTGTCCCACTCTACTTTTACCAGCAGTGTGGGACGAACCGACCTGAGGGAAGGACTTCACCAAGTCGAAATAACCCATAAAAACAGTAATTTCTTGCCCCCTCTATTTAGTATCGTTTTGGCCCAGAATGCTCCTCAAATTTTTTACTTGCGCAGGGTAAACAGATGCCATGAACGCACCAAGCTAGTCGATGCTTGTCCCATGTGTAACGTGCGGGAATTAAGTGTGGTGAATACTTCGGTAAAACGTAATTTAGGGGTACAACTCCCGGTACCTAAAGCCACTCCAAATATTGGCTAAAAAATACATGTCAAAATGGCCATGATGCCCTTGTCCAGTGAAAAACAAGAATATATATATTATATATATATATATATATATAAACCTCCAAATGGAAAGCCGTAAACAAAGGCTTGCATGATGATCTGCCCCGTTGGATGTAACATTGACAGACAATATCCGTTGATTTGACATTTGAAATACAAAATCCATAATATATGACCAATGCGTCCCACTCCTCTCAACGAATATAAAACAAGAATGAATGTATGTTGTCCATCAACGATGGGTGTGTCTTATATACCAATTGGATAGGTCTACATGTATCAACGGTGGATTTGTCCCACACACCTTTTTATTAATTGGATTGATCTATCAACGGTGGATTTGTCTCACACATTTCTTTACCAATAATATGTCTATCAACGGTGGTGTGTCTTACACCTCTTTACCAATTAGATAGGTCTATCAACGAATTTCAGACTCCTTCTGGATGAAACATAACAAATAACCACTTTTAAAAGGTGTAGGTATACGCTATAAATGTATTCTCCATTTCATGATTTATATCAGAAAATATGGATTATACTTTAACATCATAATTAGCGTTCAGTGTAACCTTAAGAATGCACATAATTTCATTTTAGAAACATATGCATACTCGGTAAGGGTAGCCTTAAAATTATTGCAACGTGAGTGAAACCTTGAACTTATGCATGACATTAAACTTACGGAAGAGATAACATATACTACATAAGATGAAAGCACACACAAAACACCCAACATCCTCAAGGTGTTCAGATCTGTGCGTTTTCTACTACGAAACTATTGAAGCTTACGTGTACACCACTGGCCAGTATCAGCTAAAGAAGTGTCAAAACCAGCATGGTAAATTCGAGCAAATTTGAAATACAGCAAATACATACTTATACTTACTACATAGTGCAGGATGCCAAATATTCACCACATTTACTCAGACACCTCCAGCAAACTCACGGGTGGAGTGCGATGTAGAAGCGCCGCCGTGCAGTACGATTAAACCTGGATAACCACTCCAAAGCAGTAGACCACAAAGGAGTGCAACAGTAACAGAAACTCGCTGTTAAATACCCCTGGGTGCATGAACCTGTGAATCTAGGCATACGACCATAAACGATATAACAAGAAAACTTGATGCTTGAACCTTGTGTACTTGAACTTGGATTCCAAGAAAGTAATATTTGTCTCATACACATCTTACACATGTTGTATGCATGGATATACATATTGCAATATTAGCTTGTTTTCCCATAAACGGACGAATGTTATGAAATCTTTCATCTATAGATTCATGAACCATATAATTATCAATGAAATACCAAATAACCATATCATCATAGAATATTAGACTTTATAATCTAAAGGATATATAAAAATCAAATATAGCTAATCTTTGGGTGTTTTTTTTTTCTTTTTTGGCAGTTGGTGCCCGGCATTTTCACTGGTAACTACATTGGTCGGGATGATCCAATGGCAATGCATAGAGAAACTGATGAAGTGCCGGTGTTTACTTTGCACTGAATGGCGAATATCTTTTTCACTGTCACAGATTAGAAGATTATTTAAAATATAAATACATAAAACTTTCTTTTATGCTTCGTATAATTGTATGAATTTAGTTCAAACTTGGTTTGATGACAATGAGCATTGTACCAACGAAGCAATAGCCAGTGTCGCACACTCTGCCGGTTCAATACAAATTAAAAAAATATGCAAACATTATTCATATTGGTTCCATGAACTGCCTAAGTTGCCTGGAAAGATGACAATTTTAGTGGCGTTTATGGATAAACGATGACTGCCCCAGGTTTGGTCCATTTTTGTGAAGCTTGGAATTTGTCAATAAACAGTACAGTCCTGAGTGTCTATTGCCCCTATGATTTAAAAGCCAGTATTACTATTAGATGCAAATATCCGGTCTCGTTATCGTCTCATAAATGCCTCTCCTGTGTATTCTAAGGTACCCGAGCTGTCCACAAGGACTGAAATGAGGCACTTTGTGTACAGTGCAGATCAATAAAAGTAGCCCGTCACCAGTGCAGGTCCTGTATTTGAAGATTGTGTGATAAAAATATATGATTGATCAATTGGCAATGTTTTATTTGCCCGTATGTGTGTGTCTGTGTGTGTGTGTGTGTGTGTGTGTGAGTGTTTGGTGGCGGGAGGGGGTAGTTAGTAAAGGGAGAAAAATGTTGTACGGGAGCGCAATAATATTGAAAGAAGCGATATTGCAAGGGTTTGAAAGGAAGCGAAGTGAAATAATAGGATAACATTACAATCATAGATTTAGGAAGAAATTCATTTCTCGCATACGTCCACTTTGAATGTACATTTATTCATTAATAGGTTTAATTAATTAAATGGTTCGTTAGGCTATTCGTTCGTTCGTTCATTTATTTGTTTGTTTGTTTATTAGTTCATTCATGAACTCATTATTTCGAGAGAAACACATGTTGTTTCCTTTGAACAAACCATTTTTTGAGGGGGGGGGGGGGCGAATCAACTGCAGGGAAGAGATATGCAATTATTTCTCGCTTATTTGATACCTGGCTGAGTGGCACTGTAGTACGCTAAGAATAACAGAGATATTTCACCGCTAATGGAGGCATAAATTGTTGCAGCTATCAACAATTAAAGTTCTTAAAATTGTCTTAAAAAAACCTAGAATCGAAATGCTATTCACAAAAAAGTAATAGAAAATTTGGACAATCTCATGAAAAGTCATATAGCAGCAAATAATTTGGCAGTTCAGGATGGTCTGATGACAACAAGTACCTCAAACAGGGGACAGAGGAGTATTTTACTTTGTATGAACATTCCAGCCCAGTCAGAAAGTCAATGCAGCCAAGTTGCAACAGGAACAGAGACCAAAAATCATCCACAAAACACACTGTTGGGACTTTCTGAAAAAGCACTCATAATGATGGAGGCGGACTTAAGGTACAACAACGCACTGACATCTGGTGGCTGAAAGAGACTCCTCTAACGTGCAACTCATTAAGTCTAGACTGTTTATGAGAATCAAAGTTTGAAAAAGAACACGGTCAGGGTTCATCGTGGAAATAAATTGTGCACAGCTGGCCCAATGCATGACAGAAAATAAAATTTATTCATAACAACTTGCCCAAACCGTGGGAGGGGAGGGGGGCAGATACGCGACCAATTTACCTCCACATGAAACCATCGATGATGAATTTCAATGATGCAAGGACATTTTTACACAATTGAAATATATGAGGTACCAAACAGCCAGGGAATTATTGCATGGCACCAGAAAACCTGAAGTGTACATGTCCCTCTAAAAAAGAAGAAAAAAAAAAGAACAGTGTAAAAGTCCAGCAGGCGACAATTTGGGTACAAGATAGCAAAAAGGGTGTACACATGAATACGAGGTTTGCTATGGAAATGTTGCGGTCATGTCAAGGGTATGCACAGAAATTACACTATGCTATAGATTCAATAGGATTATGTTATCAAGGTGATCACTCACTATGTTGCCTTTCATGGGTGACTGCGTGTCCCAAGTCAGGGGCTAAATCTATTCCTTAACATCGGTATTGGATTGGTTGTTGATGTTTTGGTCATTCTTGAATCACCATCTTGTGCTGCATTTAACTTTTCATTTTTCTGGTTGAAGTTTGGGAATATGGGTAATGTTTTTGAGCTATTAGTCTTATTTATCACATTTATATAAAGAAGAAGAAGAAGAAGAAGAAGAAGAAGAAGAAGAAGAAGAAGAAGAAGAAGAAGAAGAAGAAGAAGAAGAAGAAGAAGAAGAAGAAGAAGAAGAAGAAGAAGAAGAAGAAGAAGAAGAAGAAGAAGAAGAAGAAGAAGAAGAAGAAGAAGAAATAATAATATATGGTGATGTACAGGTAGGTTAGGGCAGGCAAAAAACTAAAAATTGAAAACGGTACGCATGGTGTTGAATCAGCAGACAGGTCTTATTCTATGATAAATCAAATACCTGTAACTTGATGTAGAAATGTGACTGGCAAATTGCATACGGTAGCATTTAAGTATTTAGTACAACCAGGTAAGACGTGAAGGAATCACTGCACCAACACAAAAAATCAAATGGAAGAGTATCGTACAAAAAGACTGTGGCTGGCAAACACTGATAAATTACAATATATCAAAAACAAAAAAAAACCAAAAAATGGTTCAATAACATGGATCATGCTTACAGCAAATAAATGTACTTGGTGGATGCAGTGATAAATTTCACAGAGTATACTTACAAGCTACAAAATTAAAAGCTTAACAGTGTAAGATTTATTGTTACTTTTTGAACATTTATTATGCGATCAATATGCTTTCTTTGAATATTGATTAATATTTATGTATGGTTTACCATTATTTTAAAACATTTTGCTGATTAATTTTGAAAGAGAACTTTTGAATTTACCCATGGGTAGATTTAAGTACAGGGTAGAAAAAATCAAATCATTTTGATATATTTTCCTTTAAAATCCCTGATTTTTTAATGCAAACTCGGAAGAATTGTTAATACTCCAAAAGCAATTTATTTATTGTTTCACAGTTTCTATGAATTGCATAACAGTATTTACGGCAACGATTCCTAATTGCAGTCAAACACAAGTGTTTTTGTTTCCTTTGATAGTGGTTTTGTTGTACATTTTGAAGCACCAGCAATGAATCTAGATTTATATTGTTACCTGCCTTATCAATGTTATTGTTTACACATTTTTCTTGTAGTTCTTGTCTTTTATTGGTGACTGCCTGTCTCAAGTCAGGAGTGAAATTTATTTCTTCACATTGGTATTGGGAGATGAATGATGATGCTTTGGTAACTCTGGGATATATTTTGTTTCATTGTTGAGTTTGATATTTAGGAATGTGGGTCATGATTTTCTTAACTATTTAATTGCTTTTGAAACTTTAGGCTGCTTTACATCTACCATATTGGAATTCTTAATGTGGGATTTAAATTATATCAGCGTGTTGGACTTTACATTTGGCTAGGCGAGTGTGCCGAAGGTAGTGGGTTCGAATCCCATACAGGTCGACATAAATTCATCGTATTTTTCACTTGAAGCATTCTTTTCAATTTTGATAACCCTTCTTCCAATTTCTGAAATTCTAACTTTTCATTCTTTGCCCATTTTTCTTACAGTTGAAATCAAATGCATTACATGTTTCCTGAAAAAAATACTGTCAATGTTCAACTTCGGTCATTTATGAAATGATGTACCTTATTCATCAATTAGTTTTAAAACTGAGTTTTGTATTATATCCAAATGACATGTAAATACATGTTTGTGGTATGTATCAACAAAATTTGAATATGTCATGTCAGACACACAGTCACCATTTTGATAAGCTTCGATATCCTCAATAGTAATTGAAGTAAAGAATGTATTGTAATTCACGAAATTTTGTCCAAAATTTTCGCCATATTTATACTAAAAAAAACCGGGGGATCTTTTATTTTGCATTCCTTGGGAATCGTGTTACGTACAAATTTCAATTTGAAGAAGGACTGAATTTCCATTGAATCAACAAAATTTGTGTTTGAAAGAAATGTTGCTAATTATTTGATCCTATATTTTCTTATTGAAATTTGGTTTCCGAATAGTTGGTTTGTAAGCAAACACAGTTCCAAAAAAAATGTGGAAATGTTTGTTTAGAAAAGGTAGGACCCAAATATCCATTGATTCTTGTTATCTCTCGAAATAATAGTGCCTTAAGGCTTTATGTAATTGAACAATGCCATTAGAAAAAGCCTATAGTAAATTTTGAGGAAAGTCTTTTCTGATCGCGTTGCAAAATTTCCTGTTTCTCCGTAATTTTCTTTGTCCATGATTCCTTCTTCTTCTTCTTTGAACCATAGCCTAATTATTATGAAAAGGTATGTAACTGCTATCAAGACTTGCGAATTCCAAATTCCGAACATCACCGAAGCCCAAATTCCTGTCAAAGAGTCCAAAGGAAAAGCTGAATTGAGTATTTCGATCCAAACATCTTCCACTTGTATTAATTTTCTTGTGTTAACATAACTATCTTGGTCTACCAAGTTTGGCTGTATGTAATCAATGCTTTGTACAGGCAGTATAAATATGAATTTTCCTCAAAATTGAAATGGTAACACAAAAAATTGTTTAATTTGTGATTTTTATTTGCAGATTTGTGTCCACTAAATTATTTTTAAACTGATTGAAAAATTAGGCCCACATACTGTGATTTACATTTGATTCAGGTTATCAAATAAAATGATATGTAAGACTCACAGGATAACATCGAATTTTCCGAGCAGTGATTTCTCAATGTGTTTTTTTTTTTTTTTTTGTTAGTAACATCACCGTAAAATTCCATTTTCTTGATACAATTTGATGTTCAGAATAGACAGTTACAATTTGCGTCTAAGTACATTCTAAACTCCGCACTCGAGGCTAACGCTCGACCGTTTTCACTTCTATTCTCAATGTTCAGAAGTAATTTAGAAAGACCACCTTGCCATTTATCTGTAATCATGTCCCTAAACATTATTATGATTCGCCGTTTATAAGTCCACCCAGTAACAAAAACAACAACTAAAACAAATCAAAAACGAGTGCTAGACTAAATAGGTTTCCCAGAATTATAGAACAATTAGAAAATCATAGATAGGGGGCCGGTCTGTGCAGACCTATCCACCAAGCATCAAAGCTTAAAGCAAACAGAATTGTATTTGTGTCTTTTTGTCCAGAACTACTTCCTGGTAGGCATTACCCTATTCCGCAGTCCAAACTCTTTACTCTTTGTAAGCTGACCTATTCCTGTCTACCCTTATACATATGGATTATTATTATCATCATCATCAAATAAATAAATATATATATATATATATATATATATATATATATATATATATATATATATATATATATATATATATATCAAATAATTGATTCATATCACAAGAGTATCAATACAAGTGTAATTGCGTCAAAGTCAGCAGAAAGACAGCAAAAGCTAAGAGGTTACAGCATTTGTAGCACATTCATTTGTACATAGCATATTTCAGAGATTTCTTGCTTTATTAGAATTGTGGTCAGTTAAACACCTCAAACAAAACACTATTCCCTAATCAAATAGGCTGTGCGCTGATTATCTGACTTAGTAACTGATCTGTGGATACATCCTGAAAATAATTAAGTCTAAAGTTCGTGAAATTAAATAGGTTCATCCTGTATTTTGAAGCTGGATTTAGCGAATTACATGTTGTCGTCTGGATCCCATCTAGGGTAAGAGGACCACACATACGTATAATATAATTTTTCCACCGTTTTTCCTGCAGAAAGAACGTGATACAACTTTTGAGTACCTCGAAACGTTTGGGTTTATCTCCGCAAATAGATGGACTTAGCTCGTAATGACATATGCAGGGAATCTTCCAAAGATATCGAACGGCTTTTGGCCAAGATACATAAAAAATGATCTACCTCATTTTTGGAGAAGTCCCAAAGTTGGCACCCATACACAGGCATACAGTATGTTTTGAATAACCGATATCTACATGTAGTCTCGCAAAAAACATTTCAAACTGGGCAATTTAAACATTATAATTTATATGAAATTGTTTTATGCAGTTTGTAATACTATCAATTAAAGTTTTTAAAATGTATTTTTATATTGCTGCAACCCATGCAGTAGCCACGGCCGGCAACTTTAAACAGGAATAAGGCTTCTTCAATACCTACACATACAATTCGACAGGCCTCATGTGGGATGTCATCATTTACCGAATTAACTTCTGAATTTTAGGCATAAGATAGGTTGTGTATGACTCTAGGCCCCTCAGTATTCTTTGGAACAAGACTTAACGGACTAATTTTGTATTTTGTGTTCCACACGGACTTGGTAAATGTTTTATATTGAGTCTTGTTGTGACATATATGTGATACCTCATCACCTTGGGGATATTTATATCATGAAACGTGTTATTTGCTGCCAATCTGTGGGTGTAAAGCTTATTTCTCTATTTATGAGCTGGTTTAAATAATCAATACCATCGGCCAACACTAATGATCGCTAGTCCCACACAATAACTTCAATGCATTATCCATATAAAACTTATTAGGATTGGTTTAAACATATTTCAATAATCAATCGGAGAACAGGGCAAATTTCAATATGAACTCCTGTCGAAATATGAAATTGTACGGATTGCTCCAAATGGTCAGTGCATCTGTCAAATCGCTGACCTTCAAATAATATGACACAAAGTGTTCGTCTTTACCCCTTTGTTTTGGTTGCAAGGAATTAACAAATTATTTGTATACTGAAATGTGTAGGTTTTTTATAAGTGCACAATCAAAACCGCACGTAATGCTTGTTAATAATTGAGGTGCATTCTTTATATTTGCCCGTGGCTTCCTGAGGGAGAAAGATTTTATCCGTGTATCAAAAAGTACGAGAGAAAATTGTTCGCACTGCTGATTTTGTGTTTTCTTTAGGCTGTAAGTTTATTCGAGCTCAAGTAGAAATTTCGTGCTGTATATATTTTAAACATATTTTTTACTTTCAATTATATTTGTAACATTGTTTTGACGTGCTGTGTGTTTTACACATGTACACCTGCACTGCTAGTCTGTCTTAGTCTGCAGAGCCAACACGTTTAGTATGCAGCTGTGCTATTCGGCCACCAAACTAAACCTGTCCGGTGCATGACCAACGTGCCTACTGCACACTTGGGAAGCTGGGTGGGCCAGCATTGCTGTTGCTCTTGTCATGTTCGACGTGCAGTTTGGCCATGATCTTTAGTAACTTGTCCATGGCCTTATGTTTGCTGTTCTTCCAGTCATAATTCTTTCGTGTGAAACACTGTTGAAACGCGCAGTGTAGGGACTGAACCAGATGTCACCGCATAACTGCGTATTGAATAAATGAATAAATTTGATATGATATTCTTACCCAATACAAGGCTGCAGCTGGTTTTTAACACGTTGCTACAAAAAAAAAAAAAAAAAAAAGAAAAAAAAAGAAGTCATGGTCAAGAAGTGCTTCATAACGGACAATGAAACATTTTAAAGCTGAACACCGTTTTGACGCAGAATAATATTCCCCTCTGAAAGCTTTCTGGTGTGGCCATTACGGTTATCTTTAAGTGCAAGCCTGTTTCACTTGATTTTTGTAAAGATAAGTTCTGTATCTTGTTCATTTCAGCCCCTCGTTAGGCATTTTATACAAGTGGTGGTTTCTCAACAAATTATACCTATGAACTGAATTAAATTGTAGAACGGAACAGGTGTCTCATATTTCAGTCATAACTGTGAAAACTGAGATCATCGATTGACGCTTATTGAATATTAGCTTTTTTGACTTTCATTCAGACAGCTGCTATTAACACATTAGGATATCAATAGAGCATATATGTGTGTTCACTTGAGAAAACAGAAAAATATGCATCCATGTTTTATTCACTGAATGATTAATTCCATTGTCCCTGACGAGACAGTAAAGTACGGAATACATACACATTTTTGGTGCTGTTATTTGTTTCTATTTTATTATGGATTTCTGTGCGTTTTCTGTATTTTCGACTCCTCACTTACTTATGTTACTGTACAGAAAAAAAAGGTGGATGACGCGGAGATAGGAAACCATGGCAATCCTTATAAGCTTGTGCTGCCATGTTTTCCAGGACCAGGGCCGAGGCAAAAGGGTCTATAACCCATTGTCTTACAGCTGTAGTGGGCCCCTGGTCCTGGGTATATCCCTCTACACTCATCATTTGTACTTTTCTTAGAGAGAGAGAGAGAGAGAGAGAGAGAGAGAGAGAGAGAGAGAGAGAGAGAGAGAGAGAAAGAAAGAAAAAATAGCCTCCCTTCACACACCCTTTCCCCGCCGCTAAGGCTCAAGCATATCTTATTTCTTCCCTTTCCTCTCTGTACTCTGGAATTCTAATTTAACATGTTGTATTCTTACTCTATTATTTCATTATTTTTTCTCCTAGCACCGTACCAGGAAGTCCTATCCACTTTTAGTGCCTTTCCTGCATCCCAGAAAGCCACCTTTGAAACTTTGAAAGAGAAGTTTGGTTCCCTTCTGTCCATTTCAACACACAATTTTCTTTGGCTTTTCTAATGCCATGTATGCTTTAATGTACTTTTTTCCCTGACTCTTCTTTCCGAGTCCTCTTTCCAGCCCTCTGTAACAGTCTCACCTATGCATACTTTCCTCCCATCTACCTCATCATATCCTTTTAATTAATATTTTTCTGCTTACTTATCTATTTCTTTGACCCATCTTGTTTTTTTTTTTTTTTGACTACCTCATTGTAAACTTTCCTGCACCAACTGTCTTCCTTTACTGTTTGTTGATATTTCCAGGACTTTAACTTTGCTTTGGCAATCATGTATATGATTTTATTCCATCTTAACTCTCCTAGGACTGTTTTTGTTGCTTTACATGGTGGTGTTCCCAGTATCCACTTCCCCATCTCATTATGTGCTTTCTCCATTCCCAGGATATATCCCTCACTGACTGAAATCACATCTAAGCCATATGTTATTGCTGTTCCAACACTATCGCATAATATTCTTGCTGTATACGCCAGTGAGACCAATGTTATTTATTGCCAGCATGACGCTTCACGTGTTCGTATTGGGCTTAGTGTGGTCATTAGACAATGGTACAGGCTGGCAATGCGCAAATTCACTTAAGACTTCCAATGGCATAATGCTATGCGATGCCATCGGATGTGATCGACCAAACGGACGTGGCCATTGACTACTTTGAGCATGAACATGCTAAACATGGTCACCAGCTGATTTGCATAAAATTGACCATCCCCCAGCCTCATAGTTTCCAGGCAACACGTGCATTTGATGCGGGGAATGCGAGCTTGGAACTGTCTTCTCTGCCACAGAAAATGAATGGTAATTCCCATCGTGCGATTGCCTAATAGCATTCCTAGCCCGCTAGACGCATGGGGCAAAATTTGGCCAGCATGCTGGCTAGCGTGCAAAAGTTTTACTTCTACGCAAATACCGCCTGCCAATGGCACGCCAACCTCGCCAATGGCACAAAAAGTCTATGCTATAAATGCGAGCATGGAAGTTATAGGCTGTCGGACCAAAAGTCATTGGTTGCACTGTATATTGATACATGTAATTCGTGGACGTGTACTTCATGAAAGAGGCAAACAAATTGATCAGCAGTGGTTGTTGCAATGGATATCTGATTGTCCGGGATTTGAAAAAAGCAATTTAGTACATATGCAGTAATGCTTACATTCGTATTTATATGTAAGTTTATGGGGATTGCAATGGCAATTTACATTTCAGCTTCTTCTCCAAAGCCCTCAGTCTGATTCGCTTCAAACTTGGTGGTAATTCCATTTTTTGTGCAGCTGTGCATGAATGCATTTAGAAAATTGATAGATTGCAAGTGCACTGAGTTGTTGTAATGACGCCGTTTCATTCGTGATTATTATAACCACCAGCCCTACAATGTGTCCTAGTCTTGCTAAATGTCGTTTCTCTATATTTGCCATTGGCTTTTACGACCTACTGGTACTTTGCTTTTTTATACGAGTCCAAAACCCAGGGGTGGGGTGGGGTGGGGGTACTTCCATATAAGATTGTACTGGGTATGTACCGCGGGAAAGGCCCTGCTTTCAATACTCCCAGGATTAGAAAAGCCCCCCAAAATGTACACAGCTGGATTAGGATAGGGATAACAATTAGGATGCACCAATGCAGCACTCCTTTTAACACATTACAGGATAAAGAAAGGGTCCCCATTTTACGTCTGGTGTAGGATTAAGATAGGGTATTGTATAAAAATGTCCGAGGCACACACCCACCCTGATGTTGAGTATCTGCCCCCCACCGCCGGGTCCAAAACCAGAGAGTTTGCTATGATGCAAAGGTACAAATGCATGTCAGAGTTGTCAATCAGTTCAGATCTTAGATCTGGCTCATGTGATCGACGCCAAAGCCATGTTGGTAACTGTGATGCCTATATATAAAAGCAAAAATGTTAACAGAATAGTATGTTTTGAATGCAATGCCTTGCGGATTGCTAGATCCAAGTTGAGAAGGTTAAGAAATACAGTCGTGGACCCACACCTGGGCTTTTAAAATAGAAATAATACGCTTTAATGTTCAACAATTGAAGCTAAAATGATATTGTGGTTTGAAGATATGGAATATTATCTTATAGCTCTCAACTGTCCACCTGTTTCACTGTGACTCTTCCATGATTTAAGCTTCGAAAGTTATTTGGGTGTATAAAAAGTCGCCTGTTTCCTTTGGACGCCCCTTACAAGCCCTGTTGCCTTTATCAATTTTATTTAGGTAATGAATGTAATTTCCATCATGTTGCCTTTATCGGACAAAGCGCCTGCAAAGTATGGAACTTTAGTCACAAAAGTAACCCCTTTATATAATATTACTTTAATTTTATATCAAATAGGAATACTTATTTCTAGCCAGACGGATTTCTGTTTGATGCGTTTAGTATTCAGCTGCATAAAAGCAGAAGTGCCAATTGTCTTTCCTTTTTTTTTTTTTTTTGTTTTTTGTTTTTTTTTTTTTTTTGTTTTTTTTTTGTTTTTTTTTTGTTTTTTTTTGTTTTTTGTTTTTTTGGAGGGGGTTGCTGTTTTTTTTCCCGTTTATATTCTTTCTCTAATTCCAGTCTCTTTACAGAACACTACTTAAGTTAGATAGTTGCATAGTTCATTCTGAGCTCCCTACTAATAAAGTTGGTAAAGCCGCCGCAGATTGCTTTACAAGACGCGAAAAGCTGCATCAACCAAAAAATACAATCATACTTAATCAATTAGATCAAAATTACGAAAAAGGTTTGCAAGTTTATTGTAATACAAGTAATATGTATATCTGGCAATTTATGAGTGAAGTTGCCGTCATTTTGTTCCATGAGTTACATGCACATAATACAAAGGTACAAAAGTTGTCCTACACTTCCTTCTTACTACATACGTAACTTGTAACAAGTGCGAATAAGTTGCCTTTTTATGGTCACATTTGTAGCATTGAAAAGTGTAAAAAAGTTGCCATATGTTTGGTCATACATGTATGGCTAGCATTTATTTGCTAGCGTTGTAATAGCTCAAAATGTTTGCAAACGGACGTTTTAGTGTATCAGAAAGGCTTGTGAAACTAAGAAAAACAACAACTTTTTACCTAAGAGTCTGCTATGCAGGGCTTAAGATCATTATTGCAGGGCACGAAATCTTTATTCGGTATATACAAACGTAGCAATTCCAATCTAGCCAGCGGTGTGTTGATCACACACACACAAAGAAACAGTCATAATTTTTGAAGTGGTATACACACGCTTTTTAAAACTCAACTGTTGCTAAGCTTTTTTTTTTATATTTGAGTTAGAGGTCGAAGTCATGAAGATGGTAAACAAATATACAACTGGTTTCGCCCTCCATGAACTTCGTTCATTATCATATAACATGTAAGAGAGATATGATGCTCTGTGAACTTTTTAAGCACCAGTTATGAGCCTATATAAAAATAGTTTGTTAACTGACAGTGTGTTTACTATCCTTACTACAAAAGAACCATATTAGTGCAGTTTTGCTTCATGTCCGTGCATATCCTGGCATATTGCGCTTTATGGGATAGTTATGTAGACGCTCCACATACATGGTGAGGTCTGGTAGCATGTTAAATTTTATTATTAAACCGGTTCATGAAAAGCTATTAAGTTTTGAGCATTCCGCGACTTTCGTCTTGTAAGAATATTTAGTTCTACGAAGCGATTTTTTGGGGAAGCTTAAATGAATTTGATTGGGGTAGGTGTGGATTTGAACTGAGAGGATTTTAAATGCCGTACACTCCAGCTTTGGCTTCAGAATGTCAACGTGCTTTCCTCAGGAATACGTAGATATGTAATGCTTCATTTCTGCAAGATTCTCTAGTGTGTCCACTTTGCCAATAAACTCCCTGCTCAAAGTCAATTGATACGATGGAAAATTTTGAGTTAATTAGAAACGATGAATATAACCAGCTGCCATACACTTAGACTTGGTGCGGCAAAACGTTAATTGCCAGCTGATAGCATACTTCCTACTGTTTATATTAATCCCGGACTGAAGATCCAATACATTGGGTGAGATTCAATGTGTTAGTTTTGTGACCACGGAACAGCTGGATCTGAAACAAGCAACCTTCGGCATATAACCACCCAGCCGAAAATGAGAAACACACCACTGCACCAAATCACTATTTCTGTAAGGAATGGTTCCATGGAGGTACGCATGATCGACATGGCCCAGTTCATTGTATTGGATCCTGCAAAAGTGCTGTATTTCGGGTTTTCCCAGATTTGGGACTGTACATATGTCAGTCCACCAACATTAAAGGAGGAAAATAAATTTGTTTTGTGACCACGGAATGGTCTGGTCTCGAACCAGCACGCTTCGACAATAACCATTTAGTGGCAAAGAAGAAACGCACATATCCACTTTACCCCATCTCCATTCCTGAAAATAATGATAAAGTTTCGGTAGGTACGTCATGTGCACAAACAAAATTTGTTAAATTTACGATCACGCGTGTGACTAACATAATTGACTTCATACAGTTGACACAGCAACCTACCTATGAAAATGTAAAACAACATACCAGATATGAGTTGCGTGAAAGCGATCACTGTACCTATATTTTTATTTCGCAACTCCGTACAGCGAGGGGTTTACCACTTAGGAAGACACAGCCAGTTCGGTGACGTCGGTGCCACAAAATATATTGAACAACCCATCGGGCCGGATCTTTTCGAACCATTTTGTGGCGTCTATAGCAAAAACATATGTGAATGTCTGGCTTCATACAACGAAATCATACCAATTAATAACACGAAACCTAGCCACCTCCTCTGCTTTTTGAAAGCCGAGCTAATCATCTCAAGCAATATCTAGTGCGTGAATGGACAGTTCCGGTACTTATACTTATAAAATAATCAGAACAGACATTTATGAGACAAGAATCGATTGTTCGGATCTAATACTTTTTTTAATATTAGGACCAATAATACTATGTGCAGTCTGACGGAAACTAAATGTACATTTAAGTAGGGTTGAATATGTACATAAAATATCCCAGAAGCAAAATGTGTTGCTGTCATGCCGGCCACGTGAGGTATATAGGGAAAGTGATATTTTATTTATTTTAGTAGAATATCATTGGTTGAAATAAAATTCCCATTTCGATTTAAAATACATTTCTGCATTACGATTATTTATATTTTAGGCGGTTGGCGAGATTTGCATGACGATCTGCACCATTATGAATTTGATACCAAGTTAATCTGCCTTTTCAAATGCTTGTTTCATCTGCCTCAAAACTGTAGCATACTCCTCTGACCGTATCAGCTGCTTGGAGATCGATTTTTTTATTATTATCATCATTGCTTTGCGGCACGATGTATCATGTAGTCTCTTGTATGATCTGTTTATTAGTATATGTCCAAGTTTCACAAAACCGGGCCAAACCTGGTTCAGTCATTGTTCATCCATGAACGCCACCAAACCTTTCATCTGACCACCAGTTATTTGAGACCAACAAAACAATTTACAGACTGTACATTAAAAGCGAACCTTTTGATGGAGTTTATGTTTGATCCGTTAATCATTCTTTGGCGCCTGTGTGTTCTAGTCAATACAAAATGTGATAGAAGTGAAGGTCGCATTCTTGTCTATAATGGATTAGAGTACATGTACATCTGGTGTATTAAGAACACTGTAGATTGCTTAATTTCGCTGTACTCATATTTTCGCATATTTCGCAGTGGCACAAAATTGTGAAAATAGAATTTAAAAAATACAAAAAAAAAACAGAGTGAAATAGTGTGTAACATTGTTTGAATAGGAAATATGTCCAAAACAGTGAAATCAAAACTGCAGTAAAATATGAAAAATGCAAACACTGTGAGAATTTAGACAGACGAAAATAAAGCAATTAACAGTATTACCCGTTTTCTGTGTCTTCCAATGGTCATATTATGCCACAAAGACCGTCTCTAAAATATGAATAACTTCACTGTGCAGATCAGTAATCGCAACATGTACTGCTCGGTTCAAACACTTTGCACTGGGAACTTGTTGGAACCTACATTGCCCTTTTTTACGTTTACAGCCACTCGTCCAAATGGGCGACCAGGATAATATACATCTAGTTCACTCAAATCGGACTTGACCATCATATCAAAGTTCTTTTGCGATACAGTACAGTGAAAAACACGGTCAGTTGCACACATTTTTAGCATTGAACTATGTCTCTTATAAACACCTAACATCATTTTCATTTAAACGATCCAAACTATCATAATGGTACTGGATTATTCAAACCGTTTACAGTGCAATCCTTTAAAATCCTTTAATCATTGAAATATTTTTGCTTATAATCTGCAAACTACCAGAACTATTACTACTACTACTACTACTACTACTACTACTACTACTACTACTACTACTACTACTACTACTACTACTACCACCACCACCGCCACCACCGCCTTAAAAAGCTATTCACCTTGCTAGTTTTGAACGCTTACTGTCGTCAAAATCAGCCAATAGGCTGTCATCGGGGTCCTCTTGGTGGGGCCATGACGTGTTGTGACAGCTGTTTCTGTGACACGTAGTCACCTTCGCGGTATATAAATGCAACACAGCATCGACAAAGCAGTTTTATAAAACTAACATAAGGAACGGAAAGTTAGCGAAACTATCATGAAGATCTTGATGGTGACCTTGGCTGTTTTAGCCGCTTGGAGTGCAGAGTCAGAGGCAGCGACATGGTCATATGGTCCGCCGAAAGGTATGTTAATCCATTTGTGTCCCTATCTAAAGATGTTCTGTGTCTCACACATGTAACACTTTATGAGCATTCTATGGAATGCAACATTTTCAGAAATAACATGGGCAAGAACTGATGGCGTGCTTTTTCCCATGGGTGCGCAGTATCTAAATTTCAGAAAGAGCATATGAATAACATCAAATTAAGATGGAGCCTATGTAGTGTTTAAAAGTTGAAACTTGTATAAGTACATGCTTGGTCAAAAGCTTCACTTATCTCATGTTACATGAAGACGCTTCTATGGAGTTGCTAACCGTTAGCTTGGAGGCGCAAATACAGACTATGTATGTATGTATGTATGTATGTATGTATGTATGTGTGTATGTATGTATGTATGTATGTATGTATGTATGTATGTATGTATGTATGTATGTATGTATGTATGTGTGCATGTATTTAAATATTTCATTATTCGTTTATTTATGTTCTGTCTCTCTGTCTATTGATTTGTTTACTTACTTGTTTCCCGGGAGAAAATTAAATCATACATTCCACATTAAGCTGTCACTATAATTATTGACATCATCTCTTTTACTCTTCCCGTTGATGTAATGTGTGAAGCATCTTCATGTATTTCATTGAGTCGCAATTATTATTATTATTATTATTATTATTATTATTATTATTATTATTATTATTATTATTATTATTATTATTATTATTATTATTATTATTATTAAAGTATGTAGATAGATAGCGATGTCATTCCGACTTTTACTAGGGGGTTATTGACCAGTGCGCAGGTAATGAATCTAAAACAAAAAATTGTAACAATTTATATAATTCCAAATAACAGCACTTGAAATTTTAAATTTTGAATATCTTTAAAACTATTATAGCTAGTTATGTCATTTCAACTTCTATTAGAGGGTTGCTGACCATTCAGCATGTATTGAATCTAAAACAAAAGTTGTAGGAATTAAAATTATGCTACTTAGCAGTATTCGAAGTTTTCAATCTTGAATATCTTCAACACTATAATAGTTAGAAATGTCATTCCAACTTCTACAAGGGGGGTGTTGACCATTGCGCATCTAATGAATTGAAAACAAAAGTTGTAGCAATTTAAATTATGCTATGTAGCGCCATTAGAAATTTAAATCTTGAATAACTTCAAAGCCATAATAGATACAGATGCCAAAACTTGGTTTAAACATATTTTATTGGCAAAAAACAATTGGCCGACAGGCTCACCAGCCTATATGAGGGCCTCTTGTACACTTATGACAAGACTACAATGAGTTTGCGAGCACCAATACACAGACAGATCACGCACAGGACCACAAATATGAAGAGCAAAAAGGAAGGCAGGGAATTGCTGAGTAAACATAAATACAAGTAAAATTAGTTGTACAAGATCACCAAATTTGATTCACGTTCTAAATCTACCAGATAAGTTAATATACTTATAGATGACCTAAAACATGTCCACATTTTGACCTTTTGAACTTCCTCTTCCTTCTATTCCGAACAATAAAGTTTTCCAGTTAAAATTACCAAGAGTTATCATTTTACATTGCAGTTCGTTCCGTAGAAGTGCATACTTATCACATTCGAAGTAGATGTGATAGGTAGTTTCCCGATTAGCTCCACATGAGCATGAAGGAAACTCTACAACGCCAATTTTGTACAGATCATTGTTCAGCTGGATACACCTCATTCTCATACTTGAATGGATTGTGGCAATTTTCCTATCTCCAAAGTAAAGCAACTCGTGACGGTTTGGACTGTTCCTGTTTATTTCCCGTTTAAAGTGGTCAATACCCTCAGTGATCCTAACTGATCGGGGTAATGAATTCCATTCACGAATGGTTGATGGGAAAAGGGAATTATAGAATGTGGTGTTCCTTGCCTCAATGGCTGTAATTTGCTTTGTCCGTGCTGAAACGATTCCCTACAGTACTGTAGAAAGGTATGCTGGGGCTATTCTATTAACCATTTTGAACAGAAGTATCAGTTTTTGTTTTCTCCTACGCTCAGCTAATTTTTTCCAGGCAGTCTCAGAGTAAATATGTTGGAGACTAGTGTGAGCATAAGCCCCTATCACCACCCAGGCTGCAGCCAGCTGAAAAGATTCCAGTTTATCCCTGTCAGGCTTTGCGCATCCGTCCCATAGCACACTGGCGTACTCAAGGCAAGGACGTACAAATGAAAAATAAAGAGATTCGAGAGCTTTTCTGTTCAACTTGTACTGTAAACGTTTAAGGACACCAACAAGTTTTGGGGATTTTGCAATAATGTGATTAAGATGGACTGACTGTACAAGATCAGAAGAAAGACAAAGACCGAGGTGTTTGTGCATCTCTACATTTTCAAAATTATTGTTCTTAAAAGTCAAGTTGGGATGATCTACAGGGATGTTTTTTTCTACTTACTATCAAGGCTTTAGTTGCTTTTTTCAGGATTGAAAGAGATAAGCCATTGGTCTGACCATTGGGACATTGATTCCAGATCATGATTTAGAATTTCAGCTGCTTCGGTTGGATTATCAACTGCGATAAAAAGTGTTGTGTCATTGGCAAAGAGACGTATTTGTGACCAAACAATATCCACAATGTTGTTTACCTATACAAGAAGCAGTAATGGCCCCAAGACTGAACCTCGCGTGACCCCTGCTTTGATTCTCGCTCAAAACGATGCCTGGCCCTGGATGACTACTCTTTGGGTTCTTGCATAAAGATAACCTTCCAACCAAGAACCAAGTGGACCTCGAATGCTTGCATTTTTAGCTTGTGTATCAACCCTGGATTATGCCCCCTATCGGAAGCCTTGGTGATGTCACAGAACACAACTGGCACTTCTTTCTGGAGATCAATCGCTTTTGAAAATTCATGATAAAGATCAACAAGCTGGTTGACTGTTCCATCACGGGGTAAAAATCCAGATTGATTTTCCCGTTATACGTAGTTATCATGCAGAAAATTGTAAATGTGCTTAAACACCGCACATGCGAAACCCTTACCTACACAGCTTAGTGGAGAAATAGGTCTGTAGTTGTTACATATTTCTGCCACACGGCCTTTGTGAATTGGTGTTGCGTGTGCTTTCTTCCATTCAGTTGGAAACTTACAGTTGGAAAGAGAACGGTTCAGTAGTTTAGTTAGAGAGGAGGTAATACTCGGAACTGTCTTCCTTGACAGCAGGGGGCTAATAACATCCGGTCCACATGCATTGTCAATATCCAAGGATTTTAAAATATCTTGTACACTGTCTTCGTCTAAAACAATGACTTCCAGTAAATTTAGAGAGTCCTGAACCTCGCTAGGTAAAGTGAAAGTGGAAGAGTCAATGTCGGATTGTTTAAGAAAATGTTCGTTGAAGGCTTCGGCTTTAGATTTACTATCAGATAGGACCATATTGTATGATAGTATACAAGGCATTGATTGGTTAGAATTACCAGACATGAAGTACTTAACCATTTACTACCGTTTTTGCTTTTAAGCGGCCCGTAATTTACAAGGTTACGTTGTTTATTATGGTAATCGTCTTCATCTTTCCTTAAATCGCTCATGTATTTGTTCTGTAGCCCACGAAAATATTTCTAAATGTGAGGGTTTTCGTTTGAGGCCTTCGCCATTGCATGGATTCTATCCACTTTACGTTTTTGAGACAGCAATTTTGATGTGTAGCAGGGAGAATCATTTTGCCTTATCCAGACACTTTTGTTTGGTATACAGAGGCAGGCAATATTGAGAAATTCAGTAGTCCAGGCAAGACAGGCCACATCGACATCAGGAGAATCAAGGCAGGCATCCCAGTTAACTTCGTTTAGTTTTTCTCCTAGTAGTCAAAATTAGCTTTTGAGTACTGCCATATAAACCTTTCGTATGACCTGTCCGTTTTACCTCGAAAAAGGAAATTCGCTGTCACGGTACAATGATCGTTTAGTTCAACTCCGAATGTTCGCATGACAAATGTTCAAGTCACCGGATGCTTCAGTGGAGCCCGGGTAAGGATGGACATCCCTTGACGACGACAATAGTAGAAAATATAAAATGGCAAAATCCTTGGGGATTTTTTTCCAAAAGGCGATGGTACTGTATAACAACAATAATATGCTGGAGACTTAGACCCTGATAGAGTTTGTTACCCTGTACCTCTCTCGTCATATGTAAAACTACAGACACGCTCAGCGCTGGTATACTTGTACTGTACATAACGACCACCATGTAAACCAGCGATAATTCGTACAGCTCAAAGAGCACAAATAAGTATAGATCGGAACCAGTTTTAAATAGCTGTTCATATCCTGTACATAAAAATGACTAAACCATACGAGTAACACACTTAATTGACCTTGGGATGACCGTTGTATGCTTTACCACGCATATTACTGTTATTCTTATTAGGTAAAAGTATACATGTGCTTGTGTTCTTTCTCGGAGAGACAGAGAAAATAAAATATTCCATATTTCCATAGGAACATGGTGACTTTTTCCCTGAAATTTCATTCATACAGCTCATGGCGTAACCAATAATTGAATACGTAATATACAATATAAAATGAAAATACTATAAGCGATGCGCCATTTGTATTGTGAACATAATATGCTTGCACGTCAAAACTGTTATCCTTTGTACCCTGATGAAAAACTCCTGTATCGTAATTATACAAAGTAGAAATCTTTTTTGAATATGGTGCAGACTAACAAGAGACACGCGCTCATACAGTACTCAATACCATAACAAGTGAAAATATATAGTAGGGAGTAATACTGTTCTTTGTATCATTGAGTAAAATACTAGACTTATGCTCACATATCCCTGGAGACCAAGACATGCATATATTGCAAGAATATATGGCAGAAGAACAAACATGTTGGCACAAAGGTGCCATACATCGGACATAAAACAGTGGTAATTGTCAGGTAATGACATAACCCCTGGTTAGTTGAAAAATAATTTATCACTCCCAAAATAAAGGTAAATATAAACGGAAAAATAAATACAAGGGGGTAAGACGGCAGCATAAACACTGAGAGATAAGGGGCTTTAAAATTGTCTAAGTTCGAAGGGACAAGTGCATCATTTCTTATCACTAATAGTGTCGCCAAAAAGTGTGCTTGTAAGCACATACAGCAGAGTTACCTTCACATCTTGTGCTGCATAAAAAAAATAATATATCAGTAAGGATCCACAGTAGTCTCAGAAAAACAGTTGACTTGGCTTATCATATGTGTTCTTGTGGGTATCATCAAACCTGATTCCCCCCCCCCCCCAAAAAAAAAAAAGGTGGAATTGTTCATCCCCGAGTCGACACTGCCGCCCAGAGAACAAAATAGCCAATACCCAAGATACCCCGAGACCTCTACCAAAGACCAGGACAACGGCCGAGCAACTCAGGCCCCAAAGAACACCAATTGTGACTCCACAACCAAACCAAATTCCCCGCGAACAGAGCCAAAGATCTGGTGACAGTACCTCTCTTCTACAACAGATGGCACTACAAGTCATGAGTCGGGAAATTATACCAGATCGTGTCATGAAACCCAAACATAAATGGTCATCTATCATTATTATCAATTTTCAAATTACATACTTCACGTAACTCCGTTGTATATATGTGACAAGTATAAACACAAGCAACCGTACTCCAAACAGGTACCGTTCGTTAGTACATGCCTGGCCTATGTGTCCAATAGCAGCAAGCTCAGAACCGAGTAGTTTATGTAGTTGTGTTGTGACTCATAAATAAGAGATACGCATACACTGAATAGGAATCGGAAATGGTAATAAAATCGATATCACTGCATGCATACAAGCTTTCATATGGGTGGTCTGTCGATCACCCTGCACAGAATAAATTCTGACAACTTGTTTTCGGCTGAAGCTGGCCTGGTTGAAATATCATAGTTCTTACAGGCCTAACTGTAAGAGAATTTTCCCTCCACGTAACTCCGTATATACATGTAACAAGCGCACTAGCGACCGTACCTCCTTCGAAAACCGTCGACAAGTACTTGTAAGCTCATAATTTCAACAGCAAGCTCAGAACCACAAGTAAAGTAGTTGTGTTGCGACTCAAAAATGATATAAAGATATTTATATACTGAATCGAGCTGGAAATCGTAATTAACCAGTAGAACCAATCAGTATAAGTAATGTATGGTTATCCGGACAGTCATGGACATGCCTGCCAAGTCATCCCCTATTTTCTAAAGATACCAGTTATTATTGATGTGTTCATGTGTGAGAGTAGTTGCGTTGTGAATCGAAAAATGACATTAAAACTCGTACATACAGAGTAGAGCTGAAAATCAGTAACAATATCGATGTCTTTGCATGCATATATAAGCTTCCATGTGAGTGGTCTGTCCCCCATCCTGAAAATGATTCATGGCACCTTGGTTTTGGCTGAAGCAGGGTAAATTTGTTACGCTGTAGTATCGAAGTACAAGCATAACAATAAAGGCTAATATCATGATCTTGGTTCTGAATATTATTCTCTAGTTGTAGGATTGAAACTAGTACCTATGTAGGCAAAATTTTGCTAATCTCAATCACAAAGTTCCCAAACACAAGAATTACAGTGGTTGGCCGCCCATTAAAAAAAAAAAAAAAAAGACTTCCGCTCCGAAAACAGACCGACTGATATGCGTCCAACCAACATGGACTGATCACCCGACCAACAGATCGGCCCAACTAACCAACAGGGTGGTCAAATTAACCATTCACATTTATCAAGCCAACAAACAAATTGGCCAAATGAATCCACCACGACAGTCGGACACACACCAACCAATCTACCGACCTACCCAACCAATCCGCCCCTGGAGCATACCAGTAAAATCAGTCGGTATTTGACGGGTATGTTGCACATCCCTGGTATATGAAAAATCATGGAGATATAGTTTTCTATCTCCATGGTAATGCAGAGTTGGCCAAACAGGCATGGACATACCTGCTAAGCCATGCCAGTTATCATCAGTGTGTTATATATATGCATATATAAGCTTCTATATGGGTGGTCTGTCGATCACCTTGTAAATGAATCCTGGCACTTTGGTTTTGGCTGAAGCAGGGTAAATTTATTACGCTGAAATATCATAGTACTTACAAGCATAACAATAAAGTGAAATATCATGATCTTGGGTGTGAATAGTGTTCTCTAGTTACACGGTAGAAACTCGTGTCTATGTAGGTGAAAGTATTGCTGATCTAAATTACAAAATTCCCAAGCAAAAGAATTACAATTTTTGGTTGCTCATAAACTTTGAACTTCCGCTCCAAAACAGACCGGCCGATATGCGTCCTACCAACATGGGCTGGTAACTAAACCAACAGATCGGCTGAGCAAACCAACAGGATTGTCAATTTAACCGCTCATATTGGCCAGGCCAACCAACAGATTGGTCAAATGAACCAATAACCCTGGCCGGACATACACCAACCAATCTGCCGGTCAATGCAACCAAGTTGCTCCTAGAGCGTACCAGCAGAACCAGTTAGTATATGTAATATAGAACTAGCCGGACAGGCATGGGCATGACTGTCAAGCCGTACCGTATATACTGAAGATACCAGTTATCATTAATGTGTTTATAGGGTATGTGAGAATGCGGGGAAGCAGGGGTGGTGGGTGGGGGGTAAGGGGTGGGCGGTACCTCTCCTGCACACTAGATGGCACCGCAGGTAGTATACCAAAATGCACACTGTATCTGATCATGAATCCCAGGCATACGAGACCTTATATCCTTATTATACATTATTGTCATTACTGATTGAGTTACATACCTCACGTGACTCCATTGAACACATGTGACACATATAAATGCTAACAACCCAAAATGACCAGAACTTTCCCCCACTTCAGGTTGCAGTGCAGAGCATGCGTCACAAAAATGTTCCAGAACAGTTCGTGGATATTAAATCATGTAAATGACGACAGTTTCAAGGTTTCAAGGTTTTATTTGGCAATCCATAGTCAGAATACAATATTCTGTTTAGGCATGGAGGCCCAAAACATGTATGAATAACAAGTATAAAAGATAATTATATAAATACATAAAATATAAGAGTCACAGGGACATATGGCAAATGATTTAAAATTAACTATCAATATCCAGAATAAAAAGCAAATTAAACAGTAAGCATCAAGTAGAATGCTTCCAAACCAGAGGTTTAGAAGTGTTCAACACTACTGAAAATGTATGAAAGGATGCTCTTCTTAAAACTATATAAGGAACTCGCATCACGGATATGCTGGGAAATTTCATTCCAGATTTTGGATCCGATTTTATTCAAAGATTTTGGATGTGAGCGCTGAAGGTCAATGGAACCACGGGTGGAAAATCTTGAATTATGGGTATGGACATCTGAGGTTGCAGTGAAATAATTGTTCAAATATTGAGGGGTGTGTTAGTTTTGAATTTTCCAAATGAAGATACAGTAATTGTAATGTAATATTTGTTTTATGCTCATCCATTTCAGGGTATTCAGCATATCCGTGATGTGGGTCCTGGGGTGGCGTTTTAGAATTGTTCTCATGGCTCTGTTTTGTATACGTTGTAATTCCACAAGGTCTTTTTTATACAAGCTAGGACTCCAAACAGTGCTGCAGTAATCCAGATGAGGTAGTATCAATGTATTGTATAAAGTAATGCAAGCACTGGTCGGGATAAATTGAGCTGCTTGTGTAAAAATGCCAATAGCCTTCTTCAGTTTGCAATAGGTGATGCTAAATTGTTCAGAAAATTTCATGTTTGAATCTAAAGTGTTGCCTAAATATTGACACGAATCAACCTGGTTGATTTCCTCCTCGTGCAGATTTAGATTCATGTTTGGATTTTGTGTTTTTGACTTCTTGCTGATAAGCATGCTACAGGTCTTTCCAATATGGAGACTGAGCTTGTTGGTTTTCAACCAGATTTAGACACCTTGCAGATCATTATCAAGGGCCTGAGACACCAAGTCAATATTTGAATTGGCAAAATAAAACAGTATGCCGCCAGGATTAAGATTGACAGAGGAGTGATTAAAACAAATGGAAATATCATTTACATAAACAATGAAGAGTAAAGGTTAAAAAATTGACCCCTGGGGGACGCCAGTGGTGATCATGTTAGATTCGGAGAGATTTCCGTTTACACAGGCAATTTGTAGTCTGTTTGTAAGATAACTATTAAACCAAGCCAGAGAAGTGCCTCTAATTCCATAATATGAAAGTTTTCTTCGGAGAATACTGTGATCAACTGTATCAAAAGCTTTGCGAAGATCAAGTGATACAATACCCACAGAATTCCCTTTCTCAAGTTCTGTGAAAACAGATTCAGTGAAGCTATGAAGGGAAGTCTGTGTGGAGTGTTTGTGTCTAAAGCCAGATTGTTGGGGGCAAGTAGTTTGTGTTCCGAAAGATAGTTGTAAATTTGGTTATGGACTATTCGCTCTAGTAATTTTGAGACAATAGGTAAGATTGAGATGGGATGATAATTTCTGGGGTCAGTTCTTGGACCTTTTTTATGTATAGGTGTAATGCGAGCCATTTTCCAGGCATCAGGAAATGAGCCCATGGTCAAGGATTTATTAAAAATGAAAGCCAGACTATCAGAGATGGCCGGTGAAGCCATCTGCAATAGTCTGGCTTGAATATTGTCTAAGCCAGTGGCCTTGTCCCTTGGTAATTCAGCAAGCATTTTCGATACATCATGTGAGGAAACAGATTTAGAAATAAATGAGCCGGAGAAGTGTGGTAGGAATTTAGATAGGTATTCAGTTGCTGAGATTGAGGGGGATATGATTTGATTGGATAATTTTGTACCAATTTCAATGAAGTATTCATTGCAATGATTAGCAATTTGCTGGAAGTTTGAAACAAGGCAATCATTAACATAAAGGGAGGTGATTGAATTTGATACACATTTAGGTAAGAGGCCTCTAAGGAGCTTCCACACTTCACTGGCATTTCCTCTATTCTCATTGATACCATTTGTGTAGTAGTTGGACTTGGCTTGCCGAACAAGGCTGGTCACACGACTTGTTTACTTTTTGTATTTTGTCCAATCACGTACATTCCCGGAGATAATTGCTTTATGATGAAGCTGATCGTCCTTAAAAGTTTCAATCTTTTCATCATTCCATGGAACTTTTGTTTTGGATGCTCGAAATTAGTGAAGAGGGGCATGATTGTTTACAATATCATCAAAGAGAAGTTTCCATGCCATCCAAACATCATTGATGTCATCGAAGCATTCAATAACATGCCAGGGCACACAAGTAAGGTCAGAAAATGTTGTGGATTGAGTTTTTTTAAATTTCGAGAAGTTACAAAGCGGTGATTTGTGTTATTGGATTTATGTTCTAAAATGATAAAATTCATGAGATGATCTGCTACGGATACTGCTCCGACTCCAGCACTGTACTTGTTGACATTTGTCAAAGTCAAATTTATAATAGTTGCTGAGGAGTCAGTAATTCTTGTGGGTGCCTTGATGACTTGGCTGAGCCAATAAGTTGTTATAATGTCATTCAAATTGCTGGCTATAGAAGATGGGTCATCAATGTATGTATAGTCAATATCAAAATCACCAGTGACAATAAGGTCTTAATTAGAATTTTCAAATTGTAGTAAAAAGTCCTCCATGTGTTCGAAAAAAATAGTGTCCATTCGAGGATGCCTGTAAAGAACAGAGACCAGGAGAGGTTTTCTGTTATTACGGTAAACCTTAATACAGTGATTCATGAGTTTAGTATGATTCAATTCCGGCACTTCTTCAAAAGATAGAGTATCCTTCACATATATTCCAACACCCTGAGCACCTATGAAGTAATTCGGTTTATCACGTCTACAGAAACAATAGCCAGGAATGGACACTGCCCCAGTGGGAGTGTCCTCTTTCAACCATGTCTCACTGATAGCTAATATATCTGGTTTCAGTTTGTTGTAATCTGTTGTGTTCAGAGTTGGTGTTAATCAAGCATGTGTATAGAGGAAGGAACTTAAGTTGCAGACTTGCAACTTTAAGGTGCATATGCTTGCTAAATCTCCAGGAGTATACGTAGGAATGAATAAGAACTATACAGTGGAGTCCATGGAGTTATATTTAATCTATTTGATGTCACAATTAGTAGGAAAATAGTGACAAATGTCAATATGTGATGGATTGCCACAAATGTGACAGACAGCATACTGTTTATACGTTGGTCAAATCTGATTCCCACCTCACATCCATTTCCTTGATCCTACCAGCAGTGTCCTTGAACTTTACTATAACCCCGGCCATCTCATGTATAAGAATCATCAATTTTCTTTCCCTTCTTTAGTTGTCTTGCTTGGAAAGAAAGTTGGTTCCTCCACTTGGTCAGGTCTTCTGAGACAAATATATTTGTATCTTTGAGGCCACGTTTGGCAGCAAGTATCTGGGCATGAGTGCGATAACTGTCAAAGCGAACAAGTATTTGGGCCTGAGACGACCTGAACAGTGAGACCTTTGTATTTTGTTGAGACACAGCTTTATTCCCATCTCCTCATTGATAGCCGTAAGCACTAGGCTATCTGTATTTTCGTCTTTGTTCAAGCGTAGGCTCGTTCGACGGCCATATTGTTTGAGGTTGTCGACTTTTGCTTAAAGATCCTCAATAATTTCGCCCATGTCAGTCAGTTCCGTTTTTTGCGTTAAGGGATTCCGAATGCATCACTTTTTTCCAGTAACTCGATTCTGTCAATGTCAACTGAAGTTGTCATGTTTGGTTGTTCGGCCAGTTCTTTGAATACAATGTCCTAAACGATGGGAACCAATATGCGGATCTGTACTTCAATAACGCTCGGCTGAACCAAAACAAGTGGGAGCACCTTAGCGAGTTCCTAAGCTAGCACTGGGTTGATGTCACCAGTCTCAGATACTTGTTCTTGACTGCGGTCCTGGTTTTCAATGGAGGAAGTTTGTGTTTTTTCGTCAGAGGTTTAGCTGAAGGGCTTCTTCTGTCATTCGCCAGCTGTGAACTGGTCACAACAACACTTGGACTTGGTGCCGCTGGCTCTGATTCCATGACGTCCATGTTTCCGTACAGAGTGTCCATTGGAGCTTTTATCAATGCACCAAGGCTGTTGTCCATGCCGAGTTATCTAATGCCAAGCCGTAACAGGACGAACCTGGCTGTAAATTGCGTTCAACTGACTGCGAGTACAACAGATTCAGTAATGACTTTCCCCTTCAAAGCTTCAGAATGAACATTTCAGCTTTTTTGCAGTCGATCAAGTGCTCAGCAACTTTTAGACCCGTACATATCTTTAAAATGCTTGCACTTGCAAGGTCTGTCTCAAAACTTTCCAACTTTGCGGAGCCCAAATTTCAGGTCTTCCTAAACGTACAGCGCCATCTACCGCCCCCATTCTAACTGCTACTCCTGTGTTATGGAATAGTTGTAAAGTCTGTTCATTTTATTTAGATCACGACGCAATTTTGGTTTTCTCAAACCACATACATTTTAATAAGCAAAATTTGCAAGTAATGTGAAAACGGAGAGCCCTCAATATACCATGTGTGAAAAATGGCTTATAATACTTACTCATAAATGAGCACATTGGACTTTTAATATTTTGCCAATGTAATGCAATGGCAATTGCGTTAGAGGCCTACTTGCATAGAATTTCACGAATACAAGAGAAATAACAGTTTCACGAAGCCCGATGATGTATACACAGATAGCTTGTTATCTGTTAACTATTAACATGTAAAGAAAATGGATTTGACATGTCAAGTTTACCTAAAAACTAAAATATGGGCCAAATTCCAAGAAATAAGGTCACTTTGCCACGGAATAGTCCCATTGTAAAGAGGGGTAAAAGGAAAGAAGCTGTTGAGTGCAAATTGTGTAACTGATTAGCCAAGCGTGTTGTGCGGTTTCAATTATGTGCACTTGTACCTACGGTGGCCCATAAAAGCCACTGGTAGGCCCCTATAAGTTTCCTGGTTTGATTTACGAAATCTGTGTTGCGCACCTATATAAATAATGAGGAAACAACTGCATAACAAAAGTTACATGACAGTCACTGAAAACTGTTATGATGCAACATAATATGCCCACGTTGCATGTTTTAACAAGATTGCGATAATTAACCTTTTAAATATTCGCGAACATCTTTACTCCCATCTATGCTTGTTGTACTATTTTTGAGCGTCATTGGACAGTTCACATACTCAGTTAGAGGAGCTGTCATCATCACTAGAGGAGCTGTCGTCACTACCAAGATGAATTATCATTTGGGGAACTTCATATTCAAGCAACCCATCGATTTTCCACATTTCATTTTCGACTTTTTGGACGTGTTGCACGGCCTTTTGCGTCAAGATCCTATCACCCTTTTGCAAACTCTCCTTGAACAGCTCTTCGACATGATTGAGCTTACATTGTTTAATGTGCGCGGCTACATAGTTTTTACAAAATGCCCATACAAGTTCTATAGCGTTCAGTTCGCAGTGTTTCACTGGGGTTCTCAATTTCACATGACCGTGCATGCCTGCCACTTGGTCAATGATGTACGTGATTGGAGGGCGATGAACTTTTATGAGTTGATACAACTCAGCCTTACACATGGTAGAATCAAATGGTATTGCCTTTTTGTGAGCCAATCTGCCATTTGTTGTTTGTGAGAAGCCATTGTAGGTATAATACTGTCTGGTGTCTTTATGTTATGATAAGACGCATTGTCCACAACAATCACAGAGGGGCATGTAAGGGCAGGTAGAAGTCTGTTTTGGAACCAATCCATGAATGTTTTACTGTTCATCTCCCCATGGTAATCGCCACTATCATTTTTAGCTTCAAAAACTAATTGGTATAAATCCAACAGCAGCAGAGCCAACATGCAATATGATTAACCTGCCACCTTTGTGATCAGGGATTTTCCAGTTGCAATTAAAACCACAATCTTTGCTCTCATAGCCAAATCCGCAAATAGTTGTGTCTCTCCATCGCCCATTTCTGATATGATTTTGATGTACCCAAGTCTCGTCTACGTACACAGCATCATAACCTAGTGCACGATATTTATGAATCTCTCTTAGGAACCTATGTCTCTGAGCTACAATGTCAGGGCGCTCATACACGGCCTTGCGATTGTCACCAATACTAGTTTTATAATTAAATCCAATGGAGTTTAAGATCTTCCAAACAGTTGTGCGCTTCAAAGTAAATTCAGGCACTTCATCTCTAAGTGCAGTTACAAGTTTATCTAATGTCGGCAGTTCTTTATCTGCATAAAATTTGTGCACTCTTCTCCTGATGACAGACACGTCAAAACTATCATATGACTTACGCCTGTCCCTAGCAGGCCTCTGTACACTGTGGCTGACGTTTCCACCACAACTGCCTGCTTCAGCGCCAACACGAACTGCGCTTGGCACGGATACTTTCAAAGCTGCTGCCTGCCGCTGGTTCAACTTGTGTGGGGCAACAATATTTCTCTTTTGTTGCAGTTCCTTCTCAAAGAAATTATATAAATTATGTATTCTCAGCTTTTCTCCATTTGTCAATGGGTCCTTTCATGGCATGATTCACTGTGCTGAAGGTACCAGGGGAGGGGGCACTTGGAAATATGCATGTATGATATATCATATTTGTAAAAACTAAACCACATAATTACACATACATGGAAATAATGAGGAGTATTTTCTTTGTCATTTTATTAGCACAGTCCTTTTGGTTTCATTTCTAATCTTGCAGTACCTACATACAGATCGGAATGCCCGTTCCCCCACTTTCAATCAAATTAACAACTTGTAAGCTGGGTTTTTGTTCATGGTACTCACGTGACTGTACATTGAATGGGACCAGTGCAACATGTACATACCAAAGAAAGCCTGGTACATGTTCTGGGGTTCACCTACCAACAATGGTATCAACCATAGCACCATAACGTTCACTATTGGATTTGCCATATACATAAGCAAAAGTCGCTGTTTTTTACATGAATGGACCATTATGAACCTTATCATGCACACCAAAAGAATTGTGGGGGCTTTCTTTTCTATATACCGAAAAGAAATGTGGCCAAATGTACCTGTGCAATTCACAGGCTTCACATATAGCGTGATCTAAATAAAATGAACAGATTTTACATTGCCATACCAATATGCTTTGAAGACACACACACTGAATTGCTCAGCAGCAAATTATCTTTTCTAGTTTTAAGTTACTTTAATTGCCGATAAAAAGTTTTTGAACCCTATGCTTTATATGGATTTCAAAGCCTGCCACACACCATGCCGTAATTCATTTAAAATGTGAGGACTTAACATGAATTATTCTGCATTATATAGTTATAGGACCAAATTTCGAATTCCCGTATTCTCGTGATAATAGCTATAATTTTGCCGTCAATGAGCACGTGCGATGTTGATATTGTAAAGTCTATGTCGTGAAGTTTATGCCCCAGCGCTTTGCAAGAAAATGTGGCAAAACCAGTTATATATGCGAAAAAGAAATGTTGAATAGGGTGACAAAAGGCAAGGAACGTGCATGCAACCGCAAGATATGCTTGGGAGAATGACGTACTTGTATATTTCCCTGAGGCAGCCAAGCTTCCCACTGGGTGTTCTGTAAAGAAACATCGATCTGTCAATTGTATTATATTCAGGTTTTGTTAGAACTATCAACCGGGTATGCAGAAGACCAGGGTTAACTCTTTACTGTTGTAATTCGATTCCCCAGGCGACAGATGGTGGAATGTACTAAGACTTTTTTATAAACACAGAGGGAACCGAAGGAATCGGAGAAAACCATCGCCCATAAATCGAATAGTGAACACTTTATTTCACTCCCCCTGCCCCCCCCCCTCCCCGGAACTAACAGTAGCCACTGGAAACACAGATGGAAGCCTTTGTGTCACCGCGAAGCTGACTGTGAATCTCTGTACCCCATTCTACATGTACCCGTTTTGGATCTCAGAGAGAAGCACATAGCGGTGTTGCTTTAACATGATTTGTTCATTTGCTTAACAATAAAGCTATTTGAAACTTTAATTATTACAAATTGTATAAAAACCCGCCGGTACTTTCGGACCTGTAACCACTATCGGCAGAACCTTCTCCACTACGTTCCAACTATGACGCAGCGGAACGCTTAGCACCCCCCCCCCCCCCCGCTGCTCAATGCATAGCCGGAGAGGGGGAGAGGGCGACTTCAGTGTCAATACTCCTATTCTGGGGCCCACCGCTGCCAACAACTGGGAATTGCAAGGCATCGTATTTACATTTTTGGTAATGGTCCCACTGGAAAAGTCCCATGTTATAAATTTACGTATCCTTCGACAGATTAACCTTCTGTTAACACTAATCACACATGTATTTTGGATTCTACCTCTTCAAAGTATCCAATCGGCACTAAACCACGGACTTGGCTGCCATTTTGAAAATTGTGGATGCCGCACCCACTGTTTTGTAAATATGGATAGCATTGGGACGATCTTGGGAGGGAGATTACAATGTATGAAACCAAAATTGTATATTTTGCAAATATTTCAGAGCATCAATACTGATATGATGTATGATGTGGCCGCGATTCACTTTGATATCCAAATAAAATGTATTTTTGTGCAACTGTCCGGCAATGCATTGTGCCATGTTCAAAATAGCGCTATGATTTGCCGGCTCAAGGTATCGTGTCGTTTTCGGATTTGTAACTAACGATGATAACTGCTATAGACACAACTGAGCGGGCAGACTAAAGCTTAGATAGTAAGTCATATTTTGAAACTACATGTGCTTTAACAACCGTTTGTCCTGGTAACTTGGAGAGTGGACACACAGAACCTAGCGGAATATGACGCTATCGATCACGAAACAGCCTGGGCTATGTTGTTTCACCGAACAACCATGGCTATGCAGCTATGCTGTTTCCCTGGCTCAAGTAGGCCCTCAGACAAGTTAAAAATAACAAAATACTGTGTTTCAGTTGACGCCAATGCAGAAGAACGGCACACGACGGCCATTTAAAAAATGTATGATAATAAAATCAAATAAAAATCTTTCAGCCAGGGCCGATTATTTTTATTTGGGACGGGTGGCTTGCTTTTTTTTAATGTTTCATGAATTTAAATGTTGGTGTCGGGCTGTTTAGTAGGGGGCGGTTGGGCCTTTCTAGTAGGGTGCGGTCGGGTTACCGGACCCATTAGGCCTTGGGTAACTTGAACGTTTGTTGCAACATGTTTACAATGGATGGTCTTTCACCTTTTGCACATTATATCCTTTGAAGTCAATTTAATTTGCTACCTGGACACATCCGGAGGCACTAATGTGAAAGTAATCAAAAGCACGGTGGGCGGGGGGTGGAGATGAACACCGCTTCCCTTTCTCCCCTATCACCTTTTAGCACAGCTTGCCGGCATATGACATGATGGACGCAACAAAGAACGAACCCTGCTCTATCGGTGCCCCTATCGTTTAGGGGTAGGTTTGCTACCAAAATTTTTGTTATGATTACACCCTCAAGTGCTGTCATCAAGGGTCCTACATTCCATCGCTATGTATGCTCCTTGAGAAGGCTACAGGCCCGCAGGAATGAAAACACGAGCAAACAAGTAGCCTTGCCCTCAGGAGACGCTCTATCGCGCGAGTCATAACATTTATACACAAGAAGTTTGACTCGAAGGGTTTTAAGTTTGAAAGGTGCATGATACTGCTGGGAAACGTGTAGATAACCTTGAAGGAAAGCAACCTACACACCTTTCATCATTAGCATCAATGACGTCAAAATTGCTATTGCGTTTGTCATTTCGTTGAATAAGAATTTCAGATGTACCGAATAGAAAGTTTGGCACACACCAGCTTTCAAGAAGTATTATGATATATTCTGAATTTGGTCTTCTGTCACTGTCAATCCCCTCCCCCCCCCCCAAAAAAAAACAGTAATTTTATTACTATTTATTGATATTGGGGAATTTTTGTTTAAATTAAGGACTTATAAAGAAATGCCAGAAAAAGTCAAATACAAAGAACTAGTAACGATATCATAGTCAACCACGTTCCCACTCTAGACAGCATCACACCTTTCACTAGCGCATTACATATATGCGCAATGTGGCGACGCAGGACTCGGATGAAACCTGCTGACTGATGGCACATTCTCTTGGATAACTAAAAAGTAAGCGCTGATAGCAAAACGAAATAATGGTAATACATTGATGAGTACCGGCATGAAAAGTTTGACGTAAATTGCGGTGAAAGTTCATAAATGTCCATTGATTATGTTCAGCGATATACAATAGGAAGTAATTCTATCCCAAATCGTGCATACCTGCTTAGATTGGACATCTAAAAGCGTGTATTTGCACTAAAAGCCGGAGTCGCACAAAGCATTTATAACAGACTGCAATGAAAACCACGCTCAACTGTAACATCCAATGCGAACTGTTTATGTCATGCACCACAATACATTGATAACACGGTGGCATAATATGGATTATGATAAGGCTAAGTTTCGCTTAAAGATATGTATCAACAGTTTTTCCATTATTGTGTAATGCCAGCACCTGAAAAAAATCACGCTTTCAAGAACATTTTTTTTACAGTCTACAGGTTCGAGTAGGCATAATGTATCCGCAAATCATAGTGCATGTAGATTAAACAACCAAACAAATAAGCATGCACAATACAACAAAGAATGAAACATCGCCACTGCTTATTACAAGGACACATGTATACACACGTATGCAAGTCTCTACCTGTTCGTAATCATAGCTGAATTCAGCTGGGTGAAACACAGTCCGCAAACACAGTAGACACATGTTGTCCAATAAGCTGACCGAGGGTGGTAATAAGCCAACAGTCATAAATTTAGTTTAGTTCCAGAGTTACCTCGCTTTTGATTTTAGTAACTCTTGGCCTGGCAGAGAAGTGATCGTTAATTTTTACCGTGATTTTTCCATCAGATATCCAGGTCCAAGTATGGAAATACTTCTGAGAAACGTCACCTTAACGGTTCTGAGATGACATTGATATCAAAAATGGAGTCTTCTTGTCCTTGCCAGATTTAGTGTGATCAGGGCTATTGAGTTCACTTTTATGTTTAAGACCAGGTAGAGCGATGAGGGTTTTAGATTTAAAAATGCCTTCTGATGCATATTGACTCAATACAGAAGCATAAAAAGTCTTTTTAGAATTGGAAACATTTGAGCTTATAGCGGCAGAACCATCTGCTGCTAGATGGGCAGGACAAGTTTGATTCACACAGCCCAATGTCTCTTTCCCTTATTGTATTCACTCGCCCGTATATTTAACGTCTAACAAAGCTCGGGTGGCCTCAGACACCCGATAGGTCATCTTTGCCCCTTGCCCACTGTGCCTATCTATATTCTAGGTACTTATAGGTCAACAGACAAGGTTTTTACTCCCGATGGAAACTCACCTTCTTAAGAATCCTCCTTGCTTTGCAGAGCCCTTATCGAGACTGTCTTGTCCGATGCCACATTGTTATTTCTGTGCACATATTAAATGCAGTTTCTAATTAGATTTTCCATAAACTATGGTGCTCTTACTAATAAAATCAATTTGTAAATAAGAATAAAGTGAGATCATGTTATAACCAACCGCATCTTGTCTGTTTTATCAAGGAGAGTACTGCGTACAAGATGTTGTCGGGGAATTGAAGATTGGCGAGAAGAAAACAAACAAGACCGTATGTGTTGAATGTACCTGTGAAAAGAGTGGTTTATATTGCGCCAACCACGGAGAGAGGTAAGCCAAATGTATTTCAAAGGGTCAACTGAAAGATACGCAGTTGGATAGTGGGGATGGAAGTTGCTATACCAACAGAAAATGTTTCGACTCGATTTGAATGTCTCCATACTATGGACAACATATGACATTTTTTAAAGTTTTAAGACTAAGCAGTCATGTCAAAAAATTACATCCAGTGCTCAGAGGGAACAAAAAAAAAAAAAACTGGTGGTCTGGACCATATGTACTTTACTTTCTGTCAAACGTTTGCTGAGGAAGTGCTGAATAAAACCAACGGAGAGAAGCTACAAGATCTGAAACATTTTATTCTCAAAAACGCCCAGATGGAAAAAGTCGTCAGTTTTAATACTGGATTTTAGTTATTCATGCCATTAGCTTTGAATGATAATTGTACACCAGACCTATCAGGCCAATATTTCTGGGGCAATAGCTTGTGTTAATATAGAAACTGCACTCCGCCAGTGCCAAGGAATATGTTGATTCAGTCCCATTCTAACCTGGAAAGGGTCATGGATCGTCTATGCCTCTTAATTGGTTTGCACAGGAAATGTTCAGTCCGATTAATATTGTTAATGTTAAGTCTAGCCTTGCCAATACTGTTAGACCGTATCTTCACGGGTAATTCTCGCATTGCACAGCGTAAAACTTGTCTTGTGGTTGGTATTTCATTCCTTCGGGACAGGAAAAAAAATACAAAACAAAACTGAGCGCCCTGAACTGGTACAACTGGTCTCTAAGCAGATTTGAACTATATCTAATATACGTATCAGCTAAACACTGACTACATGACCACATAAACTTAAATAGAACACATCTGTTTAGAGCTGCCACAACAATTATCTTATGCAAACTGTTTAACGAAAAAAATATATAAAGTAAATATTAACATTTAAATCTGACGAGGTTTTACATACGGAGGTGTCTTAATGGTGTAAGCGGGAAAGGGTCGTGCTCAGCAAGGGTTAGGGTAAGCACTTAAGGGAGTCTTAACCTCCGAGGATAAGTTATTAGAGATGGGGTAGTCTGTGGCAAGAATGACAAGAATACTTTATTGTTCACTTTCCCAGTCCCCTCACACGTCATTCGCATGAATTTAAGCTGAATTTTTTCCTTTCTTTTTGTTTCAAGGGGCATGGAGCACCTAATAAGTTTTCCAAACAAAGAAAACTGTGACTTGGTGGAATGTGACGACGACTGCGATGCCTATTATGAGCCCAAAGAGGCTGGCAAGCCATGCCCTGGAAAAAGGCCTCCAGCGAACTGTGAAAAAAAAAAGAAAAGTAGTTAAAGGTGACCACATCACGAGACCTTCTGTGTCATTTCGACATTAAAATCTGAAAGACCATCAATACTGTTTCATGTTTCTTCATGTTTTTTCCCTCATTTCTAATGGGGTCTGTTAGTTAAAACGAGGAAGGTTAAATTAAAGACGTTGGTTCTCACAGCTTTGTGGTTTTCATGAAGGGTTTTCGCGACTGGTTGAGCATTTCATTGGTTTAAGCATATCTCATGCTCAGGCATTTGCATTTATGCCCAGAATAAATTGTCAAATAAATAAATGACCACAAAGTGATCAATAAATAGATAGCGCATCAACAATGAAGGTACGTGCGACAGGGGCAACATTCACATGGTTGTTCCCACTGATTTGCACATACCTTTTCCGCAAAGATAAAGTTACTATATCTTCCACCATTTCCATAATGAAACAAAATACCCTTGTCATCAATCATCATATTATCAATTGTGTCGAATTTTTCAGAACCAGGGCAAAACATTAAACCAGGTGGGCAAGGATGCGGACGCACATTGTGTCAGTATCTATGTCTGAACACGGAAAACACAATGTCATCAGATAGTGTATACGAGAAGCTCACATAAGATAATATTCGAATGTATGAATGCCACAATTAATGTCAGGACAAGTTGTCAAATATCACCTTAAAGTGCGTCCAGCCAAAACTGAAAGAAGATTTGGCCTACAGCATCAACGAGAAGAGAAAAAGTTTTATTCACCATTTCAGTGAAATAACTAGTCATGATACCAATTATGTATTCAAGGAATAAAATTTAGACTTGTTACTTTTGCCATTCTTTCTACACATTTTGCAGAAGAGGTAAGGGAATATCAATGCATATGCGATGTATCATCTTGTGTGTTCTTATGTCGAACTGAATACAGATACCCGCCCTCTCATGGTGGAGTTCTAATCCAAGGTCAAATATATATATATATATATATATATATATATATATATATATATATATATATATATATATATATATATATATATATATATATATATATATATATATATATATATATGTATATATATATACATATATATATATATGTATATTCTTTCTTTGATACATTAATAGTGTTTAAATACACATGCCTATGGGGTTTTTTCAATGTAAAAGTTTTGATAAAAGATGAAAGAAGATAACATAGTTAAATGAAAAGCGAAACACGTCACGAAGCAATACAGAGTCAAATACAATGTGCTACACCGGCTTTAAATTTTAGCATATAAAGAATAAAGCAAATAAATTAGAAACAATATGGCTGCATTTTTTGTTTCGAAAGATATATAACCTGTATCTTTTCAGTTTTCAATTTTAGTTTCAAAAAGTGAGGTATTTTTATTTAGTTAGAATACCAAAACTGCTTAAATTTTATGGTAATTACCTCTTGCAAGCCACAAAACTTTTTTGGGAAAAACGGACAAATTCATTTGTGCACATATGCAAAATTTCTTTGAACTGTATCAATTATACGGGCAAAGCGGAACTGCCATGCATTTTTTGCTTGAGTAGAATAAATGCATGCACATGGGATAATTTAAAGCCTCGGTAGGTTTTTATTTAGAAGTGCTGTTCTGATGAGTTAACGCGGCATCCAATCATGCACTGTATTACAGTAACTGGTAGACCACAAGTCATGTCGCTCTCGCAATTGAGAGTATGAACTACATGTACTATGTGATCAGGATTCTAACAGTAACGTGCTTATGGCTGGATTTCACAACGTTTTACCATGCGCCTCAAGTACAAACGGGCCAATAGACTTTACCATGTACGTAGAGTGCAAAAATAATTGCGATAAAGGACAATAGAGCAAACACAAGAGTTCATGGTCAATGAAACTAAATATTTCACAATTTCATGGAACTTAAAATCAGATTCTCCAATAGCGAGGTCAACATCGAGATTCCACAGTGACGAACAGCAAAAAGTGACGTCAGGATCAATGAAGTTTGTTGAGGCAAACGGCAATATATCCCCATATCACCGGCTTCTCAATTGGACACATTGGACCAGACCGCAATATAGCCCCATATCACCAATTTCCTTACATGTGTAGTTGCACATGAAAACACACCATACAACCAGATATCCCTTTGAAGGCGGAAATAGTGTTTTTAAGAGAGCTTGAGAAGATCATCATCAAGATCATCATCATCAGCATATTGAATGGTAACAGCGCATAGACTTTCACTTGCTATTGCTAAGAGCATGCTAAACGCATGGGTATATGCAGACTTATAATTTCGAAAAAAAACTAACTACATTTTCATAATTCTTTGATTTCCTGACACAACAACATTCTTTCCTGATCACTTTGGTCACAAAGTCAGTATAACGACTCTAGTATGTTCAAACCTACAGGACTGGGTATCTGTTACGCCTGCCAAACTGAAACTGAAACAAGACTGGTGGCGACATTTTCTTTATAAATGTTACTGATGGAAATGGTAAGCAAATTTTAGTAGTCCTACACTGCTTCTCACATATCCGACATTTTTATCTGTGGCAAAGCCACAGATACTACAACCAGTTTTGGCTGCCATCTTTGTTTATGTGTTGCTTCGCAATGCCAAAAAAACTTTGGGATATCCAAGTTTCTGAATGGGAATTTGAGGTTTCAGTCTCAATTGTTGAGGTTGCAGGTGTGAAGAGCAGGAAAAGAGCAATTTTTAAGTCCACAACCATTTCAATTTAGTTGAAAATTTGATGCGAGGTTAATATATAGGTCAACGGCCGCTCTCAGAGGTCTTAAAGTGTACCCTTGTTGCTCATAAGGGGTTCGTTTCCCCTGAAAAAAAACGCGCCTCTGTGTCGTTAGGTAAATATAGCTGCTGGTCGTTTTGGTTTAATTTTGGGGTACATATTTATTTATAAGAGGCTATTTCGTATTTGTGTTTACACACGACTTCTAAGAGTAGTGCGTAATTATCCAACCTAGATGCGAATACGGCCCCTGCCACAAAAGAGGAAGGAACTTTCCCAAGACCAAGCAATCACTTGTTGCGTGTGCAGTTCTGTCGTGCGCACATCGCCACTTTGGGAAACAATCGCATTCTAGTATTACCGCAAGGCCTTTGTATACCAATAGTTGCTGGTATATGAGAAAAAAAAAGGATATAACTTTGCCATTTCCCAAGTTTAGAGTTTCAACGCAGAATTTGTTCGAAAACTTCGGCACATGTTTCCGCAATACAGAACGGGGAGTCGGATTTGCGCTTCGCTAAAGGCTGAATGAATTAACCCAAATTCTCGAGTTTGCACATCCGGGTATACAAATGGAGATGTACGGTCATCTGTTGGCACGAGGGTGAATCTGGTGATTGTTGTGTCCACAGTAGAGTAGAGTCAACTTTATTTAAAGTCGGTACAATATACTACATAAAACATAAGCTGGCAGAGCTTTAACAGCCGACTGTTAGAATATATATATATATATATATATATATACATACATACATACATAAAAAATTATAACATATTATAATAATAATTATATAATAATATCATTTATACATGAATTAAAATATCATGTTCACACACTGAAGCCATATTGATGAATAAGATTAAATGTTAAATTTTGCAGACGGCACATTTACATTGCTTGCCATTCCATATCATTAAAAGTGTTTTGAAACTATTGAAGTGTGAAGTTGAGGCTAATCTAATATGCTGTAGGAGGTCATTCCAAAGTGCGGCACATGTATGTCTAAAACTTTTTTTACCATAATTTCCAGTGCGGACTCTTGGAATATCTAAAATATTGGTATACCTGAAATTGTATTTTGAGTCTTCACGGGTTACAAATTTGGATAGGTAGGTTGGCCGTTCACCATTGAGGATTTGAAAGGTTTCTATGGCTGTGAGCCTTAGCCACCTTAACTGCTGGATTGTATTTGCTTTTTGCAGTAAATCCTCATATATGCTGGTGAAATCTCTGCATACAAAACGCAATGCTCGGAGCTGTAGGCTTTCCAGGTTTTTCATCACTACAGTTGAGCCATATCAGTGGACAGTAGTTAAATATTGACTATTCGCTTTAAAACATTGATCTGGTTTGAAGCCCTTCGGCAAATTTTGTTTACATGGGAACCAAAATTTAGGTGATCCATTTGTATTCCCAGTAAATTTATGGCGAACTCTTTGGATTGCATAGACAAGGAAGAAAGACGTACCAAAGTTATGGCAGGCATATCAGAGCAGTGTCAGGATAGAATGACAGAATCTGTTGTACTCCAGGGAATCACGGTTACGTGCCTCACATGCATTCTTCTTGTGCCTATGTGCGGCATTCAAGCCAAGGTCAGCCTTGCGGCAATGTTCGTCCATACTTTTACAACAGTGTTTAAAGTGCCTTGATGTATTACCCGTTAAGATTTGTTAAAACACAATGTAATAATATATTTTGCTTTGTTATGTGAAAAGCTGAACTGTTCTGGAACGGATAGAGCGTTCCACCGCAAGCCAAAATGAAGCCCCCGCATCAATATATCTGGGTGCCATAGAGCTGGCATCTTTGGGATGTAGGATATTAAATCAGTTTAATAGAATTGAAAAAAGTACATATACACAAATTATAATACTTGACCCCCCCCCCCCCCCCAAATTTCAAAAGATTGTGAAATTTACTGCTGAATGATAGCACTGCAAGCTTTAGATATTATAATGAATTTGTCAAGAAAATTAACATATTTCTTCATTTCCTACTCTGGCAGACTGCCATATTGACATGCACAAGTTCCTACATGTATCACGTTTCATCTTTCACTGCCTTTTACCCACCACACGTCATCCAACGAGGGAAGGATGCGAGACAAAGATAATTTGAAGTGATTCTGTAATATATTTGAAGTGTGAAAGTTTAGTTTTATTTAATTAAAATGCAATGGTGCCCGACACTGTTACAAATACTTTTAAATCAATACAATATACAAATTACAATATATTTAAATATATTGAAATCTAATTGCTTCAGTATTTTTTTTTTTTTTTTGCATTATCAAAAAAATGCAGTGGCAGTGTAATGTTTGTCAAGAATAATTTTTGTTTATATAGTTTTCAAGAATTCATCAGAAAAGCATTAAATAATTTTTGGAATTCAATAGAATGTTGATATGAGATAAGTCAACTTAAGTACATCAAATCACATTGTGATTCAGGGATGCACAGTTTACAAAAATTAAAAAAAGAACCCCAACCTACCTATCTGCTCTTCTTTTGTGCTTCGCTGCAAGAGGAAACACGACATTTGTTTTAGGCCTCACCAACGCTATTTGCCCGGCGCGCCAGGACAGCGCAGAATAGAAGTGCTGATATCGTATAACATTACAGTCTTGTTTTAACGTTCCTGAATAACGTTACCACCTGTAACAGTCTTTTTGACTCACAATCGCTTTTTAGCTGAGCTGACTTTACAGTAAGGTTGAGATATTAGGAGGCTCAGTCATCCATGGCTTCTCTCTGTCAATTCACAATTCACATTTGTGACTTCTGTCACTTTGACTAAAGGAAGGACTCAAATCGAACCGTTTAATCTCCATGGGCATTTATTGACACTAGGATATCACTGCGACATCATAGAGACATACTGCAACAATGTACATATAATCAGTGCTGCAAACAAAAATCTAGGTCCATCTTACGTTGTAAAAAAAAATCAACTGGAGAGCTAGGATTTGCCAGTCACTAACTGTACCTATATCGCTGCTGTAAAAGTGGTGATAAAAACAATAATATCCTTAGACATGTTTCCTTTGCAATTTTCAGAATGAAACTTTATTGTCAGAAATCCGACAATCAGAAGCTCCAAAGCCTACAACTGCTACTTTACCAACATGAATCAGCTTCCAGAGAGTTAGTCAGGGTATCAGGCCATCTCTTTGAAATAAATGAGCTCTGAATTGACTTTTTGAATTCCATCATGCAGTTTCCCATTTCTCTAGTGTGTTCCCTCATTTGCCCTTCAAGTCTTCCCAGCATATCTAGAGTCCGTCTCTCTTCATCCAATGTTAAGGTGGTCGCTGTATGTGCTTATCTGTAGGTTTAATTCGAGTCACTGCTTCATCTTTAGCAGAATCTTGTATCCCCACTATTTCAGAGATAATAGGACCCGAATCTGTAACTGGTTCTGTATCAGTGGCACAAGAAGATACTTGAGATGACATTTCTATTGTGGATATTGTGGAAGTAGGATAAGACTTGTCAGACTTGTCTGTTTCAGAAACAATTTCACAGACTACACTACTGTCGTATAAATCTGCTTGTCGTTGCTGCAGATCCCTAATATCTTGGCGGTTTCTTCCTTTTGAGTACCATTTGTTTGTTTTCTGCTTTTTCCTTCGTTTCTTTCTCTTTGGTGTGCTGGCATAGGTGAATAATGGTATACTTTTCTGTCTGTTTGCCTGAAAACTCAGCTGATGATTGTATACCATATCAGGCGCCAAACGATTGATGGTATGTAGTATATGCTTGAAGTCCTGGTCCTTTTTTACAACCTGTAATGGGTTCAGTCACCATGCTCTTCTGTTTTCCATCATGTTGGTTCTGCTTCATGTCTTTGTGCACGGGTGACTATGACATGGAATTTGTGACAATGCATGCTTGTCTTGTTCTTCCACATCCGTCTGTGTACGGCATGTTGTATTCCCACCGATGGATATATCTGTTAGGGTTCCACAGGACAGTTTGCTGGACTCTTTTTGTAGGATGTCTGATATTTCAGGAAGGAGGTGTTTGTTGTATCGCATATTGTAAAATGTCTGCCAGATGGTGTGTGCAATATCATCCAGGCAACTATAAGCCATTTTATCTACTACCTTCATGCTTAACCCTCCACTTCTTTCATATGGTTTTGCCAGGTGATCATACAAGGCTGTTTTACATTGCTGTAACAGGTGTTCTAGTCTAGCATCCCAAGATGATAACTGCCTGTTGAAGAATTCTAGCCAATATTCATGGATCTTCATGATGATTTTGTGTTCATAATGACTGAAAAGACATCTAAATGGTCCTGATGGCAAAATCTGTTCATGAGGTGAATTTTCAAAGACACCCATTTGTTTTCCTCATGTGTGTGGAAGCTGACCCCGTCTTTTTTCTTTTTTGGAAATCCATCCTCTTTTCTTTTGAGTTGCCAGATTTTTCTCTATGGGGAGTTCAATTGCATGGAGGTTGTCCCATGTCAGCTGTCCACCTTCCTCCTCCCTCTCACTTATGATCAGCTCTGCCTCAGCTTGGGAGAGGCACGGAAAATTGCACCATATTTCATCTCTTGTGGCACAGTTGATATAAAGAATATCCATGGTGTTGAAATGTATGAATTTTCTGTACTCTGTATGCCTACAGTATTCAGTGCAGCAATTCCGCAATAAATGAAAAATTACAATGTAGGCCTTATAAAGACAGGTAAATCACTGCAAACCCATGCTTTCCTATATACAGTATTCATGTGTACAGTTGATCAGAATCTAATGATGAACAAGTAGGCTATATGTAAACTTGAGTGCACAGGTCAGAAAGCCGTCCTGAATACACACAATTACACAAGTCTGTGATAACACTCACAAAGATGGTTCATAATTCCACCCTCCTTTTCCATGTTTTCTTCTTTTATGCGTGGTGTGTTTTCTTTGTGTGAATCAAATGAATCATGTAAAGCTATGTAGATTCCAACATAACTTTCTATTTAAATTTAATTCTGAAACCACACAAAACATTATAATCACAATCTAATTTTATCAGAAATATGACCCAAAGAATGCCTCAGGCCTCAAATCAAACCACGGACCTTCAACTTGTAAAGGTGTAACATGTACATATCAATCTGCATGTTCAAACCTGTCTAGTATAGCCTGCACAATGGTCAGTCTGGTCAGCATGGTCCAAGCTCCAAATTCATCTCCGCGTGGATTCGTCTCTGCATCTGACACCAATGTTGTGCTTACACTGCATTTACCACGTTACGTACAACTTACAAGATACTTCCAAGATCCATTCTCAGAGGTGTGATATGGCGCTGATCATAGATACATACTAGGAATCCCTCCTAGGACATGTCTGGTCTGTTCCATGATCTGTTCTTAAATGCGCGCCTTGCCTTGTCCTCACCCAGCCAGGTCACTGCAGAGTGGGGAATTTATCACACCTATTCATGGCTATTGTCTATGATACCAGGCATTCATGGCTTATCCCTATGACCATGATAGCTAGGGACCAGGCATTCACAACACACGCAATGACTTAACGACGTGCGCACGTGCTAAGAAAGGATATTTGTCGCCCGCTCCTTTGATCAATTCATACCAGAAAATACGCTGCCAATAATTTTAGCTCATGCATCATGAATCTTTACCTTGATACATATATATATATATATATATATATATATATATATATATATATATATATATATATATATATATATACATATACATAGCTTTAATATTAACCCTTTATAACCAATGTTAAATACTCTTTTCTCAATTCAATATACTCCATATACGTAACCTGTACAAGCTATCAACTTCATTTACACCTTGACATAACCTGATTTTACAACACTCTTTTACATGCTTTATGGCTTTTATCCAGCATTTAAACTAAATGCATACTTACAAAGCTATTTTGCGGGATTACACGGTCTATCCAACCCCAGTAAAGCACAGAACTTCAACCATGTTAGTACCTATAAGCAACATAAGAACGATGCCCATAAATACTACGAAGTTACTGGAATTTGACACATTTCAAAACGAACACGATGAAATAGCAATTGACAAACGCAGGTCTCTACTTACGTTAGTTCCTTCGACGCTTTTTAGTTACATTATATGCAGGTGCGGGGACAAAGCCCCAAACTCGCGACTCTGTCGACCTCGATACAACTCTTCAGCTCGTTGAAATATGGGGATTCTATCCACATGCCGCCTGCTAACAGTATATATATATAGCAGCGCGAATGAATCACCAACATTACAATATATAAGGAAAGTAGTACCTAAGCAAAAAAAGGAAAAAAAACCTATAGAACCCTACCCTCAATACATTATTAACCCGTGTATACGGTACCATAACACTACAGGGTTTACAAAAACGCATGTACAACAACAACAAAAAGAAAAACCATGGAGATATATAAAAAAAAATCACACGAAAAAATACAAAACACGAGCTAGTGTTTGACAACTTCTCCAAAATAGTCGGCCAGATTCACTTCAAACTTGGTGGCTAAGAACCTTTGGTGGGTGTCTACCAAGTTTGTTGAAATGGTCACGCTCCAGTGATTTTTTTTTTTTTTTTTTTTTTGCTTTTTTTTTTTTTTTTTTTTTTTGTTTTGTTTTTTTGTTTTTGTTTTTTTGTTTTTTTGTTTGTTTTTTTTTTCGTTTTTGTTTTTGTTTTTGTTTTGTTTTTTTTTTTTTTTTGGGGGGGGGGGATCTTCTCCAAAACCGCTCATCCAGTTGCTTTGATATCACACACGAACATTCCTAGGGACACCTAGCTTTTAATTGTTCACCAGGTGGCGCTGCATTTTTTTTTTTTTTCAATGAATTTTTTTCAGAGTTTTCACTATTTTCGACTTCTCCAGAACCGTCATTCAGATTAAACTGAAACTTTGTATGTTCCATGTGAAATGGTCAAAAAAAATGTTCACTAGGTGGCACTACTGTGGATTTCTGATTTTGAACGATGTTTTCAATTCGGGTACTTATTGATAAAAACACCTTTCCTATTGGCTGATTACTACGCAAGTCAATGGGTATTCTATTTTTTTTTTCACGTCTTGGACTTCTTTGAAGAAAATGTCTGTCAGATTCACCTCCAACTTTGTGGCAATGCACATTTGTTGTCACGCTCCAGTGATTTTTGATGATATTTAGCTCAGCTGACCTGCTAGTCCTGCTTTTAGGACGCTCGCTTGTCCGTCGCCCGTACTGCACACACACACACACAAACACACACAAAACTTAATAAACTGGAGGATATTATGGAGGCGCATTTAATACATACACAGTTATGAGTCTACTAAAAATACCCATCGACCAACCGGTCAGTTTGTCAGTTTGCCGCCACAGATTTTTTAGGCCCATGGCCTTGTTCTCCAATTAAATGACACAAATTTTACAGATTGGCCTACCTGGTGTGTAGAATCTGATAGATTCCGTCAAGAAAAGAACACAAAATGACATTTATTTTTTCCTTATTTTATGTGCTTCTCTCGCTGTACTTGTGTCCTTCTTCCTTTGGGCGAGCATAAATTGCACGCAGGTTGGAAGAAAACAACGACCGAGTGCAGTTAGTGAAAAGCAATATGTTACAGGTCATCTTGGCACCCATGTGCTAATCTTGGCTACGAAATTTATAAGGCCACCTATCAAAATTATGAGTGAAATAGTGCAGATTGCCGCTTAAGAGTTCTAATTGCCAGCTCATGTGTTCATGTGGATTGATTACAGTGGTCATTTACAGCTGCACTAAAAAGTCAAAGTTATCAATTACACGAGGTGTAAAAGAGAGTTATGTGGGTTCATGTGTTTGGTCTAATCTGTGCCAGTAAATGATATTCTCACTTCAGCGTCAAGTCCAAACCGGCACTTGATCTGTTTCCTTCGCCAGAACTCTATGCATTGACATCAAATCATCCCAATCAATGTAATTACCTTCAATATATGGAGCACTGCCTTCCTTAAGCTCAAACCTCCGATGACCATGCATCACTCGTTGGTTATCCATGCATATTAACTGCCCTATAAATAACACACACACACACACACACACACGTATGCCACAAAAACATTATTACTGACAAGTGACTTCCTCTTTCATCAAGCTTTATAAATCATCTGTTCAATAATATTTCAAGACAAAATTTTGGGTTTTTTCGATCAATCTTTCCATTTGTGTGTCTCTTCGTCCATCCGCCTTTCTCACTGTCTGTTGGTTTGGTTATCTTTTCAAGCAATCAATCAATCAATAAAAATAGTAATGATGATTATGATTATAAGAAGAAGAAGAAGAAGAAGAAGAAGAAGAAGAAGAAGAAGAAGAAGAAGAAGAAGAAGAAGAAGAAGAAGAAGAAGAAGAAGAAGAAGAAGAAGAAGAAGAAGAAGAAGAAGAAGAAGAAGAAGAAGAAGAAGAAGAAGAAGAAGAAGAAGAAGAAGAAGAAGAAGAAGAAGAAGAAGAAGAAGAAGAAGAAGAAGAAGAAGAAGAAGAAGAAGAAGAAGAAGAAGAAGAAGAAGAAGAAGAAGAAGAAGAAGAAGAAGAAGAAGAAACAGAGAATTAATTATTACACCTAATCTAACCGTACCCGCTTTTGACCTGTATGTCATGTGGGGTTTTGGCTTGCAAAATGACTTTTTCAAAGGTTTCAATGTTTTTTACACTGGTTCAACCATTTCCATAGACATGTTATGATTTGTTGCCCTCCTGAATCTATTGGAAGTTGCCCTCCTGAATCTATTGGAAGACATGCACCGGTGATCCCTTGTATGTCTAAAGGCCTACCCACATTGTTTAGGATCGTTCCAAAAGCCTCGTACTTTAATACGCCTTTGGGAAAAAGATTTTCGTGACTTTCGTCTGCTTAACGACCCCATGTCCCAGCTCATTTAAGCAAATTATCGCAAAAACATTGGGCCAGTTACTACTCTTAATCGAACAAAAGTTTCCTGATTCACATTTGCACACAACCTGTTCTGGAGAGACCCCTTTTTTGTTTTTGTTTTGTTTTGTTTTTTTGTTTTGTTTTTTGGTTTTTGGGTTTTGTTTTTGTTTTTGTTATTTACTTTGTATAGCTGTCAAGTGGGTGAATTTTCCGATGATTGAACTGCCATGCAGTTAAAAAAATCACCAGAAGCTCGACAGTTTTGTTTTTACTCAGAACGATCCATTGGTTTCACTAAAAATAAATAAACGAAAAATTTAAAAAACGGGTGAAATAGGAAGACAATGTCGTTTTCTTGACAAAGTTCTTGACATGTTTGCCCGATATATCCACAGCCCTTTTACATGGGAATTTATCGTTAAAAAGGTCTGTTTTTCTTGATAGGTAAAACGGAGAACATATGGACACTATCTTAGAAACAATAATGCTCATGATGTTACAAATTAATGGACCCTTTTCTTAACTTGAGTCTTTCCGCAAAAACTATGCGGAGCATGTGTGTTCAAAAGGTGTTACGGAATTTCTGCAGGTAATATTTTATTGACGTACTGTATATTCTGGGTAAGAAAGCGGAGAGCACTGCAAACTGTTTAATTAACATTGTTCATAAATTGAGTCAAGCAAGTGACAAAGGGGAAGAAGTTTGGTCGTGTTTGGCACCGAACACTGTTACTAAAGTTGCACTAAGCAGGAATGGAAGACAATTTTCTTTCACGGGTCAAGTCCAGTCTAAAATGTAGAAAACACAGAGCGCTTATAGGCGACAACTAGTCAACTTGGATGAATATGGAATCTGGTGTTCCCCATCGCTATTTTGCGGGTTCCTTTTTTTTTTTTTTTTTTTTTTTATAACGCTTACTCATTTGCAGATCATGCTACATTGGTAAACACGCGCGACAATCCGGCCGGCACTCTCACAAATTTCTATTGAAACATATTTGTGCGACACTGGAGAAAAAAAAAATGGAAATAATATTCTGATCCAGCTTAAAATTAAGGAACCATAATTTCCAGCTCAGAAAAAAAGAGGGGAGCACGTATACCTGAATAAAAATATTTAGAAATCACTTTTTTACATAACCGGATTTGGCATAGCCGTATTAAGAATATCTGCTGGAAAGCTATTTGCCTTGTCACTGGGGCGCATCCGATCTTGCACAGTTAGCTGCCTTGTAATGCACTTGAATGTATTTACAGTTCTGTCCTGTATATTAATATACGTCACCTGTGTTTTTAACAGTTGTCACAGACACAAAGGTACGGGAGTCATGCTTGAAAAAAAATACGGTACAATATCTTAGGCCAGCATTTTTAAATTTGTTGGTTTACAAACCTTTTTTTTTAAAAACTACAGAGATGCAGGATGGAAAAAAAAAAAAAAAAAAGCCACCAAATGTGAAGGCTCTCGTTGGTTTACAAAATTTTCTATCATTATTGCAGAGATGCAGGAATGGAAAAAAAAAAAACCCAAAGGTTTGAAGTACTTCAATTTTACAGTCACTTTGATGTACTTCTATTTTTAATACATTTACTTTTTACCTTCCAGATATTTCATATTTCAAATGACAAGACAGACATGATATTTGAAAGAACAGACCTTGAAATACAGGCATATTGGAGTGATAGAGGTCAGCTGACAAACTAGAAAAAAGCAACTTCTATTAAATGATGAATCCTCTCAGTTTTAATGGCAGCTTTCACATTTTGTAAGGTGTAATAATGGATTGGTGCATGGAAAATATTGAATATATTTGAGCATAGGATGCATGGACTGGCTTTTTGTGTTAGACTGCAATTTGTTATGAAACCTGCTTTGTACATGTGGTGTGGCTTTTTGCTTCTCACCTTGTCCAATATTTCAATCTGTGAAACAAACCATGCAGATGATATCTGGTGGTTGCTTGATGACCTGGGGAAGATTGCAAATTAACTCACAGTTGAATACTGAAGTACACAAAATCATTTGTGTTGTTTATACAAAGTTCAGTCAGGTCAAAACTTTTTGAAATGAAATATACCAAATTTTAATTATGGACAAAATGAGTGTGTATATATATATATTCCTGTGATTGTAAGGAAATAAACTTAACTCTGAACAGTACTAATATCAAAATTGCTCGTTGTTTGACACCTCTGACGATGAAAGTTTAATATGTTCTCTCGGGCAGTCATGTGAATATCTGCCAATATGCTGAGGCAAAAAATTTTCACCGAGTTGAATGCCATCATTGCCCCAAAGATTCGTATACATGTACTTGATAATATTTGATTCCTAGAGGTACTATTCTTTGCTTTCTCTATCTTTATGCAGTTTAATCAAATACAACACCAACAAAATAGTTTGGTAAAAAATGTGATTTTTAATTCTGTCCCTCCAGCACTGGATACACATTTTAATAGTTTGAGAGTCCATGTAGCATTTGCAGGGTTAACCTATTTTAAACTTTGGTGTTGTCAATGTTTTGCTTTTTTTTAATTTGAGAGCATTTCTAGTAACAGGCTTCTTCCCCTCCTTGAAGCATGCATCGCAAATGGGACGCACAATTCCCCACTGGGTTTGCAACTCCTTGATTTCTTCATTTTCCAGAAGCTCAGTGTCCCGACAGTAGAAACAAACAGGACTGAAGACAGAAACAGCACCTGCAAAACATAAAGTTGGGAAAAATTCTGAATATTTATCTTCAAATTTGATTCTGACATCAGTTTTGAAATACAATATACCACATGGAAACTTACAATATTAAATGAAACTTTCAAAAACCTGATGCAATTGAAAGAAGTGCTTCTTAATTCAGTAAATATTTTGTTGAGGATAAATAAAGTGTCCTGTGTCAAACATTTTCATTTTCAAACTGGAAAAAAAGTATATTAAAATTTTACCTTTCTTAATATTTAAATGTTAAACCCAAAGCCTTTCAGAAATTTTAATTTGAAAAATGGAAATTTCAAAAGGGCTAGTTTTTCTTTCAATTTGAAATTATATAATTGCATTCATAGTCTGACAACTACAACTGTTCCAAGAGACATCTTTGGCCCTTAAATGTTGAATACCTGAGTAGTACGTAGTCTCCATTGGACTTTCACAATTTATTCCCTCTCTGACTATCAGGACATCGGAGTGTGGGCCACTTGGAAACAAGGTAGACCCACAGGTATACTGAAGTTCCTCCTGGACCCTTTGAAGACTCATTTCGTCACGATGTGTCAACTTTGTTGCTGCATATACAACCCGCCGTTTTCCACACTCTGAACAAAAAACGAAGCCCCTGACCTTGGCTGAAAAATACAAAACAATCATCTTTTTTTTTTAAGTTCATAACAATTTTCGGAACTATTGGAACTATTATGGCTTTTCACACTATAGATTTTAAATTTTCTTAAAATTTTAGAAAAAGCAGTACTTTTAACTGGAAGCTTGGGAAATTAAATGAATTGCAGTATCTTAACTTTTTAATGTCATTTGGTTCAAATTTCCACACTTTTTTTTAAATTCAAAATTAACCCTTTTTCTCAATATATCACGCAAAGCTTTGACTATGATAACATTCATATCAAAGATATCTTAGCAGTTTTCACATTTAACTTTCTTAACAAATATGTACACCATCACCATACTAAGCTACACCCACCACCAACCAGGAGTTTACTATTCTCCTTGTCACGGTCAGATGTTGGGGGTTTGTGCTTCAGTGCTGGTCGGGCATCATCAGTGGTCACAGTACCATAAATAGCATCAAACTCCTTGAAGTTACCATCACCTCCAATAGTGGGATCTGGCACAAAATGGAGATTCTGGAAGACTTCAGGCGGCAGTCTAGGTGGATTTAGCACACAGTAGTCACAGTCGTCACTGTTGCACTTCTTGATCTGTAAAAGAATATACATACCAGACGCTTCTTTAATAGTTTGCATTATAAACTTGAACACATCAAATTAATTTTTCTTTTTAAAACCAGTATTTATATGCTAGCTCATTCTAGGATATGTTAGTTGGTCAAAATGTCAAAATTTTTCAATACAGTGGTACCTGCTGTATGTAGCCACCCCTTCTGCCAAGAAAAAGGGACCACATACAGCAGGTGACCTGTCACCACAGGTAAATTTTACAAAGAAATTGAATCATATGGCTGAGCCTAGTGGCCAAAAAAAGCAATGTGCCTGCTCACTACAGTGGTTGCATACAGCAGGTACCACTATATATATATATATATATATATATATATATATATATATATATATATACATATTCTTCATCAAAGCTGCAGTGTTACTGCAGCTTTAAAAGTGCAATTGTCATAGAGTCTTAAATGTCAATTAAAAATATTGAAGTCAAAATGAAAAGCAGCAAATGTTTGACCAATCCTCTCTTCACATTCTATCATTGCATCAAAATTAAGAGATACATGTATATACTCACAGACAGAATATCAAAATACTCACTTGAAACATATAGTGTCTAGCTCTGCAATGGTGACTCATAAAATTCTGCAGTTTTGGAAAGTCACTCAATTTGGCTGGCAAAGTTTCAATAGTGTCATCCACCACTTTAAGCATTCCGACTATGTTAGACATGTCTTCATCTGTTGCTGGAGCATGCACTTTAACTGGGTTTCCCTTCCATTTCAGCCTGCGGAACCTCTCCTCCACTACTGCCTTAACATTTTCCATACACTTGTTAAATTCTGCCCTCAATGTTGGATCTCTCTTAGCAGCATTCCTCACTGCTTTCATTGTTGTGAGTGACTTCATTTTTGTTTCTTTTGCTGGGGTCATACTGTCGCGCGATAGTGACACATTTTGTAATGCAAGATTTAGGAGGGACATGACCCTTTCTGCCGGATTGTTGTAACTCTGATGTGGTGCTGTTCTAACAGCTACGAACATATCTAAGTCTAACGATATGAACTCAATGATACTAGCAACCTGAACTGAGCTGTAAGTATTGCGATGACCTGGCCCACCATCAGTGTACCGCAGAAGAATGGGAGTATCCAGGTTCACATCATCTACCTTGGCTACAACTTGTCGTAGAATTGATATGGTTTCAGCTGCATGCCTCAATGGAGAACTGGGCTCAAAGATTTTTTCTTTCAAACCAACATGCACTTCTCCATCATAAAACGAGTCTTTGGCATTTTTTGGGATGTCAATCTGGAAACACACTGATGGAACCAAACCACAAACATGAAAATCATGATCAAGACTAAGTAGTCCAGATTCAGTTTTTGTCACCAAACTGGAATGATGCACTCGCACTCCAGTTGATACAGGCTGCTCAGCATTACCGACAGGTACAGTGGCTTTATCATCAAGACACTGAAATGTTGCATATTCTCTGTAACGCACTGCCATGGTCTTTAGGAGAGAGAATTGATAGAGACAAAATTGTGCATCTTCATGTTGTACACGAAGAAGGCGTCTCTGCACAGCATATTTTACCTGATACTTTCCAGTGTACAACATGGCAGATCTGTGGTAAGGATTCATAGGATAAAACTGAAGTCTGATCCAAGATACAGAGGGTGCTTTTGTTTCTGCTGGGAGCCTTTTCAACACTTGCTCCCTCAGGTCTTCAACTGATATGGCTAAGGGCATGTAGGTTACATCTGTTTGCCTTCGTTCATGTGTGGCAGATTGTTCATCAAGAAATTCCTGCAGTGCATTCCAAAACTGGTCAAATTCTGGATTTTTCATTCGGCCATTCATAGCACGCAAATCCATGAGCAATTCAGAATCATCACTGGCAAGTAGAAATTCACACACTCTTCTATCAACCTCTGCCTGGGCATGACTTTCAGGTGAATACTCATGGCCACTCAAGAAAGTATAAATGTTCCTCAGTACAGCTGGCTTCATACCAGGTACAGCTGAGAAGGTATCAAAAAACTCCTTTCTCATAGCTCTGGTAGAGTAGGTTGGAATATTTTCGCGGATTTTATTCATTACCAGAATGTCTGATGCACTCTGACGATCATCCATATTAGCTGGTAGTTTCCACAAAACATGCAAGTTTCCCAGGTAATTGACAAAATGGTATTTAAAATGGGCTACTGGAAATGGAAACTTGAGTGAGTTTATCCAAGCATTATAGTTGACTTTGTCTGCTGGCATCAGATCTTGCAATGGCAGAGCTTCGTACACTTCCATGCTGTCTAGAATCTGATATACAGAGAAGTGAGACTCATCAACACTAAAATCAGCAGGACCTCCTTCAATGGTAACAAGACTCCACTGATCTTTCATAGATCTTACTGGCTCTGTAGAGGCATGAACTTTGGCTGTGCGCTCTTGCTGCTGCTTTAGGAACTCCCAGTACTTCATCATTGCATCACACAGACCCTTTACAGCCTCATAAAATGCACAAAATTGACTATTTAAAAACCAGGGGCTCTGCAATAAAACTGCTAGACTGTCAACATGTTCCTTCAGTTTCTCAGCTTGTAACATAGGCTTTTTTTTGTGAGCTTTTTTCCAGTCATATACACCAGTCAGCTTCATCCACACTTCTGGCAATGTTTTCCTTGCTTGTATTTTTTCAATGTGGGGATCTATGTACCACAATGCATTGGTAATTGTTGTTACAATGTTTGTGCTTAAACTTTCTTGCATTGGTCGAAAACCACAATTCATTTTGGCCATTTCTTTAATTATTTTATTATATAACTCGTCTTTGGCAGTTCTGACTGGACTTCTGCAAAATATGAAATAAAAAACATCTGTATCATACATTTTTCTGGCACAGAAATTCTGAAACAGTTAAAATATATTTACTTATACATACAGCTAAAATGTTCCAAATTTAAGTCTACAATCGGGAGCTCACATCAATTAAATTATTTTCAAAGCACAGTGGGCACTTAAATGGATATGGTCCATATACTTTAACAATAAACTGGTTTTAAAAAGGAGTGGGAAAATACAGTCAGAACTTTAACATTTCATATCTGACCAAGCAATACACTGCACTAGCCACTACATATGCTGGGTATGTTCCAAGAAATGAGACCAAACCAGTCTGGTATAACAAGCACACACTTCCCACAAACTGATAACAGGTCATTCTATAAAAATATATATTTGAAGTTTGATAAATCTGCATGAAGTACTTTCTAGACAACCGTTTTAATAACTTATTCAATAATCTGATAATACGACCAAATTTCAAAAGTTGCCTGTAAATTTGAATAAGTAAAAGTAAAACCTACTTCTCTTGTGGTAAGCGATCATATTTCCTGGACAGTTCCATGAGCAGTTTGAGTGGGCACTTGTCAACAGTGCCCTGATGATTTCCATCTGTATCTGTGTTGGTGAGCTTTACTTCGATGTACTTTATATCAAAGTCCTTAAGAATACAAGTTGGAGTGTCATATGCCATTTCCATTGCCCCGGTGTTTACTGTCGCTGTGGGATCAGATTTATGTCCTATCACTGACAATACTCCACATCCACGTGCACCAATGCCAGTGGCAGCCGACGGGCTACAGTCGGTACTGGCAGCAGTATCTGGCACATATGGCCTGATTACATCGCCCACTGTGCATGCCTCAACGCGTACCAGTTCCTTCTTTAGGAGCTCTGGCCCCCTTTTCACAACAATGCAACAGTACATCACAATAAAAACAGATGCCTGACACCAAATCCAGACACGTTACAGAGTTGAGCAGCCGACAAATCCAACCACATGTGTCATGGGAGCAGTCAGTAACAAGATCTCCCGCGAGTCAAAATACGATGGCCTTTTCCCGATGTATGGCCTGTATCCCTAGCAAGTAGTGGCCTGTCATTATTGTACTGACACGCAATGTTTAGTACCAGTTTCTCTTACCAGAGGTAGCTGCCGCATCACAGCTGTGTTTTCATTTTCATTGACAGGTTTAACAACATGCTGGGAAGGAATCGTACGGTCGGCGGAAATAAAAAAAGAGTCATTTTCGACTTTTATTTTTTTTCCATTTTGTGAAACCTTTGCATCGGCGGGTTTGTAAACCAACAAATCAAAAAATGCTGGCCTTATGGAGCATCTTTGCTTGTTTTACGTGCAATGAGTACATCCAGCCAATCTAAACTTGAATCATGTCCTAGGTGACTAACTCTGGGGCCATACGGACTTATCGGGAACTTCTTTCCTGTCAAATAACCCCAGATACTTGGCCGCAACACTTGAGGGCACGGATTCCAAAGTGACATTTGCGCGTACAGCGAATTGTGCCTGCAATTGTCCTCTGAAAAAGAATAACACGGTCTATATTGGTTTGAACAAATTTTATCCTCCCCACACACACACAAATGGTCAAGAGACACAATGCCCATATGAAGGTCTCTGCACATGAATAAACAATACAACAAAAAGTGAATTACATCTAGACAATAAAAACAAAAACAAAACAAACAAAAAACAATAAAAAACAAAAAGCAAAAAAACAAAAAACAAAAAACAAAAAAAACAAAAAAAAAAAAACAAAAAAAAACAAAAAAAAAAAAACAACAAAAAATAACAAAAAAAAAAAAACGCACAGGACATAACAAATATGATGGGAAAAGGGAGACAATAGGGAAATGGATGGGTGTTATTCCCGTTAATACATGGATATATATATATATTTGGAGGTAACAATAAGTACAATAGAGATGACTTATATTATATATATATATATATATGTTCCCTTCTTGACCCTGGAAAAAGAAAACCTGTTTGCCACAGATGTATAACATTATTGTTAATGAAAACCTTGATTTTAACTTGATTCAAACGAGTAATTGGAGAACAGTATATGAATTATTAGATTGCAGCTTCATATTTATAAGTGCATATTGACGGGGGCCACAATGCATTCATCTACAAATTATAAATTCCCGAATCTGTAAGGGGATAGTTTCAGTAAAGTTTTACACCTTAACGTTTCTGCTACTTTTCTGTGTACTGTTTGTATGTCTTTTTTGCCAGCGACGTTTTATATGATACTGATCTAGATGTAAATACATTAACCCGAAGAGAGAGCTTAATATTTTCCTCAGGCAACGGCTTTCTCGACTTACGCCCCAAACCTCCCCCGGGGTGGGTGGGTAGGGGCACTACCTATATGTTAGAGTCGATAGGTTCCACTGATGGTGTGAAATCCAGAACCAATGGGAGTTGAATGAAAAGGCAAATAAGGGGGGGGGGGCGGGTCTTGGGAGCTGGTGTGTAAAAGTGTCATCACATAGGGTGACATGGAACTGCCGAGCGATTCCCCTTTCCCGCGGATCCAACCCTTAATGTTAAGTAATGGAATACCCCCCCCCCTCCCCCACTCTCGGTTTACGCTTAGGTCTTATGCGGTTCAGGTCAGTGGGTCGAGGATGTTCGAGTGTGCACCATATTTATCCCAATTTGGATAGAGTTACGTAATATCAGGGGACGCTCCCTTGTGTTTGTGTGCCTTTCTTTGATTTTGTTTTTATTTTATCCACGATTCGCCTTTGGAATACTTTCCAGCTCAAAATAAGGAATTTCTTCTAACTTCGTTCAAGGATCCGTAAGGTACGTGTTAAGAGATGTTTGTTTCATACTGGAGTCTGTCAACTTTGGCATGGACCCAGGAGGAACCACAATGCAAACAGTGGTAGTTAATTCTTGTACTCAGTGTGATGTCACAGTTGAGACTCAGCTGGGAGAAGGCACGTACGTTACAATTCTCATTTATTTACATGTTTAATTTGACGTTTAGAGGTCTCCAATTTCGGCAGATGACGTTTTTGATAAATGCCAAGCTTAGGATATGAAGAAGAAAAGGCCTTAAACGATAGGATATCCAGTTTTCTCAATAATGTGTCGGTCTGACGTTGGACGTTCAGAAACCTTTTCCATGCACCGCAGCATGTATTACAACCAACGCACCTTTTGATGGGATGAGCAACACAAGCGCCAGCTAGCACGGTAAGTGAGTCCAAAATGTAAGTTTTCCTAAGTGCTGACTACGTGTCATTTTATCTCCCGCCCAAGTGTGTGTGTGTGAGTGGGGAGGGGGGCAGGTATGGTAATGACGACCGTCCGTCCGTCCGTCCCGGCATCGTTTCCGGGTCACCCTCTCAAAACTATTGCACTTGGCAATCCGAATTCTTTGTGGCTTGTAGTACTTACCTGCCAGATGCTCCTTTTGATGTAGTTGCGTGACGAATTATTCCCCTTCGTTAGTTTATGAGTGATGTTCGTTAAAGATCTCAGAAGTGTTTCCGGGCCATTTCTCCACAACTATTACACTTAACAATCTGACATTTTTGTGGTTTGTGGTCCTTATCTGTCAGATGTGCCTTTTTAAGGTTTTGTGTGCCTTATGATCTTATTTGTTAGTTAATTAGTGCTGTTCGTTAAAGGTCTCAAAATGATTTCCGAGCCTTTTCTCCAAAACTATTATACTTCCCAATCTGAATTTTTATCATTTTTTTTGGTTCCTACCTGCCAGATGTGCCTTTTGGGGGTTTTGTGGGCCTAATTCATCTTCTTCATTAATTAGCGCTGTTCGTTAAAGGTTTTAGAACGGTTTTCGAGCTTTATCTCCAAAACTATTACACTTAGCAATTAGAAAATTGTCTGGCTTGTAGTCCTTACCTGTTAGATGTGCCTTCTGACGGATTTGTCGTCCGTCTGTCCATTTTAGTTTAGTTTTAATATATTTATCATTACTGGATTACCCAATAGTACATAAAATACAACTAGTCTAGGGGTTCTCCAGACACGGAGATGCACAAAATGATATATACAAGACGCAAAGGACAATACAATGCACAAACACGTGACCATGCACTCAGGTGGACATGCTGTAATACAATTAAACAACAAAAACAATATTTAAGGTAGCGGGATACAAATCACCCGAGATTTTGGCCCCCCAAAAAATGTTTTTTGCCCCATTGTATGGATGAATATCTTATGTATCTCTCATGTAAAAATCAAATTTCTGCTGAAATCGCAAAACCGAGAAAAGACGGGGGTATTTAGTAGAGCTTCTTGCTGAGCGTTGACAGTCACGCCGACCGTGTTTGTTGTTAGTGTGACGGGGATGGGCTTGAGAAAGTGGTCACATGACCGGCCGTGGCAACAGCTCCTTTTAAAATGACCACCGCTGTGTCCGCTCTTGCGATGACGCTGGTGCATTAGCGCCGTGGTTTCCGCCTTGTCATTTTCAACCCACCTGTGGAGTGTTGAACCATATGTGGGAGCATTATACATGTATTATTACAGTCCTGTGGGATAAACCAATGATCTGAGGAATGAATATGCAAATGAGACACGATGGAAAACATGGTAGTATTAAAGGTACATACTTTGAACATGCAAATACACTGCAACGGTATATGCTGATTTCGAGTTACATATATGGGATCCAAATTACAGGCGGGGTTTGTTATCAGCAGATTAATTAAGCCAAATGGTTTCTAATTCGACCTTCAGTGGAATATTTGTCTACAGCTGGTTTCAATATTTACTCGTTTCCTATATTTGCTTGTACTTTACTTTTGCATGCGTCTGGTATATGTTATGTTTGATGCAAAGATTGACACAGTGCATTTATCCGATGTGTGGAGGATCTGCTTTGAGATTATGTTTAACTTATGTTTAACATAGATGGATTACTTGGTGGACCATATTTAAATGCTTATTGTTACTGGCGATTTCAACGATCGCTGTGAACTGTGGGATGCGGAACACTCCGATAGTGAACTAGGCCAGCGCTTTTATGATCTTGCAGCACATTATAACCTGCTACATGTACAACTTATTAACAGTCCTACCCGTTCAACTGAGTACTCCCAGAGCCTTCTTGATCTCATGTTCACTGATTCTCCTGATTTTATTTTCAATTCTGGCGTTTAAACCACCTGTCTCAACTTTTGATCATTCTGTGATCTTTTGCTAGTTCTCTTTAACAAATTCATCTGACCGTCCTTACAAACGTGCAATTTGGGACTACAAACGCGCAGACTTCAATGAATTAAACAAAACCTTGCATGAAGCCCCGTGGGGTACAGAACTTTCCGTATTCGACTCAGTTGATGATTCAGCTTCCTTTTGGTCCAACCTTTTCCTCGACACTTGCAAACAATTTATTCCCTGTAAAAATGTATTGGTCAGGCCGAAAGACAAGCCATAGATTACTTGTGCTATTAAAAGGTTTATGAGAAAACGTAATCGAGCTTGGCAAAGATATAAACGCCTCACTCTTCTATCCCGTCCCTATACTCTTTCCGTACATAATAGAATAGAACGTTCATTCCAGCTTTATAAAAAATGCGCAATCTTACTGCAAATTTAATGAAAAGGTCCATGCGTCACTATTTTGATAAACGTAGATCAGATCTGGATTCGAAAGATATAAATCCGAAAAAAAAAATGGTGGAGCAAATCAATTCTTGGATCTAAACTTCACCTTACCATACCACCTCTAATCAACGACGGTACTGTGATCTCTAGCAATATAAAGAAATGTGAGATTTTAAACAGTTACTTTGCCAAACAGTGTACACTTGCTCCCCAAGATGATCCTGTCCCCTTACCTGTTCTTACGCTCAGTACTGAAGCTCGCCTCAATACTGTACAGATCGATGCTAACAATGCTGAAAGAGTCCTACGCTCACTAAAAACTAGCTCGGCCTCTGGGCCAGATGGCATAGGAAATATTCTTTTTAAAAAATACGGCCTCCAGCATCTGCCATCCTCTCTTGCTCCAGTTCAATGCTTGCTTACAACATTTACAGTTTCCGGCGTCTTGGAAATTATCGAATGTATGTCCCGTTTTCAAAAAGAATAATAAACAAGCCAAAGAAAATTACCGTCCCATATCTCTTCTCTGTAATGTGTCCAAAGTTTTTGAACGTCTTATCTTTAATGAATTTTATGAATATCTAACCCGAAATGACCAGCTAACCCCCAAAAACTCTGGGTTCAAGAAAAATGATTCAACAGTAAATCTATTAGTGTCCATCTTACATGACATTTACAATGGTCTCAAAATCAGGAATGAAGCACGAATGGTTTTTCTTGACATTTCGAAAGCGTTCGATAAAGTATGGCACGATGGTCTCCTCTTTAAGATGAGGCAACTACGTTTCTCTGACCATTTAGTCAATTTCATCAAAAGTTATTTATCAAATCGTCTTCAGCGGGTCACCATCTGTGGCCAAACCTCATCATGGCTTCCATTTGAGGCTGGTGTTCCTCAAGGGTCCATTCTGGGCCCACTGCTCTTTTTAATATATATTAATGACATCACTGACAATATCATATGCGACATTAAATTATTTGCGGACGAAACTAGCATTCTCGAAATAGTTAATAACCCAGTTACATCTGCTGAAAGAATGAATACTGATCTTGGTGAAGTAAATTCATGGGGCAAATTATGGGGTGTCTCCTTTAATGCTTTGAAATCTATCTCACTCCTCTTTTCCTGTAAGAAAAACAAACGAGACCACCCGACATTGTATCTAGGAAATACACCCATTCCTGAAACTCACCAACATACTCACTTAGGTATTACCCTGTCTAGTAATTTATCATGGCATGCACATATTACCCGCATTATCAGTAAATGTAACCAGCGCCTCGCCGTTCTCCGTCGCCTCGAATACAAACTATCCCGCAAAACCCTAATTAAACTTTACACAACCATGGTGAGACCGATACTTGAGTATGGAAGTGTCCTATTTGCTAATTGCACCACTGGTCTGTCTGATTCCATTGAAACTATCCAATATGAAGCTGCTAGAATTTGCACGGGCGCACTTCGCCATACCCCACCCCCCACCCCCCACCCCCCGTCATCTTCTCCTTAGTGAGCTTGGCTGGCAAACTCTGTCCGATCGCCGCAAATATAAAAAAATCAGTGCTATTCTACAAAATGTTTCACTCCATGCCCCTCAATATCTTTGTGATTTAATCCCTAATGATATAATACGTAACTCTAACTTAAATCTTAGAAACAGCCGCCAAATTAGAGAAGTACAACTAGGTACCAAGCGCTATCGTGAGTCTTTTCTTCCCTCATGTATTAAACTTTGGAACGACCTCCCACTTGACATCAGACAGTCAGCCTCTCTCGATATATTTAAATCCTCTTTGAAAAACACCTTATTGTCTGTTGATTTTCAGCCTGATGACTTATCGTATGGGAAACGTTTTCCGCAAGTCTGTCAAACGCAACTGCGGCTTGGCCACTCCAGACTAAATGTACATCTCTTTAGGTTCAATATTGTCCCATCTCCCGGCTGTACTTGTAATGCCCCTGGGGAACATACTTTGCATTATTTCTTCGCTTGCCCCCACTATACTGAATACAGACTGAAATTGTTGAACACTGTGTGTCATCTTTTGGCCCCGGGAGTAAACCCCACCCTTATCACACATCTTGCTCGTGATATACTAATGTCATACTTTTTAAAAGGAAACCGGG
>OZ026612.1:93300860-93408360 GCA_964020975.1 Hermodice carunculata | reverse complement strand
TTAAGCTATGTACATCTGTAGGCGAGCAGAGAACTCGTCTACAGAAGCGGCATGTACAAGGTCTGGTGGAAGTAGGTTCCAGTCTCTTATGGTGTGTGGCAGAAAACTATTTTTATATTGTTCGTAGTGAGTACAAATCTGAATGTAAGCTAAATTATGAGTCCTAGTTCTGCCTGCTGAAGGTAAGACGTAATCAGGAATTATAACTTGGCAAAGGTTGTTAACACCTTTAAAGAAGGTTACAAGTCTTTTATTTTTTCTCCGGGTCTGCATAGGTGGCCCGGTTAGGTTGCTGAGCATACTGGTGACACTGGCTCCATATGAGTATTTCCCCGACACAAAACGGACACCCTTCCTTTGTACTTTCTCTTTGGAGAGAATGTCCTGTTTGAAGTATGGGTTCCAGACCGTTGACGAGTACTCCAGGTGGGGGCGTACTAATGGAATATATGCACGTTCCTTAACTTCTTGGTTACAACTATGTAGGTGGCGCCGTAATAAATTTAGAATGTTAGTAGCTCTGTTGGTAATATATTACTAATATGTGTTTCCCATGTCAAGTCGAATCTGAACTCTACTCCTAAGTAAGGACGATGTTGAACTTGTTCCAATGTTGTACCATTGATAGAGTAGACTGTGTGTTTGTTTTTCAGTTTCCGGGTTACTTTCAACAGGTGACATTTAGATGCATTGAACTCCATGAGCCATGTATCGGCCCATTCAACCATTGTTTCCAGGTCCTTTTGTAGTTGAATATTATCTTCTATGCTATGGATGGTTCTGTATAAGAGGCAGTCGTCTGCAAATAGTTTGACGGAGGCCCCTGGGGATATTTTATCACCAATGCCATTCACTTATAGCAGAAACATCAGGGGACCCAAGATGGTACCTTGAGGGACTCCGAAAAGTACTTCGGAGTCTGCAGATGAAAAGCCATCGAGGACCACACGCTGTTGTCTGTTACAGAGCCATGACATTATACACTTATTTGTTTTACCTGTAATTCCATAATTCCTTAACTTATGGAGAAGGCGATGGTGTGGCACCGTATCGAATGCTTTGTTGAAGTCCAAAATTAACAGATCTGTAGTTGTTCTCTTGTCAAGTGGTCTCGATAGGTCCTCTACTGTGTTCAGCAATTGAGTTTCGCAGGAATAATTAGCTCTAAAGCCATGCTGGAAATCGACAAGTATGCTGGTTGTGATCATCAGTAAGGTTCATGATATTTGTATTTTGAAATTCGAATACCAAATTATGAATTATTGCGTCACGATAGGAATCGTCACGGTGGTCGTGTGGCTCTGCATTTTCGAAATGGTTTAGAATTTAAGCCACGCCTTGATACTAATGAGGGTTTTGTTGTTGAATGTGTATGGACTGAAGTTAAATCAAAACATACATCCCATATTTAGTGTACTTACTATACTGACCACCTTCTTCTGATGCAGCTTAGGGCTGTTCCAAAAAATATCCTATGGGGGGGGGGGGTTGGAAGGCACCTTTTTGAAAGCACCACCACCTACAGGACATACCTTTCACTAGAAGCCTCCACCTATAGGACATTTCTATTTTTAAACTCCTCCATCCACAGGACAGGTAACCCCTTCCCCCCCTCAACCCCTAGGACAATTTTTTTTTTCAAAAACACAAATTTTAACTCCATACACACTTTGGAAAATTTGAAACTTTCAAGGTGCACATTTCAGCGATATTTGTGTATGAAACAAACTGCATTTAATAAATAAATGCATGAGTGTTTTAGGGGTGCTTAATACTGTGATATACCTATATTTCTTTAATACATGACAGAGGTGATATACATGTACAGTACCAATTTGAATCTCAAATTATCAGCTCGCCATTGTAATAAACAAGAGTACAGCATGCCTGTGTGGTTCAATAATGGTGCATCAATTATAGAAATACACATCATGGCACAACTAAACTTTCAATATTATACTGCTCAAACTTTAAATGTGCAACCGAATAAAGCTTCTCCAAGTGATTTGACTTGTTTTGTTTTTTTAATTTCAAAGCTTGCAGTTTGTGCACAGAGCATTATTAAGCTGTAGAGCTCATGTTCTTTTGGCTTGCAATGCTCTTACACTTACTACACTATAGTGATGATGGCTGTAATCCTTTTTAATAGACTTTGTGTGTCAAGTACACCTTTTCTCTCCTACATGTTGTATATGTACTTGCGTGTGACCTTTAAATTAAGTTAGTGTTCTACCAACTTGGCAGATCACTACAATCAAGTGTTTTTAAAAAACCCACAATTATACGGAAGCCAGAGTAACATTGTGAGTTTTTCACTCTTTAATAAAAAAGGACTGCTTTAAATGATCAACACCCACATTCAAAATATTACTTAAACTTATCAAAGTATTAAATGTACCAAATTTTTCTGGTCGCTGATTGGTCAAACCAAATACTGCAGCCATAAGAAAACTATTTCATGAACCAGTCTGTTTGAGAAACTAGCCCTAGATGTGGTGATGGGTGTAAAAATTATCTAAATGACATGTCAATCTAAAACTACTTTACTTTAATAACTCATTCCATACTGATCCATGTTTTTCAGCCAAAACAAAAATATCCCTTTATCTGACTTTGTTCAACTTTTGCCAATTTTATTCCAATTATGAAACGAGGTAGATGAAAAGACCACAAAGTCAACAGCTTTTCTCAGCAAACTCCAGGTGCAATATTGGATCTAAAGTGTGCAAAGCTGTTGATTCAGACTTCTCATGATCTTTCACTATGGAATGAGTAGATAGTACACTTATGTACCTTTTGCTCCTTCAGTCACCCTCTTCAGTGTGCTAGCTTGCTTTGTAACACAACTGTATGGTGAAAGGCTTGTGCATGCATTGTCATATGGGGCATTAGCTTGGCAACTTCAGCATGCGGAGATCACTGTTTTGAACAGAACCTACCTACCGTCGTACACCCATGGGGAAATCAACGCTCTTTGCTATTCCCCAGGCAAATGCATATACCAATCATGACTACAATTCAACACACGTCCATTTACAGAAACTTTATTAGATAATCAACACAAAATTCACACTTTCTTTTGTTTTCTTGACCCAAGTACACCATGTATTTCAATCTGCCTTCTCGTGTTTGACGCTGTCCTCGCTACTTCCGGTTTCGGTTTGTGCTGCTAACGGTGCGCCACCTATATATTGGTACGCAGTCTGATCGTGCATGTTGTAATACTAGAGTATAACAGGGCACCAGATTTATAATAAATTCTACAGGCGGGAAAAGACATCGGAGAAGCCGAAACAACACTGATGGGAAAGAATGAAAAAAGTAATTGAATTTATAAAAAAATTATTGATTTAACATATAATAATGTACCGGACATGGAGAATAAAAATACCTCCACCCATAGGACACACGATCTTATTAAACCCTCCAACCCAAGGACAGATGTTTTGTTTTTTTCCACCACCCATAGGACATGCATGCCGTTCAGAGCCTCCAGGTAGCGGACAAAAAAAAATTGCCGTCCACCCCTCCCCCCCCCCCCCCATAGGATATTTTTTGGAACAGCCCTTACCTTATTAGCATTGCGGACATTTAAAAAAAAAATTGTAGACGACAATCATGTTCTCATTTGACTTCAATATCGATTATAAATTACAAGACTCAAATGATAATAATCCCGCCGTCTCAACGAATCTTATTTCCAACTGACCCAGCTTATCTTAGAGACAACTTGAATAACTACAACTTCAGCCGCTACCATTGACCCCATATTAACAAATTCACATGAGAAACATATGCAATCAGGTGTCTTTGCATGCGGGGTAAGTGATCATTTTATCACCAATACGATGATAACAGCTACGAGTGTAAGGTCCATTGCGAAAACGATCCAAATTCGTTCTTACAGTGGATTGTTGCTGGAGTCTTTCCTCAATGACATAGCTACCAGTCAAATACTATGTCATGGAGGCATACATACGGGTTGTCCTAACGTTGCTTGGAAACAATGGCGCGATGCGTTTGCTGGAATGTGTTAAACACATGCACTCCTTCGGACTATAAGGGTACGTGGTTGTAAAAATCCCTGGTTTGACTTCAAATATTCTTTAAAAAAATGTTCGAGAGGGATCATATTCAAAAGAAAGCTATCGACCGAGATTGCGAGCAACTTTGGGACATATACCGCAACCTTCGTAATGAAGTCACGGATATGAGAAATAATACAAAGAAGAAATATTATGATGATAGTATTTACTACTGATATAAAAACTCGACAGTACTTTCGGACCTGTATCCACTATCGGGGCAACCTTCTCCATTGAGCTTCGTCTTTGACGCAGTGGGGCGCTTGGCACTAAGTCTATTGCTGACCCTTATTTCATTGCCTCAGGGCGACTTCTACGTCTGATTTAAAAAAATCCTAATTCTGGGGCGTACAACTATTCACTGTTAGTTGTTGTATTTACATTTTCAGGTAATGCTCACTATGGAAAGTCCCATTATATATTGTACATTACATTCATTTGACAAATTAACCTTCTCTTAACATTAATCACACATATATTTTGGACGCTACCTCTTCAAAATATCCAATTGACTTGGCTGTCATTGTAAAAACAGTGAGTTCCACACCCAATGCCAGTGGTTTGTAAATGAGCATTGGGAAGATCTTGCCGAGCGGGGGGTGGGAAGAGAATTACAATATATGAAACCAAAAGTATATATTTGCAATTATTTCAGAGCATCAATAATGATATATATGCTGGGGCTGCGATTTACTTTGATTTCCAAATCAAGTGTACTTTTGTGAGACTGTCTGGCAATCAATGCATTAATTGCGCAATGTTCAAAATGGCGATCGAGCGTGCCGTGTCGCTTTTGATTTATAACTAACGATGATAACTGCTTCAGAGACAACCGAACAGGCAGACTAAAGTTAAAATATTAAGTCATGTTTTAAAAGTACTTTCACGACCGTTTGCCCTGATAACTCGGATAACGGACATCTGGAACCGTGCTAAAAACACACGGCCACGATTCACTACAATTTTTCTTTCCCACAATGCATTGCGCCATGTTTAAAATGGCGCTCAACGTGTTTGCAAGCGTCCATTTGTGTACATGTTGCATTTGGATTTATTACTTACGATGATAACTGCTTCAGACACAACCGAGCCGGCAGATTAAAGTTAATAAGTTAATATTGTAAGTCATCTTTTCAAAATACGTTGAGGACCGTTTGCTCTGGTAACTCGGGGAACGGACACATAAAACCTAGCGATACTAGATACAGATACCGCACCCATCGTGGCAATATATATGCAGCAACTATGCTTTTTCCCCGGCCGAAGTTGACCGTCCAGGCAAGCTGAAATAAAATGCTGTGTTTTAGTTGACTTTGCTGCAAAATAACAGCACACGTTGGCCAGCTTATCTGCTAACGTTATCTTACAACTTGGTTGCGGTTGACCTGAACGACGGTTTTTTTTTTTTTTTTTTTTTTTTTTTTTCCACGGGTGGTTGTTTGTGGGGTGATTTTGCTGGTCGGGCGCGTTTTGCAGCTGGTCTAAGCATGGACCTACTATCTGATAGTAGGTCCATGGTCTAAGGCTGTCCAACTGGAGCATTGTATCAATATTGTGCATCACAGTTCTTGGAAAAGGCCACAAAATTTATCCAAAATAAATGTTTCTCATGTGAAGAAGTTAATTGAAAAAATAATCCAGAGAATGTTAATCTGCTGCTGCAATTGGACAGCACTGTGGTCTTGCGCGTCAGGTCATTTTGCATGGCCAAAGCGCCTGTGCCAGGGAAATCTGGTCGTTTTGACCAGGTGGAGACTGGGGTTGGTAATTGTAGGTACTACTGGATCATGGTTATACCTATTCCCGTGCAGAACCTGCCAAGGTATATCAAAGAGAGTGAATGTAAGAACATTTTAACAATGTGAAATTATTCTGGATGCACGAGATGGGGGGTACTGGGGAGGGACTACTTTGCTTTAATCCTTTATATATTTAAAGTTTCAGTATCTTAGTGTTATCAGAGACCTGTAATTTATTTATATAGCAGGTTCCTGCTGTTATAAAAATTACGCCTTTGGTACTTACATTTATTCATATATTTATATATTCAAAATTTAGATCAATCTTTGATTCATGAAAAAAAAATTAAAGCATTGCAGTGACAAACCTGTGCAGAGCAACTTAATATATTTCCGATTTCATACTTGCATTTCTGCTATTTGTATGTTGCGGTCCACCATAGAAATGAGCCAAGGCAAGATTCCCAAGGCATCTGGTATTCCCATTTCAAGCATCATAGTTTGGTATGCTTTCAGCAATGTAGTTGCACCATCCAGGCATATGTGTGCATGAAATATAACTAATCAACATTCAGTCATAAAAGTTAAGTACATTTAGGCCTAGTGATTTTTTTCTTCTTGTTTTTGTAGAGAAAATTTACAACTTACTAATTGCGGGATAATTTATCTGTTAAATTTTCCCCAAATTAATAAACATGATATGTGTGCACAAATTCTCTAAAGCCTTACATGTATCAGTACAAAATTTGTCTGATCTTAATTGATAACGTAGCAAAGTTATTTTTTACTATTTTTTGCTATTTTTTTTCATAAGATGTTTGTACAATCTGAGGGGAAATAGCCAAGTCAGTACAATAATGACTAAAATGTTATGATTTCGTCAACCATGTGAATCCACATACTCGAAAATCCCCAGAATGCAACATTTTGCATGCTCAAATTCAATTTTTTTTCGAAGGGGGTGGGGCGCAATGCTGCCACCACCCCCCCCCCCCCCTCGCATGCCTTCGGCCCTTTGGGCCACTGAAAAAAATATGGACTCTTTTTAGGCCACTTGGGTATCGTACTGAGTTTGAAGCACTGGCCTGGGTTGATCAGTATTTATTAGGGAAGGGCTGCTCAAAAGTACTTTTTTTATTCTATTAATTTTTGAGTTGGGCCTTTTTAGTAGGGTCTGTCAGGTTACTGGAACCACACATATATATTTTTGTTAGGCCTTGGGTAACTTGGACATTGTTGAAACATGTTAGAAACGATGTTCTTTCCCCTTTTACACATTACCTCTTTTGAGGTCAGCTTAATTTGTTACCTGGGCACAGCCGGAGGCACTTGTACAAAGGCTAAAAATCAACGACAAATGTGGGCTTCTTTGAAACATCTCTTGCCTTCCCGCAAAAATAATCACTATATTCCCCACAACCTCTCAGCCGATGTGTTCAATGCATGTTTTGTTAAAGTTGGTCAATCTCTCGCTGAGAAATTTGAGGACCACTTACCCCCACAGTGGAAAGGTCTCCAACATGAGTGTCAATTTCACTGCGACAGAGTCACCAAAAACTTCACATATTATAAATTAAAAGGACTGTCAGAGAGAATTTCGCTTTATATCCTAGATATGGATAAAAAAAAAACTTATATATCTTGCTGCCCACTTTATTACTCCATCGCTAACCTTTCTTTTTATCTTATCCCTTGACACGGGCATTGTTCCTCCTGACTGGAAACTGGCCCGAGTCTCACAGATCTTTAATGACAAAGGCTCCACGAAATTTTGAATTTTAGGCCAATCTCTGTGTTATGTCACGTTAGCCGCATTCTTGATGAACATATCCAATTGGAATTGTTTAATTACTTAAACCAGTATAATATTATAACCGACAAACTGTCAGCATTCATCGAATTTCATTCCACTCAAACTGCACTTCATAGTATGGTAGATGATTGGTTAGAAAGCATTGATGCCGGCTGTCCAAATGGTATAAATGGGATCAAACTTAGTTGGTTTAAATCCTACCTGACCGCACACAGGTTGTAAACTGCAATGGGCACACGTCTTCTAAAATTGACGTAATACTGGTGTCCCCCAAAGATCCTCGCTATGACCTATTCTTTTCCTACTATACATAAATGATTTCCACAATGTTTATCGTCATCTGTATGTCACTTATTTGCAAATGATACAATAGTGAATGCTAAAGGCAAAACTCTTAAAGAAGCAGAATCAAATCTGCAAGCTGAATTATATAATATATATTTGACCAGTTCACTTGAAACAGACTTTCTCTCTATGTCCCTAAATCATGTGCCATGGCTTTTGAGCAGTCTCGAGGCGAGAATGTCATAAATGTATTTGTTAATCATGTTCTTCCACAAGAAACTTCCACAAAATTACTGGGCGTGGTAATTGACAACAAATTAAACTGATCACGACATGTAACTTACTTGGTCTCTAAAATAAGTCGTAAAGTATCCCTCCTGTCTCGCCTTAAGCATACACTGTCACCCGCATTATTGAAAACCTTCTACAAGAGTATAATACAACCTCTGTTTGAATACTGTGATACAGTCTGGGGAGACTGTTCCAAGTCCCAACAACTAATTCTACAGCGTCTCCAAAATAGAGCAGCCAGGATTATCACAGGTGATTTCGACTTTACCAACAGTGCAACTTTAATTATTCAAGCCTTAGCCTGGACCAAACTAGCTTCAACTTTAAATCCCTAAACCAAATGACTCCAAATTATGTTAAAACCAAATTTATTAAGATAAATTCTGTTCGCTCCCTTAATACCAGAAGTAGCCTGAATAGCGATCCCTCCCGCGACCACGCACTAAAAAACCTAAGCAATCCCTTCGTTACAAAGGACCGCTTATTTGGAATAGCCTCCCCAGATCCACTAGACAAGCTAAGACTTATCAGACTTTAAAACGAAAAATACATTTCCCAGGCATAAGAACTAGAACTTACATGTTCATGTAATAAGACATGTGTCTTGGTATCTGTATTTAAACATGTACTTTTATGTGTGTCTTTGTTATTTCTTTTATTTTGTATATATTGTATCATCTGATGTTGTAATGTATTGTGCTATACTATGTTTGCAAATATTGTTTATAGTAGCCTGGGCCCGATAAAGAAGAGTTTTTAACTGAATCGGCCACCCAGTATGAATATATTTTAATAAATAAATAGATAAATAAATAAATAAATAAATAGATAAATAGATAGATCGATAAATAATAAATAAATAAATAAATAAATAAATAAATAAATAAATAAATAAATAAATAAATAAATAAATAAGGGCTACCTTAAGTTCCAAAATTGGTGAGCTTTAACTAATTTCTAAGGTCACAGGGCCACATTAGCTGAATTTAGCTTTTTTTCATAATGTGCATGTCTTCACGCCAAGAACTTTATATTTCACAGGTTTATGGTCTTGTATGAAGGAGAAGTTAAGTTTGAGTAATGATGACCTTGGCCAATTCCCAACGTCACAGAGACACCCCTTTCCATTTGTACTGTGGTCTCTGCACCATAACTGGGGGGGTGGGGGGGTGGGTAGTTATGGCTGCGGTGCTGCACAGGTAAATTGTCTTGTATAAAAGCTACATTAGGTTCGAGGATGGATGAGCTTGACAGAATTTACACAATCACCTTTGCTGGCTTCTGCGTATTCACTGCGGTATAAGAGCTTAATAAAAGTTGAAAAATCGTGGCCATGACCCAGTTCCCAAGGTCACAGGACCACTTTGCTGGATGGCCCAAACATTATGGCTTCCCTACAATAACCGAAGACGTTTAGGACGTAGGACTTTGATATTGCACTGGTATATAGTCCTTCATATGGGTTACGTTTAGATGGAACACGACTACCCTTGATCCAATTTCCAAGGTGCGGAACTGCCTTAGCTAAATTTGTTATGCTTGGTTTGGAACACATGCTTGAATGTTTTGAAAGAAAGGTTAAGAAAGACTCGCACATATCTGTTCGGTCAGCTGTGATTCCCCTGCTGCCTGTTTGCACAGCACAGGACCATGTTCGTCTCACTGTTATTCTTCTGTAAGGGCAAGTTTAACTCTAAAGATAGATGATCTTGATCTAATTATGCCCCCTTCACTGGCCGCCAGCGGCTACTTTCTAGGGCTGGTTGAAAAGTACTGAGCCTAAGTGGGATCTCTCAATCGGATTGACACAAAGTTTTGGCATCAACAAGTACAATAATTTAATGAATCAACGACATAAGAACTGCAACTGTAGTGTGATTACTGTCTATGTGGCAGACCATCTTGTGAACCTACGCATTGCAACAAGCAGAAATGGACACAACTGGCTTTAGGGCAGTCATAAAGTACCTGCAACTGAAAGAGCTAACTCCAACACAGTTACATGCTGATATGGCCTCCACATTACAGGATCATGCCCTTTCCTTTTTCCACTGCTAGAAGTGGGCTGTGGAATTCAAGCGTGACACAGAGAGCCTTGACGATGATGCTTGCCCAGGAAGGCCTTGAACAACAACCACTCCCAAACACATTACCCGGGAGCATGACATGGTGATGGTTGATAGACGATTGACCACTCGATATATTGCCAGTGTGGGTATCTCTCGTGAGAGGGTTCAGCACATTATCACCAAGGAGTTGGGAATGACAAACGTTTCTACTAGCTGGGTGCCAAAGCTATTGACAGTGGATCAGAAACGTGTCCAATTGCTGGCGTCCCGTGACACTGGATGTCGTTTTTAAGCAAAGCGAGATAACTTTTTGGCCTGATTTGTAACCAAGGATGAGACCTGGATTCATCGCTTTGAACTAGAAACCAAAATTCATTCTAGACAATGGAAGCATGCAGTATCATCCCCCCCCCCCCCCAAGAAAAAAGCCAAATCGGTTCCTTCTGCTGGAAAGTTGATGGCTTCAGTCTTTTAAGATTCCAAGAGGATTAATTATGCTGATAGACTATCTTCAAAAAGGTCAGAGAACCAATGGAGGTCATTATGCTGACCTACTGAGACAGTTGCATAAAGCTATTAAAGCTAAGCGACCGAGAATGCTCACTAAAAGAGTCCTGTTCCACCAAGACAATGCTCCTGTTCAAAAATCGATGGTTGTCATGTCAGCAATCCATGATTATGGCTTCGACCTAATTGACCACCCACTTATTCAACATATCTAGCCCCGTCGAACTTCCACCTTTTCCTAAATTGGAAAAAGAACCAGTCTGTCTACATTTCCCCAGTAATAATAATGTCATTTCCGCTGTGAATGGCTTTTTCAGGGTGGCTGAAGAAAATTTCTCCTTGACTGGCGTCGAGGCCTTATAGCATCGCTGGCAAACGTGTGTTAACCTGGAAGGGGACTGCGTAGAGAAATAAATGAAAACCATTGACCGTGTACTGGTCTTTCCCCACTAGGCATAGAACATTTCAGACAGCCCTCATAGCTATGATATATAAGCTTTTTTGTGATAACGTGACAGCAGAAATTAATATACTTCAATTTTTGTTGTATTTTCAGCAAAAAAAAAAGCATGGAGAATGTTCACAGATTACCCCTGTAATCTATTGGGTATGTTATTCAAAAATGCGCCATTTTTTTTTTACCTTACAAGTGCCTTTGGCGATTCATAAGGGATGTTATACTCCCAATTACAGGGTCTTTCAAGCTTGAAAATGCCCACTGCACGTGTCCTCCTTTTATTGGGTCATGTTGGCTATATAGCCAGGGCCGAGAACGCGCTGTGTCGCCAGTAATATTCAGTCACCGTTTCCTGCTTATGTGTGTGTGCGAAAATATACCAGCCATCTGGGTGCTCCAATGCGTGACGAGAGCTCCTTATGGGCTTTGTTTACATATGCGCTGTGAATGTCAGCACCGAGTCATACATAGGAAGATCAAAATTCTTACAACCTCAAGTTAAAGATTTGTAAAAGTTGACATTCAATGGTTGAAACACATTTATACGATTAAGTTATCACAAATACGTCCTTGCTTGCCGGGTCCTAATTCCGAATCCCCTATCGAGTCCTGCTTGGTAATGTTTCGGAGAAATGACTGGTTCGCATTGTGATTGGCTGAAAACATGATGGCTGCCGCATGACAGCCCACTAGCGTACGTCTTTCGGTGTTCAAATTAAATCGTCTATCACTTTTTATCACGCTCTCCATCCTTTAATACAATAATATTAACGTATCCATGCATATTGCATTTATAGTTTCGAAAATTCGTGAATCACCTCAGTGTGTGTGCAGCTGTCACACTGTTTACAAAGCTATCCTGCTAACCGGAAGTTCAATGATTGACAGGCGGCTGGGTTAAAGGAATGTTACGAAAAGCGAAAAAAAAATCATATAAATTAGTCTTTAAAGCCACTGTCACGAATATAGTCTAATAGATTAGCCATTTCACTATTTGGCAGGGTGGTCACTTGGTTGTGGGAAATTTTCATTTAATCCCCCCAACGTCAAATCACTTCGGTATGTGAAGAATGTGGATTGTCGTCAGACGTGAGGTGTGCATGCAAAAATGATCGAATTTGGGTAGATTTGAAACCTTAAAATATGAAAAACACGTGTAGTCAGTTATATTCCGGGCGTGGCACTGTTGATTTGGTCATATATAGATAGCAAAGAGTGTTTGGGGGCCAGAACATGGGTCCAGGTTTCAGGGGGCGAGGCTTCATAATTTCGGAAGATTTTAAAATTTGGTGTTAATATACATGTACTTCATCAGAAGATGTGTTGATGTTCCTTTCGCATCCCACCTCTCCTGAGCGCAACTGTGAAACACGTGCAAGAATCACGTGTTCTTTATACATACAATGACATGAGAGCAAACGAGTGCATGTCTAATGTTAATGACTTGCGAATTTAACCAATCTGGGTTATCTTTCATCACCAATATTTACCATTCTCTTTTTCCCCATCTAGGGGTTCTATACTAATAAACTGAATATACAGATAAAACCCCTGTAGCCATTACTGGACACTAAAGCTCCAGCGGAAACTTGTCATGACCACTGCCAGCATCACAGACGACCTGCCTCACTTTCATTTTGGGTTCGGGTCAATGGAAAGCCCCTCACGATAAGCCTATCGAGCAAATTTTTTAGGTCAGCTGAGCTTGCCTTACAGTTCTTTATCATGCGTTGTCGACTTCGGCGTCGGCGTCCGTCTGTCAACAATTCACATTTTTGACTTCTCCAAAACCGTCAACCAGACTCACTTCAAACTTGAGTAGGGCTGTACCTTGGGTGGGTCTCTACTCGGTTTGTCAAGTGGTCACGTTTCAGTTATTTTTAGATTTTTGTTCATTTTGTAGGATTTGAATAACTTCACTTTTTTGTAAAAAAAAAAACCTTCCAAAATTGTCTCCGATACTGCGAGGCCAATTGCATTGAAATTGCAATGGAACTCTTCTGGGCATCCCTAGACCACTGTGTGTTCACATGGTGGCGCTGCAATTTTTTTCGGATTTTTGTTTTTCTTTTTTTTCTCTCTCTCTTGTGCGTTGAGGCTATTTTCAAAATCTCCAAAACTATATCTTATATCTTTGATTCCTCAAAAATTCGGTGGAAATTTAGCTTGTGAAGAGGTCAAACAAAGTTATTCACTAGGTGAAGATATTTTCTGTCCTTCGTGTATCAGTATTATGGGGCATGATATAAAAAGCCCCCAAAACAGAGGTGATTAATCGCTGAATGAAGTAGCCAAATGGGTGAGGTAATTGATCGTCGAATGAAAGCCCCACAATGAAAGATTAGAGAGAAATTATATATAATTTGTTTTGCTGTGTGTTCAACTAAACTCGATTTGATGTGAACAAGTTATGATGTGTGCACTGCAGTGGCACCCGGAACCCAGCACGGGTCAGCTGGCAACCTGACAGTGGGAAGGGGCGAGGCACCCCAAAACCCACCAGGGCGAGCTGGCACCTCAGCGCCCAGAAGGGGTGGCCTAGATAGCGTGAAAGCACCCAAAGCCCGGCAGGGGCGACGTGGCACCCTGGCACTAGGAAGGGCAGGCTGATATGATACGGTCTATGCATAAGTTGACCAAGCGGGAAAACCCCGGCAGTTGTCCCATTACGAATGCGGGCTGATTTTATGCCACCAAATGGCGCGCGGTGCACCTTCGGAAGAGACTTGATACAAACCTCAGCAAGCAGTTTTAGTTTTAGTGTCGCTGATGGCGTCACAACCGGATATGACGAGCTGTTTGGGGATTCCCTAATATGACTAGGCATGGGCGTACTACTTAGCGAACCATAAACATCTGCTAAATTGGATAATATCATCACAGAAAATTGTATCCATGTTCATTTTCCGTAAACAGGGCTATAATATAGGTTGTGTAGCGGGCCGAGCTATTTTTTTTTACCCAATATTATAATAATCATCCATTCGATCTCAAGCAGTATAGCCTGTGGTGTAGCGCTGAAGCTGATGCAGAGTTGAAGTTATTGTTGTGAATGTTGGTGTGGCTGTCATTTTCACTCACAGAAATGGTCACTTTGGTCACTTTCTTGTAACATTATGCCTACAGCATTTTGTGTTGACATTGATGTAGTTGTCTTTATTTTGTGGAAGTGAGTGTTTAAGTTCTTTTGTTTGCAAAGTTTCATTCACTTGAATAGCTTTGCCTCCTAAGCATCCCCCAGACTCGCTATTGCTTTCTTATGTGGGCGCTGGTCGAGCGCCCACGTAAGAAAGCAATAGCGAGTCTGGGGGATGCTTAGGAGGCAAGAATAGCTGACCTGTAAAACGAATTTGTAACACTAACAGTTCGTCGCTTTCAGCTTGGTTGCCAATCAACTCTGTCGCAGTGTCATACCGTAGCAAGTCGCGTGATCACCTAGTAGCTATATCACTCCGCTGTGTTACCACTTCGTCGAAACATTAATTTGGTCGCATTCAGCGAGAAAAAATATCTATTTTGTAGCGTAACACAAGAATCATCTTGTTTATCGGCTTATGTCTGTGTGCATAAACTAATCAAAGAAGACCCCCACCCCAAAAAAGGTTTGTAACTTCTTTCTACAAACCTTGGGGAGCAGGTAGACTCTCCCCTTATACTTAAAGTGTGTGTGTCAACACACACTTTTCTTTCTTTCTTTCTTTCTTTCTTTCTTTCTTTCTTTCTTTCTTTCTTTCTTTCTTTCTTTCTTTCTTTCTTTCTTTCTTTCTTTCTTTCTTTCTTTCTTTCTTTCTTTCTTTCTTTCTTTCTTTCTTTCTTTCTTTCTTTCTTTCTTTCTTTCTTTCTTTCTTTCTTTCTTTCTTTCTTTCTTTACCAGCAAATTTGTCAGACACTATTCTTGGACACTATTATACATAGAAACCCCAAACTTGGCATGATTGTACCTCCATACAAGGAGTTTGACCGTTTTATACAGAGGAATGAAGATGTTTAAAATCATGCACATTAGAGGCATTTGAAATTTTAAGTCTCGAATATCTTCAAAAGTATGATAGATAGAGATGTCATTCTAACTTCTACTAGATATACATGTCATTTTAACTTCTACTCGGGGGTTATTGACCATTGAGCATGTAATGAATCTAAAGCATAAAATGTTGCAATTTAAATTATACTCAATAGCACCATTAGAAATTTTAAATCTTAAATAATTTCAAAGCTATAATAGATAGAGATGCCATTCCAACTTCAATCCCTGTGTTATGGAATAGTTGAACATTGCTATACCAATATGATTTGAAGACGCACGCACTTATATGCTATGCAGCAAATCATCTTTCCTAGTTCTATATTAGTTTTCCATATATTTCAACTGAGTATATCATTGAAGTGTGATACCTGACCCGCAAGGTTTGTATCTTTTTCTACAAACCATGGTAAGCAGGTAGAATATTCTTTTTCAAATATTTCTGTATCAGTATGTCACCTACTTTGCGTGAGAATGCTTTTGTACTTTGATACCTGACTCTCAAGATTTGTACCTTTTTTCAACAAACCATAGGAAGCAGGTATAGTCTTCCCTTAGATTTCTGTATTGGTATTTCACCTAATTCACATGAGAATACACTTATATTTTAATACCTGGCTCACAAGGTTTGTATTATTTTTCTACAAACCACGGAGAGTAGGTACAATCTCCGTTTTTATTTCGGTGTTAGTATTTCCCCTATTTCACCTGAGAATGCAATTGCAAATTTACATATGACTTACAAGGTTTGTATCCTTATTTCTTAAATCCATGAGAAGCGGGTAGAATTTTTACCCATGTTCCTTTATTAGCATTTCATTTATTTCACATGGGAATACAATTGTGCTTTGATACCAGACTTACAACTGTTGTTGTTGTTTTTTCTACAAACCATGGGAAGCAGTTAGACTTTTCTCTTATATTTCTGTATTAGTATTTCAGCTGAGATTACAATAGTACTTTGTTACCGGACTCGCAAAGTTTGTACCTTTTTACTACAAGCCTTGGGAAGTCTTCCCTTGTATTTCTGCATTAGTATTTTTCCTATTTCACATAAGAATGCAATTGTATTTTGTTAAATGATTACGAGGTTTGTATTTTTTCCCACAAACCATGATAAACAGGTATTATTTTCCCTTATGTTCCTGTGTTAGCATTTCACCTATTTCACCTTAGAATACAATTGTGCTTTGATGCCTGGCTGGGAAGGTTTTTAACTTTTTTTCTACAAACCCTGGGAAGCAGGTAGACTCTTACCCTTATATTTCTGTATTAGTTTTTCATATATTTCAACTGAGTATATCATTGAAGTTTGATGCCTGACCCGTAAGGTTTGTATCTTTTTCTACAAACCATGGAAAGCAGGTAGAATCTTCTCTCATATTTCTGTATTAGTTTTTCATATTTTTCACCTGAGTACATAGGTGTACTTTGATACCTGAGTCACAAGGTTTGTGTCTTTTTGTACAAACCATGGGAAGCAGATAGAATCTACAGTTTCATGTCTGTATTAGTATGTCACCTACTTCGCATTAGAATGCTATTGTACTTTGATACCTGACTCTCAAGGTTTGTACCTTCTTTCAACAAACCATGGGAAACATGTATAGTCTTCCCTTATATTTCTGTATCAGTATTTCACCTCATTCACCTGAGAGTACACTTATATTTTGATACCTGGCTCACAAGGTTTGTGTTATTTTTCCACAAACCATGGGAAGTAAATAGAATCTTTGTCTTTCTTTCTGTAATAGTATTTCCCCAATTTCACCTGAAAATGCAATTGTACTTTGACACCTGACTCACAAGGTTTGTATCCTATTTTCTACAAACCATGTGAAGCGGGTAGAATCTTTTACTATGTTTCTGTTTTTGTATTTCACTTATTTCACATCAAAAAATACAATTGTGCTTTGATACCTGACTTACAGGGTTTGTACCTTTTTTCTACAAACCATGGGAAGCAGATAGACTCTTCCCTTACATTTCTGTATTAGCATTTCACCTGAGATTACATTTATACTTTGTTACCTGACTTACAAGATTTGTTTTTCTACAAACCATGGGAAGCAGGTATAGTCTTCCCTTATATTTCTGTATTAGTATTCCACCTAATGCACCTAAGAATACAATTATATTTTGATACCTGGCTCACAAGGTGTGTATTATTCTTGTACAAACCATGGGAAGTAGATAAATTTTCCTTTTTATTTCTGTATTAGTATTTCCCCTATTTAACCCGAGAATACAATTCTACTTTGATACCTGACTTACAATATGGACACATAGTGAACAATGTTGCAGTCATCTTGCATGACCACATTTGCCAAATAGACTAATATTTGAAATAATGACTTTGTGATGCAATATTGGAAGGGTCACAATTGGCAATTTCGGTGTATTCAGCTGAATGCACAAACCAGTACACAATAACGCCTAATAATTTTTGTGCACATGTGGTCGTGTCAAAGAAAGACTAAATGGTTGAGAAAAAAGAATTTGACAACATTGTGTAAAACACTTGCTTGGCATGTATACCTTGTATTTGATTGTTAACCCTTGTGTGTCCATGCGATCAAATAGTGATACACAATGAAATGTGATAGTCTGGTATAAGGACTTGCATTTGAAGGAAAGGTTATGGGCTTTGTTATTTCGTTGAGCCTGTTGTCTTTGGTTCCACCGTCTGATGTATGTAGTCTATATGTATTTCACACTGGGCAGAGCACACTTGCACCTTTTGCAAGACAACAGTATTATGAAACAACAGACATGGGATTTTTTTGGCTGGGCATATATCACATAAGTTGTCTAGTAGCTTTCTAACAGTTTGATCAGGCAAGCCTATATCTTCTTTTTTCCCCAAATAAATAATGCAAGGAGCTTGATTTGATATAATGTTATATTGACATGGAACTGATTGTACATTGTGATTGTGAAATGACGATGTTTCACAAAAGATTTTTTTTTTTTTTTTTTTTTTTTTTGTTGGTTTTGTTTATTTACTATTTTTTTTTTTTTTTTTTGACATGGAACTGATTGTACATTGTGAAATGACGATGTTTCACAAAAGGTATATGCTTTGGGGTGGGTTTTTTTTTATTTTGGTTTATTTATTTTTTCGTTTTTTTTTTTTTTTTTGTTTTTTTTTTTTTTGGTTTTTTTTTTTTTTTGGTTTTGTTTATTTACTATTTTTTTTTTGACATGGAACTGATTGTACATTGTGAAATGACGATGTTTCACAAAAGGTATATGCTTTGGGGTTGGTTTTTTTTTTATTTTGGTTTATTTATTTTTTCGTTTTTTGTTTTTTTTGTTTTTTTTTGTTTTGTTTTTTGTTTTTTTTATTTTGTTTTCTTTTGTAAAATGTATATGAAATTAATGACAGATATATGATATAAAAGTCTACATGCTTCCTGTCGTTTGTAAGTACAAAGATGCAAACTTTGGAGATCAGGTAACAAAGCACACTATACTTTTCTGGGGAAATAGTTGAAATACAATTATCAAAGATCAGTCTAACCTCTTCACCTGCTTCCACGGTCTGTAGATAGTGTAGGAAAAAGATATAAACAATCTCAGCTAGGTATCAAAGTACAATTGTATTCTCGGATGAAATTATAAGCATGGATATAGAAAAAAGATACAAGCATCATCATTCCAAGTATCAAGGTATCAAGGTGCAGTTGTATTCTAAGCTTACATAGGGGAAATATTAAAAACAAATATATAAGAAAACAGGATGCCTACTTCTATGGTGTGTGAAAAAAAGATACAAGCCTTGTCAGTAAGGTAGAAAGAAGATACAAACCTTGTGAGTCGGGTATCCATATGTGATAGTGTTTTCATGTGAAAAAAGTGAGACAAATATAGAAAAATAAGAGATGACCATCCAATGAAGCCTGTTTAGAGAGGCCACCCATAGGGCAGGCTTAAAGTGGTCACATAAGGCAGGTGGTCTCAACGGCGGTTCAATGACATGGAAAAGATAACTAAAGGGACTTTGGAAATATGGTCTTAAAGGGCATGTGGTCTTTCATTACAGTGGTCTCTCAAAATTGGTTTCACTGTATCTACTTCCCATGGTTCATAGAAAAAGATTGACCTTTTAAACCAACTTGTGAGCTGGGTATCAAAGTGCGATCGCATTCTCAGGTGAAAAGGGTGAAATACTATTATGTCCATACAAATATAAGGGAAGCGTCGACCTGCTTCCCATGGTTTGTAGAGAAAAATACAAACCTTGTGAGTCAGGTATCAAAGTACAGCTGCATTCTCAAATGAAATAGGTGAAATGCCAATAGAGAAATAAAAAAGAAGTGTCTACCTACTGCCCATGGTTTGTAGAAAAAAGATACAAACTTTGTGAGCCAGGTATGGAAATATAACTGTATTCTCAGGTGAACTTTGTGAACTCCTAATACAGAAAAATAAGGAAAGACTATACCTGCTTCCCATGGTTTGTAGGAAAAAGGTACAAACCTTGTGCGTTAGGTATCAAAGTGCAACTATGTACTCAGGTGAAATAGGTGAAAAACTAATACAGAAAAAAAAAGAAGATTCTACCAGCTTTCCATGGTTTCTAGAAAAAGATTCAAACCTTGTGAGTCAGGTATCAAACTACAATGATATACACAGTTGAAATATGTGAAAAACTAATACAGAAATACAAAACAGTCCATCTGCTTTCCATGGTTTGTAAAAGAAAGATAATGACTTTGTGAGCCAGGTATCAAAGTACAATTGTATTCTCAGATGAAATAGTTGAAATGCTGATAAAGAAATATAAGGGAAAATTATACCAGCTTTCCATGGTTTGTAGAAAAAATTCAAACCTTGTGAGTCAGGTATCAAACTACAATGATATACACGGTTGAAATATGTGAAAAACTAATACAGAAATACAAAACAGTCCATCTGCTTTCCATGGTTTGTAAAACAAAGATAATGACTTTGTGAGCCAGGTATCAAAGTACAATTGTATTCTCTGATGAAATAGTTGAAATAATAATAAAGAAATATAAGGGAAAATTATACCTGCTTCCCATGGTTTGTAGAAAAAGATGCAAACCTTGTGAGTCAGGTATCAAAGCACAATTGTATTCTCAGTTGAAGTAGATGAAATGCTATTACAGAAACATCAGGGAAGATTTTACTCGCTTCTGATGGTTTGTAGAGAAAAAATGCAAACCTTGTAAATCATGTATCAAAGTACAATTGCATTCTCATGTGAAATAGGGGAAATACTAATACAGACATATCAGGGAAGATGCTACCAGCTTCCCGTGCGTTGCGGAAAGAGATAGAAACCTTGTTAGTCAAGTATCAAAGTGCAATTATTTTTTCAGGTGAAATAGGGAAATACTAATACAGAAAAATAAAGCAAGAGGCTAACCGCTTCCCATGGTTTCTACAAAAAAAGATAGAAACCTTGTGAGTCACGTAACAATGTACAATTCTAATCTTGGGTGAGATAGGGGAAATACTAATACAGAAAAAAAGCAGATTCTACCTACTTCCCATGGTTTGTAGAAAAAAGATACAAACCTTGTGAGCCAGGTATCCAAATATAATTGTATTCTCAGGTGAATTAGGTGAAATACTAATACAGAAATCTAAGGGAAGACTATACCTGCTTCCCATGTTTCGTAGAAAAAAGGTACAAACCTTGTGAGTCGTGTATCAAAGTACTACTATGTACTCAAGTGAAATAGATGAAAAACTACAACAGAAATATGAGGGAGAGGTCTACCTGCTTCACATGGTTTGTAGAAAAAAATACAAACTTTGTGTGTCAGGTATCAAACTACAATTATATACTAAGTTGAAATATGTGAAAAACTAATACAGAAATATTAGGGAAGAGTTTATCTGATTCCACTGGTTTGTAGAAAAATTATTCAAACCTTGTGAGGCAGGTTTAAAAGTACAATATTATTGTATTCTCTTATGAAACAGGTGAAATACTGATACAGAAATATAAGGGAACATTATATCTGCTTTCGATGGTTTGTAGAAAGAGATAGAAACGTTACAAGGCCAGGTATCAAAGCCCAATTGTATTCTCAGGTAAAGCAGGTACAATTATACAATTGTATTCTCTGATGAAATAGTTGAAATAATAATAAAGAAATATAAGGGAAAATTATACCTGCTTCCCATGGCTTCCTACTTAAGAAACATAAGGGGAAATTCTACCTGATTCTCATGATTGTACACAAAAACCAAACAAGACAAAAACAAAAGAACAAAAAAAACAAAAAAAAAAAACAAAAAACAAAAACAAAACAAAGAACAAAAAAAAAAAAAAAAAAAAAAGACACAGGCCTGTACAACGATACTGTAAATCATAAAAGTTGCATGACCCCAGTACTTAACTTTGCATTTAATGGGCCTCTGTTGTTTAACTTCTGTCCACTGATCCACCCATCCCAAACAAAGTGTTCCAAATTTTAGTACCATAGTCAATAAATTGACCAGACCATATTGCTAAGTCCTGCAGTGTTTAACTGTTTGGTACACAGTTGGTGCTCATTTGTTAAATTGTAAAATTTTGCGTTTTGATGTTAAAAAGGTTCCACATAGAAGCCACATAAATGGTTGCCTGAGGAACAGATTTCGTGGGCACTGCTGTTCTTGATAGCAATAATCCCAATACTGGCAATAGACTATTCGCAATTAAAATATTTTATAGGTGACGCAATTTTTCAGTTTAACAGGGGACGTTATCAAAGGGGCCTCAGTGCAACGTGCGACTAATGTTTACATGGCTATTTTTAAACTTTCCCACAAAATCTGTATTGACGCATGCGTATTAGGAGGGTTTCCCCTTACACCAGCGACCCTAAAAATAAACCTGCTTGTGGAGGTTTGTATCAAGGGTCGACACGATAATGCATGATGGCGGACACTAATCTTGTTCCTGTCAACATGAACAGAAAAGCGGGAAATGGACCAAATACAGGAGGTGTATATAAGTTTACCATTGTAGATCCTTGGCGGAGTATGGAAAGCATTGATAGTTAGAACGTTGAATGACAAGGCGAATTACCATGGTAAACGTCAAACTGACAAATATTAAAAATAAAAGTGCTGCTTTATTCCTTCCATCAACTGATATTCCTTTGTCTTTCAAATACCTTTTCAGCCACCTTATTCTGTTTTTGACGAAATCATGGTCTGTGTTTCACTCCTCATTACTTGCTGTATTCAGTATCGCTGTAGCTTGTGTCGTGAGACTGAGTGGCCCTCAAATTACCCAGAAACCTTTGCATGCCTGGCTCTGGCATCGGAATCTCTACTGGGGTTTTCCCCGCTTGGTGAACTTATGCATAGACCGTATTGAGAGCACATCAGCAGGAGCGACTTTGAATGAAACTCGACTTGATATGAACAGATTACGATGTGTGCGCTGCAGCGGCACCCAGAGCCCCGCAGGTGGGAGCTGGCTCCCTGGCACTGGGAAGGGCTGAATACGAGACATGCATTAAAGTTTCCCGCCACAAAGCACGGGATTCGCCTATGTCAATCAGGGCGGACAAACGGGCATATTAATGTCACAGACAGGGCCAGACACCCCTTTCTCTCAAATTGTCTTTTAGAAAAAAATGAAGTTTACAAATAACAAAACCATATTCATTTTGTACTTCCTAAATGATTACAAGAATAAATCTCCATCTGTCTGTATTAAGCTTCTTAATTTCCAAAATGTTAGTACTTTACGCTTCCCGCGCAGGCAATGGCCCATACCTCACCAGGCTTGACTATGGTCAAACGGATATGAAGTTGTGGCAGCCAAAACATGCATGCCTCGAATTGAAGGCACCTAATAGGGTAGTGGTCAAAGCCCAAAATTACTCGGGTACCCCTCCCCATGGTAGAACAAGACACAACCCATTTTTTATTGAAGATTGGTTTGTTAGATATAAGAAAATGATGGTTGTGGTCATTTATTTTAGTGACAGGTGTATCTTATCACCATTTATAATGAAAAATCACTCTAAAAATCAATAAATTCTCACTATGCTTGTTTTTTTGCATAAAATCAGCAATATATGCTGAAACTTGATGACATTAGGCTTATATTAAAGAAAATTTATGTGAAAAAGTAAGAAAATAATGATACTAGACATTTAGGAACTTAAAGATGGGAAAAAATGTAGAAAACTGCACAATTATGCAAAAATATTTTTGATTTTGACATTTTTATCTCCCAAAAATATGTCAAAAAACTTGCAATTCTTGTCCAATATTGCATTTTCATACACCAAAAATTACCTTAGCCATAAGGCTACGAGGTTGCATGGAAATTATTATCCCAAGTTTCTCAAAATTTTATAAGCACCAAAAAGTATTACCCCTACCCCCTTATTTTTGAAAATAAGAAAAAACACTGCTTTTCGCTATAGGACGCTATTCTTCAATTGATAATACTTCCTCATTGATAAAATTAAAACTTGACACAAGAACAAACGTAGTAATCCAGTGCAAGTGAATTTAATGTCACCTTCTTTTAAACTTTTGAGTTTGGATATGGAATGAAGATCAAACCTATTATTTCGTCCAAAACACTGATAAATTTTCTACCAAAATTTTGCAGTTAAAAACCATATATCAGAATTTGCATGTACTTTGATCGTAAGGAAAATGACTCTGTGTTACAGAAATTATAAACATACTAGTATTTGGCAATTTTTTGGGAAAAAAAAAATTTGTCACATTGTCCACCATCTCCAAATAGCTTGCCAATGCTGGCAATGAATGCCATATACTAACACACATTCACTACCCACTTTTTTCCCAGGACTCAGCATGGCACCATCATCTGTGAATTTATCCATATCCAATGATCTATCATAACCTTAGGAGATGGAAGCATAGTACATGGAACTTACCCAAACACTGGCACAGATAATATCTGCCTGTTTGTCTGTTTGTATTTGATGATACAGGGTTGTGTTATATGATTTGCAACCAAAGCATAACATTAATCACATACTGGAACTTACTTTCTCAACTGTGCGATGTGGCGCCCGACACCACTGGGCTTTGACGAGCCCGGCGGTATCGGGCGCAGCATCGCACAGTTGAGAAAGTAAGTTCCAGTATGTGATTTATTATGTCTGAGTGCCAACCCAGACATTTTGTTTTTCCAAGAATTCTTTCTTTCTTTCTTTCTTTCTTCCTTCTTTATGACCAGATTTGTCTGGAGTTTTTCTCAGACCCTACTATTTCGAAAACCACCAAACTTGCCATGGTGACTGACCTACCAGTGAAATTAGGCACCTGACTTGGAATAGTCATGATGATTAAAGTTGTGCAAATGAGGGGCAATTAAAATTTTAAAAGCTCCATATCTTCTAAACTATTGGAGATAAACAGAAAGTTCTAACTTACACATATAGGTTTGAGACAACTGGCAAATCCAATAGCATGCAAACAAAAGTTGGGGAATTTTAATTTATGCTAAATTCAGTGAATTTCCCAACAATCCACATTTTGACTAGGGCTTCTGCTGTACTGCATGTTATAAGCCTCCATGGTGCTAGGCAACCATTTTGCATTCATGATACTTGAACCTGTTTCATGGCATTACGTGGGTTTATAAGTTATTTTGCAAGGTACAGACTGCACCCTGGTTTGTTTACATTTTTTGTGGGTTGAATTAGTAGCGTAACACCTTAAGGGGCACTGCAGGTGACTACTTTGGGCAGCAGAAAGACCCATTATCAGGTCTGTACGGTCATTATTTCATTTAATTACTTGAAATGTTACATTCTATGAATGAATAAACACATAAAAGTGCATTTTGATAATTCAAATCACATTTATGCTCAAAATTAACACTCAATTGTACAAAATGAGGGAGGTCCGCAAACAATTTGCTTTGTGATTCATGTCTCACACAACTTTAACTGATGCCATGGGTTCCTGGGTCATATTTCATTATGGAGAGCACACCCATGACTATGAAAACTCCAAAAAAATAGGATATTACTTTTAAAGAGAACAGAAAGCTCAGTGTAGATGGATGGCGATTTCAACTATAGGCAAAATTCTGTATTTGAGAGGGTATGGAGTTTCAGTTACAGTCACCCTATTCAATTCCAAAGTCTAGAAACCGACATGAAATGTATTTTTTTATGGAAGTTCACAATATTTACCTCATGAAAAACACAATTTACAATAGGCATCATTGGGAAAAAATTTTGGTAGCATACCCCTGCAACATGCACATACAATTTTTCAGTTTTTGCTCATATGCATTCTGGTTTATTGCATTACATATGGCTGTTAGGGAAAAATAGTGGCCCCAGTTCAAGCTTTTTAATATGATTTGTACACAAAACAATATTTCCAATCTTCAAAGATCATTTGTTTGATAATTGTAGAGATGACTTGTTCCCTTAAGGTATTACGTGAGTAAATCGGCCGGCTTCCGGGTAGAAGGATTATAGAATGCATATTAGAAATGACCCTTACAGGTACAGGGGGCTGCCTCTTACATAATTCTGACCACAGTAACATCTTTTTTTTTCTGAAACTGACACGTACAGTGTGCGGTATTTATTGACAGGTCAGTTTTCAACATACGCAGCGTAGTAACTGAATACACATAGCCACAATGTGAGTACTTCAAGTCATCGCGCAAGGCGGCGTGACTGCTGTCACCACTTTGGCTGTAGCAAACGGTAATATCTTCTTGTTCTCGGATTATTGAGAATATTGTAAGGAACAATTTGGCATAGGATATGTTTGGGTTTTTAAGTTATTTTGGAAGGAACAGACTGCAACCTGGTTTGTTTACATTTTTGCGGGTTGAATTAGTGGCGTAACACCTTCATAGGCAGCCTTTTGGCCATGCCTGCTGGGTTTATGGTTTGAAAGGTTTGGGTCTTCTGGCAAATGGGAGGTAGGAGTGGGGTGGGGTGGGGTGGGGTGGGGGAACTCCCAACCACTGTGTGATGAGGTTCTCAATAAAATACAGAGAATCTCTTTCTGTTTGTGCAAGAAACATATCTGATCCATGTTCACACTAATGCTGGACAGAGCTGTAAGTGCACCATGGCTGAGAATGACCAGTCAGAGTTTGCCTGCATGAGGCTAGGAGCCTGCTAGGCTTATCAGTCCCAAGGGATCAGAGGATTTGGAATTCTAGGCAGAACAAGCCAGGGTGTATCCTCTGTTAAAAATAGACTACATACAGAGCTGAGTTTGTTGGGCCGATCAAAGTCTGACTTAAAGTCCTCAGTGACTGTTTTCACATTTTGGTGAATTTTGAAAAGGTGAGCGAATTTGTGTCATCTCAATGGACACTTTCATGTCTTTGTTTTCTTGTAACCAGTGAGATGAAGCCTGTTCTTCATAGCCAATACTGAGTCAGTATAGTGCATGTCTCAGTTCACAGGTACATGTACATGTAGTTTTGTGACAGCATCTGTTAAAATTTGTTTAGGTAATAAAGGAACAAAGACAGTTTTGTATTGCATGTATATACATCCCTCCGTATTATTATATGTGTACACTGTACATGCACTTATACTCATCAATACTGCCCAGAAGGGCTGACCCTCTCAGGTATGGGCACTTTTCTCTGGTCGCGAAGGTGCCCACTGTAGAGAGGTTTCACTGTACAGTGGTACCTGCAATTTAAGATCACCCCTAAAGCCAGATAAAAGTGGTCACATAGGAGAGGTTGTCTTTCATTTCAGATAAATTAACAAAGAAATTAAAAAGGCCAATGTCTTTCTTTCTGACCAAGTTGGTCCAGAGTTTTTTTCAGACACTATTGGAAAAAATCACCAAGCTTACCATGGTGACTGACATAACCAGGAAAAGTGTGCACCTCATTTGGAATAGTCATGATGTTTAAAATTATGCCAATTTTAGAGGCAACAAAAATTTTAAAAGCGCCATATCTTCCAAACTATTGCAGATGGACTCAAAATTTAAATCTGCATATATACCTTTGTGACACTTGCCACTATAATGGACAGTATACATGTAGTTGTAGAATTTCAAATTATGTTAATAAGGGGCATTGAAAAAAATTAAAAGTTGAGTATCTCCAAAACTATTGTTCATAGAGATACCATTCTCACTTCAATTTGTAGGATTGTGGCAAAGCCGCATCCAATGAAATATGAACTAAAGTTGTAGGATTTTAATTTATGCAAATTAGGTGAATATGCAAAATGTAAATCTTTAATAGCTTCAAATCTATCATAGAGGTGCCACTTCTACTTCAATTTATGGGTTTGTGGCATAAACCCATCCAATGAATAATAAACCAAAGTTCTTCTAGGCTTATGATTCATGCAAATTAGACAAATACACAAAATTAGAATGTTGATTAGGTTCAAAATTACTATAGATACTAGTTTCATTCAAACTTAACTTTACAAGTTTGGGACATGGCCACATCCCTTGAGCCAAGAACCAAGGCTGAGCATTTTAATTTATGAAAATTAAGCTAATACACGAAATTTAGATTATGTTGAACTATGGTTCTCATTTTGAAGGCACCCAGATAGATTTGCTGTGACGCAAATCTTCTTTTCTAGTTTTATGCTTTATTTGACAACTACTGGATGACTGAAAACATACATTGTTATGATTTGCAACCATTACCTGTTCACTTTTGATTGTATAGTTAGATTATGGCAGTTCTGGTCAAAAAATTACCATTTTAGACCTGCCAGAAAATAAGGGGGGTGGGGTAACTCTTTTCTCTCCAATTTAAATTCTGAGAAAGGTGAGGCTATATTTAGCATATTGCCTATTAGCTCGACAATTAGGGCAATTTTTGGTGCATTAAATGTTTTCCTAGAGCAAGGACTTCGAGCACAGTGTAACATTTTATGCACCGTAGAATATCGAATCTGAAGGAATTTTTGCACTAATTTACCCAAATTTGGTATTTTTCGACATTTTATGACAACAAAACCATGCAAACATCATTTGTACAGTGCTTGCCACATTATTTCAGATACTATGAGCCATATTTGGTATGTTTCTTGAATTTATTTTTGAAGTTATGCTCAGTAGTGTCTTGTATGGAATGTTAGTAAAAGAGATGACTACTATTTTCAAAGATATGGCTATGAAATACCCCTGTCATCAAATTAATAGACCACAACCATCATAATCCAATGCAGAATATGCCAATCTTTAATAAAAAATGGGTTGTGACTTGTTCTACCATAGGGAGGGGTATATCCTTAAATAAGCCACTTTTTAGGTTTGGCCGCTAGCCTATAAGCCCAGCAGGGACAACATGGCACCCTGGCACGGGGAAAGGGCGAGCTGATTCACAGTTAGGGCATAATACGTAAATGGTAACAGGGGCAAGCTGGCATCCTGCCGATAAAGTGTGCGATCGAGACATAGCAGGCATTGTCAAATTAAGTGTAACAGAATATATATATATATATATATATATATATATATATATATATATATATATATATATATATATATATATATATATATATATGTCTACTCTTGAAACATACGGTGGGAGACCGCTGATAAAGAAATGGGTAGCTTTATTTGCAAAATCGTTACGAAGGGCATTGTATGCGGACCACATGATGCACCAACTGCATAATTTTTTGACATTGAGATCGCCCTCTGTTCCGAATAAATACACTTCTCTGAACCCAAACAAGACACTTTTAAATATTCACCATTGAAGGAACGAAAACAACTCCAGGTACTAAGCTTGACAGACCGTGTATAATTTTCTTTTTCTTTTGTGTACAAGTGGTTGTTTCTCGCTTCTCGTTGTGTGTTTTGCTCCGTCAGAAGAACTGTTCCGTCTCTGATAATTATTTTGCAGCATTTTATCATATAGATTGTTAAACATACCATTGAATAAATTGAATTACATTTGCGGCTTCACAAAGGAAATCGGATAAATCATTCAGACTTTAAGCTTTACTGTTTGTAATAGATTCCCTTCAGAATTTTGGTCAGCATGTGTACCCACGACTGTATATACAATGAATAATTTGTTAGATAGCAGTCCCAAAGTTACGATGTTGATTGTTTGTTAGGTACTTTCTTGAAAACGTAGTTATTTATTTAGAGTCTAATTCAGTTCCTCTGAAAGAATTGATTTATTACAAATGTCCAAGTCCTTCGAATTTGTGTCTGCAGCAAGATTCAATAAAATGATATTTAGCATAATTTCATAGCATATTTTGAAAAAAGTGTCATATTTTGTGTGAAAGTGTCACACTTCTCTGAAGTGTCACATTTCTCTGGTTACACACGCCTTTTCCTTGAAATTTAACTTTCTCTAGATGGAAGTTAAACACTTTATTACATGGTAACATTAACAGACATGCATGCATTCTCATAGCATGGTGTGCACAGGTATAGTCATAGAATATGGTCTGGCCACGGAACGATATATTTAGAGTCCACTGGTGACAGGGATTAGGTGCTGCTTTTCACTTCAGGGCCAAGGTTGGATCAAGGTCACTCATCAGTACAGGAAGATCCATGGCAGATAGGAACTTGGTCTCTAGTATCATGCTAGGTCCAAAACGTTGACGGAGGATAGCATGGGTTTCTTCAGCTGCTTCTTCTTATTTTGTAATGTAATGGATATATTGTTCTCGTGTAAAAGCTTACACTTCATTGCATCGATTTTGCTTTAGAAATTGGAGCCAAGCAGTGACTTGTGGTTTGGTTACAAGTACAGGCTGAACCTGGCAACATTTTGTGCACACATACGCATAAATTGAGACAGTAGGTGGTGGTATAGTGGCAACAGTTGTGTGTATTCCAACTCAGTCAGGTAAAGTTAAATGAATGTATGGACATCCACAAATGAGCGGTCCAATATTATTCCTTTTGTCGAGCCAGACAATCGGATTCTGAGAGACATCATGTCAATTTCCCAGTATGTTAGCAAATGATGGAGTTCCCATCCAGAATGATAGATCATACTGTTATAAAAACAATCGAGAACTTCTAGTGACTCCTCAGTTTTTGTGTTATGTTCATCCACTATATGATATTGTTCAGAAGTAAAGCTCTTGTCTTGCCGACAGGTGTGCCATTCGCGTAAAAGTGTGGATTTTCCAACACCAATCTATCCATGAAATAGAACAACTTTACTAAGAGAACGATTTAACAGTTCTTCATTGGTTAATACATGTGACTTTAACGGTGCACCTTGCTTGGGCTGTTCGGAGTCCCCTTGGTCAACATTGGGGACTATGGTTTAAGTGTTGGTGGAGCTGGCTCTGTAGAAATATATTGAGAAACGAAACAGGTACCAGTTTCACAATTAAGACAGGCATCAGCATATGGCAATTCATCATCAACTTTTGATTCTGATTTTTGAAAAGTAGGGATGGCAGGATAGTATTTTGTAAATCCAAAATAGCTGTAATATAAATATCCAGTAAAACCAAGACCTACCAGACCCAAAAATATAAAGGGTGTGGTAGTTATTTTGAAAGTTGGATTTTGTGAGGTAACAGGTACAAAACTTTGCTTTATTTTGTTTATGGCAGTTTGCAATTCTGGTATTGGTAAAGGGTGAAGATTGGACGGTATTAAACCATTTAAATCTAATTTTGGTAAGAGCTTGTCGGTCAGTGTATGAGAAAAATTCCAAATATCTTTCAAACGCGTATTGACAGAAAGTGGATTGGAAATTAGAGGTTCAGATATGGTGGTAGATTTTGCACTGAAATAAGGCAGCAATTTGAAATAAGGTGAACGAGCTTCACAGCCTGAGTTTAAGCGAATCAATTGTACTGATTTAGACATTTCTTTTGTTGTAATGTAAGCCCTATTTCCATTGTAGCAAGAAGTTGTCAAAGTAAAAGATTTATGTGTGGCCATGAGCCGTGTACCAGTATGTAAGTAGTGAACAATAGGAAATTTAGAATAAGGCCTTAAAGCTTTTATGCAATGCATGTCAGCACCATCTTGATTGTGCATGAACAAGGCAGAAATACAGGTGAGTGCTCAAATAATTGATTGAACTGGTTCAAGAAAAGTGCTATAACCATCCTTAGCTTTTAAACAATTGAAGGCAGATTGGTCAGCTAGCAGAGCATACATGGTAACATATTTTGATACAGCAATGTAATTACTGTCCAACTGGTATTGTGCAATGAGGTCAACTGTGGGGTTGGGTATAGGAACACTTATGGCTTCATACAGTGTAAGCATAGCATCACGGCGAGCCAAAGGCAAGACTGCAATCAAATGGATTTTATTACCTTGTGGTATCAAAACTGTGGCAAGATGAGTATAGAACTAGGGCAGGTGCGAGCTTGGAAGTTTCAGTTGTGCTGTAAGTGTATTACTTATGCTAGTTAATACTTTAATTAGCTTTTCTGATGGTACTAAGGTAGATGGTAAATGACCAGTATTGATTATGCTAATAGCTGACTGCAACTCTGAAATGTCCCAGTTTGTCTGTTGGAGTGCAGCAAGAACTAAATGGAACAAGTGATGCAGTTTATTATTTAGATTTATAAAAATTAGCATGGGTTCCAAACTTTATAATTCATATTGTATTTCATGCACAAAATCATGAAGTTGGGTAGTAACATTTGCCAATTTAATTAGAGCATATCGATTTTCAACAGTGTTGGTGTGTGTCATGTTGAGAAAGGTTAACCCTTTGCGGACCACATCAACCAGTCTGGACTGGCGAGATTGCGGTTTCGTTACTTTTTTTACGGAGTTTCTTCATATTTTCTTCAGTTGAAACACCAAAAATTGTTTGTAGTAGGTTACCCACTGTTGGTAGAACAGCTCTTGGTGAACGAGAATTTAAAGTTCTCCCATGGTTTGATTTCTGAGTCTTTGCCACTGTAAGGTTAATCTTTTAGTTGCCTGTTTAAATTGCGTTAAGTCGGCATTTACCAGTTCTACTGTTTGATTTGCAAGATTGCATACTGTTTACGTTGTATATTATTCATCTTCGAGTCAACAGGCCTTGCGAGAAGAGCCTGAATGGATTTTTCAATAGCATCTACACCTCTGTTTAGGTTGTTCATTCCTGTTTCATAGGGCATGAGGTCTGTGGTGAATGTCAACATCCAGGTGCTGAAGAGGAGTGAAAAAAGGTTCCAGTTTCCGCAGTAACTGTTGTGAGGGTGCATGAAAGAGTGAGCAGGAGTATTAAGTAGTGTCAAGAAGGAGAGAAGAAGGTAAGAGAGGTAGAAAGAGGAAGAGATAGAGAAAGGAGATAGGAAGTGAGGGTGAGGATGATTTAGTATACCAGTATAGCTCTCTCTCTCTTGTTCATCTTATATTACATCTCATTTAGTCATTCTTATGTGGCTAGAATTTATGGCAAGCTCAGCATGCTAACATGAGCCTAAATTCTAATTATGCTATACTTAGTATCTCAGCTTACGAGCATGAGCCAGTTATATTGCACGAATAAACACTGTAACTGGTATGCCAACGAAAAGGCCTACAACTGAAAGAAGCCAGTCAGGTGCATTTTACAGATTTAGGAGAGCTTATTTCATGGGCGTGCGTCCTGCTTCAATGCGACTTTTTTGGGCTTAAGTCAGGAGGTTTATTCCATTCTGTTATTGGACCTGGTTTGCGTTTTAAACCTTGTGCAACTAAATGCCTAGTTTCATTAACAAAAGACCTTCATTCAGGTCTTGGACTGAGATCATAACGATGCCCTGAAGTTGACGTCACAGTTTCAGGCACTTCGGAGACATGGGTTGGTCTGTGTTCTTGAATCTGCGATCCAGTGTCACTATCATCTATATATCGTGATAATGCACTAGAATCGGGCACAGAGACCACGAGCTTAGCAGTATGTAAGGGCTGATCTCTGGTTGTAGCTTCATAGTCACGGGACTGAATTGATTGTGATTTTCTACATATTTTTTCTGGTCTATTCCTGTCTGTATCCCATACACTGTCAGGGTGGGCATGATGTAAATGTTTTGCATGCAATGATTTTGTTAGACCACTAATTTGATGTTGTATGACAAAATTGACCGGAGAGATTTGGCTAACTATACGATAATATGGCTTCCATGCTGATGTTAATTTCCTTGAAGTAGCTGGAGTCAAAGTTTTACTATAATAGTATTAACAGGGTCTCCCACCTTGTAGTTACATGATTCTGCTCGTTGAGTAAAGAACTGTTTGTTCTTTTCTCTAGCATCCTGAGTATTTTGTTTTACTATGGAATATGACTGATGCAATCGAGCCATCATTCTAGGAAAATATTGCTCTCCCAAGTATCTTAATTTAGGTCTTTATAATGTATCCATTGGCAATACTGGATCCCTACCATATACCAAAAAGTATGGAGTAAAATGTGTCGAGTCATTGACACTAGATCTGTATGCCAAAAGGGCAGATGGAATTTTCAAATCCCAGTTTCACTGATCTTGTGATCCTAAAGGCTTGGCTAGAATACCATTTAGTACACAGTGAAACCGTTCAGTTTTTCCATTGGACTGTGGATGGTTAGGAGAACAAGTCATCCTATGATTATTTTATTCCTGGCTCAGAGAATCAATAATAGCATTTACATACTCAGACCCATTATCCGATATTATGGTGTAGGGACAGGCAAAACGGGGTATAAATTCCTCAAATAGGCGTTTTGCTACTGTTTTTCTGCTGATTTGCCATTTCAAGGATAAGCCTCAGGCCAAGCACTATAATGATCGACTCTAGACCTAATTAGGTGTCCCTAACTTAATCCTTGCTGAATATCTGTGGATATAGTCTTGTTGTACGACTGGAGGTTGGTACAATTAGATACTAATTCTGGAACACTTTTTTATATCTATATGGAAACCACACCGCAAACTGTGGAGTAACTGGTTCACAAATTCAGAATCGGAGTTGTTTGATAACTCAAATTCCATACTATTCACATTAATTGGAGACCTGTGCGCAGGACCAGGCCGTTATATATATATATATATATATATATATATATATATATATATATATATATATATATATATATATATATATATATATATATATATATATATATATGTGTGTGTGTGTGTATATATATATGTATATATATATATATATATATATATATATATATATATATATATATATATATATATAATTTTTCCTTCTTTTTGAGGCAGTGCCAGTGGGGTTCGTTGGAGCAGGTGTAGAGAAAGTGGTAGCGGGTGCTGTGGTGTTGCCTGTAGCCAGTAGCAGGAGCGTCTTGCTTGCATTTGCCTTCACAAAGGGCATGAGATGGGGGTAAAGAGCCACTAAAAACATGAGCAAATTGACACTGCAAACATCGACATCTCCCAGCATTGTAGTTGTTGCATACTGGCGTATTGCCAACAGGAAAACGACAGGCCGGTCGTATTTATTGCTACCACATTGGGCCGTTAACTTTGGCACATTGGAAGCAGGATTCTGGGCCGATCTACCACGATTGAGTCCTGGGGATTGACTATCTGGTCGCAAAAAGGCGTATGTGTGTAGTGCTTTTACACATTGTGCAAGCATTTTCCTTTTGACCTGCGAAGACGGTTATAAATAGGGCTGTATCTCGCATGCTCCAGTCCTATTCAACTTTATTCCTTTTGTGAGGGCAGATGCTGAGAATTCACGATGATAATCGTGGAATCCCGGACGTACAAAACTGATGGCAATATCTGCGGTGTCGCTCATATATACATTTAGCTCTTCGCGGCGTTGAGGGTATTCATTGCACATAATTGAAGTGTAGATTGCAAAGGCTTTAACGAATTCTTGGATTATAAGTGACTTAGTACTGTGAGCGTCACTGAGAGGTTTTAATGGGAATATGTCAGATCTTATCATTATTGCTCTTTGCACAATGTCTCCCGTGAATCATAGAATCAACAAGCAAGACAAATTGATAACTTTGCCGGATAGTATCTGTGATCTTATACTTTGAGAAACCGTGTTCACTTTCGGAAGAGAATCGACAGATACCCCTCTTGTCTTTAAAAGTGGATTTCAGGTTAATTGCTCCTCCTTTATTGGTGCTTGGTTTGAAGAAAAAGCCATTCTTAAGTCGTTTACAATAAAATTAACTCTGCCACGGTATCCTTTAAGGCAGTCAACTCCGACCTTGCGGTCGTCCCTTGCATAGGGTTCGGCGAATTATAAATCCGTTACCATACTTGTGTTTGTGGCGTTGTCCCGTCTCTTGTGTGTGTGTGTGTGTGTGTGTGTGTGTGTGTGTGTGTGTGTGTGTGTGTGTGTTTAACTTTTGGCATTTTTAAGTGGTAATCCACTGCATGTATAAATACAGAGTTCGTTGAAATCGTGTCATGTACCGGATCAGACCATGGACTTAAATGTCTTGACAGTCCCAAGAATAGATGTATAAAGTTGAGGAGGGAAAAAAAAACTTTTAAGCCGCATGACCAGAGACGGGACACGGAAATGTACGCCCTAGCTGGATCTCTGACCTAGTATATGATAGACTTTGTACCCAAGAAGTGCGATGCCGGCAAGGTATATGTCGTATTTCCCAATAGGTATAGCTTTTGTGATAAGTATTACATAATATATATATATATTAATATATATATATATATATATGGTATAGGGGTTAAGCATCTGACGATATAGATTATCCAAAATCGCATGGCATTTAACATGACAATTCCACCGTAAATGACTAAAGTTTGTTTTTTCAATAACGCTCGCAGGTTGTACGTTGTTCTGCACAAAGCCCCATACCACAGCAGAACCGTTAGCCACCTATAATCCGAGACATGCATATTAATCTCCCGCAACAAAACATGGGGCCCACACCAGTCAATCACGGAAGACACAAGGACATACCCATGTCGTAGACAGGGCCAGATACCCCTTTGTCACAAAATTAATATCTTTTAGAGGAATTTCAGTTTGCAAACACCAAGGTCATATTTATTTAGTGCTTCCCCAATTGGTTACAAGAATAAATTCCCGTCTGTCTGTACCAAGTATTTTTTATTTCCATATATATATTAGTAAGGTCCCGCTTCCCCCGCACAGGCAACCAGCCAGCCGTATCTTGCCAGGCCAGATTTTGGTTACCAAGACAACCTGGCATGGAAATTAATATGCATGCCTCGTATTGTCCCCAACCAACGAAGGTGGTATAGGAGGACATAGGAATAGTAGGGATAAGGGCTGTGTCCGTTTTTCCGTCGCGTCCGTCGTGTCTGTCGTGTTTGTCACGTCTGCCATGGCCGCGATAACTTTCCACGTTATCATTCAGTTGCCTTCAAAGGTAGCCAGGTTATGCATCTAGGTCAACCCTGGGCTGGGATTGTTTACGGGTGACCTTGGTCACCCATACATACATGCCTGTTGATTACCATGTAAGTGAATATGAATGCTGTGGTAATTCAAATTTTCGATTTCTCCAAAACCGTCTACTAGATTCACTTCAAACTTACCCTGGGTGGGTCGCTACCAAGTTGTTCAATGGCCATGATCCAGTGATTGTGTTTTTTTTTTGTTTTTTTTTTTTTTTTTTTTTTTTTTGTTTTCTGTTTTTTGTTTTTGTTTTTTTTTTTTTTGTTTTGTTTTGTTTTGTTTTGTTTTGTTTTGTTTTGTTTATTGCAAAATCAAAAAAAAAACCAAAAAACTTTTCTTGGTGAATTGTTTCAAAATTGCATAGAGACACACTTCTGGGTACCCCTAGACATTGCTTTGTTCAACAGGCGGCGCCACGATTCTTTCTTATTTTTTATGAAGTTTTGTGCTTTGGCTATTTTTGACTTCTCCAAAACCGTCACTCGGATTATGCTGAAGCTGTGTAAACATTCCGTGTAGAAGGGTCACACAAATTTGCTCACCATATGGCATTGCTCTGAATCCCTGAATTTCTGACGTTTTTTGCAAGTCTGGTACTTATCATCTGATCCTATTGATTACTATGGAAGTGAACGGGCATTGCTGTGGCAATTCATATTTTCGACTTCTTCTCCAAAACCATATGTTCACAACACATAATGTGGCTGGAGACATCGACCCTTTGGATCATCCAGTTTACGACAACTCTAACAAGAGGCTTGAAATAAAATCCAATGGTACACTAATTTTATTAACATTACAGCATTGTTTTACAGTACAAAAATATGGATATTTTTCAAGGGTTTACTTTTTAAAATATTTTGAAATAAAAATCGAATTGTGACGCGTACAAGTCATGTAACCTATTTCTATTGGTGCCTGCACGTTTGGAGTAATGCTTGCCTTAATGGCTCTGTAGGATTTACCATGACCAAACTGCAGGACAAGAGGCTGTGAAATAGTTGGGGGGTTTTTTTGTGTTTTTTTTTTTTTTTTTTTTTTTTGTTGTTGTTGTTTTTTTTAGTTTATCTTTTTTCTGTTTTATATGATACGACACGCAAGAAAACCATGTCCGCATGGTTGCGTTTGGTTAATCAGCCAATCAAAGCCCAGGCTATTTAAATATGCGTATTGTGTTTGTAGCCAGTCGGTTTTTCTGTTTAGGTGAGCCGCACACTTTAGGCTTTATCTTTCCCGGGGAAGCTTTGCGTAACGAGTCTCTGCGTATTTTCCCTCAGCGAGACAACTGCATTTCTTTATAACTATTTTATAGAATATTTTGTACGTTACTTACGCCACCATAAAGCGTCTTGAGGATGGTTGAAACTGCCGAAACGTCTGTAAGTAAATTGACTTACAATTATGAACATTTATTTGATTTTTTCTGTGGAATTTGGACGAGAATCTTTTGATCATGACGGGGCTTACACAAAACTAGAGGTTAAAATTTATATCTCAATACTTTTAACTTGATATGTATGACGGCCTAGTAATATTGTAATTTATATGGAACTACCGTTGCCACCATATCTTCTCATATATTTGACGTAAAATAGATATTATGTCTTCAAACTGAAATATATTTGAATTTCATGAATCTTAATATGAAATATGTGTACGATATGAATACTGCAATTGTGTTTTAATTTTTTTTTTAATTTTTTTTTTTTTGTCTTTTTTTGTTTTTTGTTTTTTTTGTTTTTTGTTTTTTTTTTGTTTTGAGTTTTATTGATTCTCACTGCACTGTCTATAAGTGGCCGAGATATAATTAAAAGGTTAGCTACCATACCAAGTCGACTTTATAATTGTGGTGCGCGCGCGCGCACACACACACACACACACACACACACACACACATATAATATATATATATATATATATATATATATATATATATATATATATATATATATGTGTGTGTGTGTGTGTGTATATAAAAGCCGGCCTCTGATCTGTTTCAACATTTGAGTGTAACACATGTAATACGTTATTAGTGTGTTGGACCCAAGTGTCACGATCTTCTGTTCAAAGATAGGATTTGTATCATCTCGTTCTTGATCATCTATCGTCATAGTAGCAGTTGAGCAGACGATATGTTTGCACGGACAACCTCTGACCCTCGATTTCACTTTGTCTGCACTTTGCACTTGCGGCCCGATATCACCATTTGGGACACGAACCTCTTTTCCATGTCACATGGCATTATCAGCTGTTTTTAAAACAGGCAGATAAATAGCAGGTTCTTTGCCTGACTGAATATTCCAGACCGCAAGCTTTTTTTTCGTGTGCGCTTACGAGCGCACACTCTGTTACAGGGGTTGCTTCCGCCTTGGTATTTCTCAACGTTCATTGGTTAAAAGAGTCTTACACTTAATTTACGCATGCTCACAGACTGTATAATCTATCATATGCTTTTATTATCGTTCACCGCCGCTTACGCACTGCAGAAAGTACCTATCCATGATCCCTGTACATAACATACCATTTCTGCACTTGATATGCTTGGCGGGGACGGCGGAGGGACACATGCGATCGACTAGAAAACACTGGTGCATTATCGAATGCTGTACAAGTTTGAATCACATTCCTTCAAACATAAACAAACAGCTTGTGTTACCCGCATTACCCATGCGATGTTCACGTGTACAGCAGTGACAAATTCCCGGAAATCATGTGAAAGGTCAAATTTGATTGGTTTGGCGGTTGTGCATAATTATGTTGACAACGTCACACACGAACAAGTTGCAGCTTTTCGAAGCCAGCATCGCCAGCGATCCACGCAAGAAAACGTACTGTGTTTACAACTTGAAATCTAATTATTCCTCAGATTGTGTCAAACTTAGGCGCACACTTCTTTTTAAAAGAATACTTGTTAAATCTACTCTGTTTCGCCACCAAAACATTTTGTACGCTTATAGATTTTCTTTTTTTGTTTCTGTTTTGTCAGCAAACCCTTATTATGATGTCAGCGGTTGTGTTTGGAAGGCAAGTGTACAGGCAAGGGATTCGGTCACTATCCACTTTGCAGCTTCAGCTTTGTGATAACGCAACACACAAGAGTCCCGACCGGGGTATTCTTAGGAGGTCAGCGATTTGTGTGGAGAAATCGCATTTCCCGCGATGGACAAACTGTTTCCATAACCTGAAGTCGTCACGAAAATTTCACAACACGGTGAAGCCTGCAGATGGTCTTTTGAAATGCAATTTAAGGCAGGTAACATCCGACTTCAATCATCGTGTCATAGATATTGTGTGGCAGAATGGAAAATCGTCCCATTACCCCTTTGTTTTTCTTCGCGACAACTGTCTCTGTCCGAAATGTTTCGATGCCTCATCACGTCACAGAATGTTCCTGCTTCAAGATTTGGACATGAAATGTAAGCCGTCTTCTTTGGAGGTACGTTTCTTCAATACACATAAACGCACACCTACACACACACACACACACACACACTATATATATATATATATATATATATATATATATATATATATATATATATAATATATATATATATATATATCATACATTTTGTGAAACATCAGCTGGCATAGTATAAGATTTGATTAAAGCCAGTTATGAATTAATATATATATATATATATATATATATATATATATATATATATATATATATATATATATATATATATATATTTGCGATTGCTAATAAGTTGAGTACAAGCCATCAAACTACCAACTATTGCTTTACAACAACGACAAAACCATATATATATATATATATATATATATATATATATATATAATCACATTTGTAGCAGCGTGTATTCTCGTGGTCATCAAATTTCGGTTATAACCAGTTACAAGCACCACACTGTTTCGAGTGTACCAGTTAGGTATGTCTCGTGGTCATCAAATTTCAGTTATAACCAGTTACAAGTACCACACAGTTTTGATTGTACCAGTCAAGTATTTCCAAATTTGAAGAAGCATTCGATACTTTAAAAAGGTTTCAGATAAGTATGGGAGAAGTTTTTATGGTGTGATAATATCACTTACAATTGATTGTTGTGTAAGCTCAAATCAAGTCATGAGTGACATGACAGGCAACATATATGATACATTTACGATTTTTATCTCGTTGAGCACATGTTAACCTAGATTCCAGCTTCAGTGACAAATTACTGCACTTATCTGGGTCTCTACAGTCTGTTCATATCGAGTTGGCAATGGCTTGAATTTGTAATGAGTTCCAGCCTCTAATAAAGAAGCCTGGAAGCAGTGCCTGACTGTCACGAATCACGAATCACATTTGTACCTAAACATCACAAAATCCGACAATTATATGTACACACTTTATTTCCAAAATCATAGGGCGACATTAATCTGTGCAGGCAAAGTGAGATAAGCACATGATAAATTTATCACGTCTATGGTATTTCCGTTTCATGTCGAGAACCTCTTGAACATATATGCCTGGATATTGCATGACTTCACACCAGACCCTTTTTAGCGACTAGAACGTGTCGTGATGTTTTGGATTGTTAATATTTATTCAGTGTATTGGATTTTTTGGTGGAAATATATAGGAGGGTACACTTAAAGCAGGTTTTTTTTACTGTTTTGATTTGATATAACAAAAAGCTTCCTAACGTGCCAGTGAAGTACAGTCATGCAGTTATAATAAAGACACACAGATCTGTGATCTTAAATGACGTAGGTGTTCTCCACGGACTGTTCCAATGCGTAAAATATATCGGTATCAACAAAGTTCATTCATTCATCCATTCATTCATTCATTCATTCATTCATTCATTCATTCACTCATATAAATAAGCCACTACCTTTTGATACAAAAATCGGCTTAATGTTTTGCACAGCTCATTCGTTTAACGGATCGGTGCCCTTGGAGAGACTCTCTATGTCTTAATATGACATGACCTCTGCGGCCAGAAAGGATTAATATGTTTCTTGGTTATGGTAGATGTTGTTTCTTGTATTATGATGGAAGGCTGTCTGTTTGGATTGCCTGATAGTGAAATACGCTTTCGTATATATTACGCAAGAGACAAACACGTTTTGAATTGGTACCACATTTTTGAAAAATGTTAATGTGGATTAGGTAGTGCATGGATGAATGTTTTTATACACGTAACGTCGTAAAAGAGTCATGATTAAATGATAAAGTATTATTCAGAGATGGTTGTAAAATTGATAATATCCACAACATATAGGAGTGCTTCTTATTGTTTAAGGTGAAGCGTGTCGTAACTTCAATCAATGATGCGTGCTTGTCAAATTGACAAATTGGTAGGCCTGTGGGTAAAACTAAAATCATAAAGCATCCAATTGGTCATGTCCTCAATAAAACATACACATACATGTAGATGAACTACTTTATAAGAACGCTATGGCACAATACATGTACACTATGGTCGAAGTTCTGCAATACAAAAACAGAGGTTGAACTAAGGTTGATTCCATTTCGGGTGCATACATTGGTTGAGTTTGCATGGCTGGATATGAACTTTCGCATACTCAACTCACCGAGCATGCGTTTGCTGTCTTTCAGGGCATTGTGCTTCAATTTTTAGGTGGAGGGTTCTCTCTCTCTCTCTCTCTCTCTCTCTCTCTCTCTCTCTCTCTCTCTCTCTCTCTCTCTCTCTCTCTCTCTTTCTCTCTCTCTCTCTCTCTCTTTCTCCCCCCGTTTGTCTGTCGGTCTGTCTGTCTGTCTGTCTGTCTGTCTGTCAGTTACTCTCTCTCTCTGTGTTTGGGGCACACCAAGCTAAATCATAATAATGCCCCATCATATTAAAGACTTCATCTGATGCCAAATTTAGTTCCATATTTTCCTTTTGCCTGTTTTTTTTTTTTTTTTTTTGTTTTTGTTTTTTGTTTTTTTTTTTGTTTTTTTTTTTTTTTTTTTTGTTTTTTGTTTTTTTTTTTTTTTTGTTTTTGTTTTTTTGTTTTGTTCTTTTTCCCTTTGTTTTTTGTCGATGATTCTATCCAGCAATATCGGCACCTAGAGACCAAAACGTTTCAAACACATAGCTCCGCATATGAAATTGCATGGCATAGTGCAAATGTTTACGATGTTGGTGAGGAACAACTATGTTGAGAAACTTTCGCTAATTAGGTCAGTGACAAATTTGTAGTCTTGACAATTTAGAACGTTAATACATAAATGCTGTTTTAAGGTAGTTCAGCTATGCCCCGGTAAACTAAGCCTACTATTCCCTGTAAACGGAACAGTAGCCTAAGTTTACAGGGATATACCAGAACCAACTTAGCTTGCATGCCATTGCATGTCATCTTGAAAATAGAACGAAAGTCTTACTATTTCGATTGCTAATTTTGACCATGCCACGTTTTGTACTATGAATATCTTGAAAACTGCCATAAAGTAAGACCCAATCATAACTTCAATCTGTAAGTATTGTTGACCACCTTACATCGAAAAAATTGAGCAACACAGCATTTAAATTATGCAATCTGGATGCTGCAGTCTGGATGCATGTTGAAAATTTAGAACGCTGTTTTTTCAAAAGGTTTAATTTTGGACTGGACCAATATTTTATTGAACATTGCACATCTGATGAAAACAAAAAACGAAAAGTATATCTTCCAAACTTTAATCACGAAAAACAGTATCCCAGCGTCTTCGTACATGTATTTGACAATGGCGCAACGAAACAAAAAAATAGAAACAAAGAAAAAGGGTGGATTAAAATAATAAAATTCTTCATGCTTTTAAGACTTAAGCTATCACCACTTTTATTAACATATATACAGGGATGTAAATGTTTGTCCATTTCAGAACGTTGACCTTGCGGATTCAAACCGGAAGAAAAAAGTCAGCCGGTCATAATCATATTAATCATGGCTTGCAGTGAAGCGAAAATGTGGCTCAGCGGCTTCTTGCCATCATCATCATCATCATCATCATCATCATCATCATCATCATCATCATCATCATCATCATCATCATCATCATCATCATCATCATCATCATCATCATCATCATCATCATCATCATCATCTAATACGGCAATTACAGGATGTTTCATACTGTCTTTTGTCATATAATAGGATGAAATGTACGATGCGGCGAGATTGCTGTACATGTATGATCATGAACCGAAAAGCAGATGTGCATTTTATTTATTTATTTATTTATTTATTTGTTTGTTTGTTTGTTTGTTTGTTTGTTTGTTTGTTTGTTTGTTTGTTTGTTTGTTTGTTTGTTTATTTATTTATTTATTTATTTATTTATTTATTTATTTATTTATTTATTTATTTATTTATTTATTTATTTATATGTTTACCCTGGGTGACCCTTTCAGAGCACAGCTCTGTTCTTCCAAGGGGCCCATCATACATCTAGACGAATAACTTAAATAAAAATTAATGTAAAAGGAAACAAAACTAAAACTAACTAAAAGCTTATAAAGGTCAATAAGACAAGACGAGATTACTAAACAAATCCACAAGACTAGAAAACTAAAAGGAGTTGAGAAACACAGGTATTAAGACACAACATTTTTTTTAAGTGACTCTGATACTGACATTTAAAATCACTAACATTTTTACAGTCTTTTAAAACGTCCGGCAGTTTCCTTTATGGTATGATATACAGTGAAAACTCGTTATAATGACACCATCTATTCCATTAGAAATGTGTCAGATAACTGAATATGTCAGAAAAACGAAAGCAAATAACAGAGGAAATGAACTTTGCCCATGAAAACTTGTTTCCTTATGTTGAATGTGTCGGGTATCTGAGTGTCGTTATAATGAGGTTTCACTGAAATACAATTTGTCATGATACTATGAGACCAAAGAAGAGACAAATGGAGTATAGATAATTTACGGAGTCGCACCATTTTGTTTATATAAAACATATTTTGCCAGATATCTGCATGCGGAGACACTATCATTGTGGCATGGGATGATGGCCACCGAAGTGTGTATCCTGTCGCCTGGCTCGCGGAACATTGCTTTTCCGCGGAGAATCGAAAGAGCAGATCTGCATTGCTCAGGGTTGCACCCACGTTGTGGGGCAGTGACATGGTAAATGTAATACCAACCTTCGATTTTACAAAGGTAAATATAGGCCTAACATTCTTTGGTTTGGACTTGGTTTGTAATCTGATGTTTTTCAAGAAATTATTTGTTCCTGCTTCTTCAAAAACTCACATGTACACAAAATTTAGTTTTTACCGTCACGTTCAACTAACACCTATCTCCTTTGATCAGAGACTGGTTGTTTGTGTGAAACATCCCTCCATTATGCCTGATTCTCCCTTCAATCGTCCCAAAATATCTGCTTTATGCTTTGATGTTAACGTTTCTGCTTTAATTTGTCGCTCATACAGAAAATTTTGGTGAGAATTGTAAATGCGACCTATCAGCATAGATCATCATCTTTCTCTCTCGTGCCAAGAAAAAAATTTTTTACTCAGCCTTGTCCAAATCAGAAAAGAGATAAGACCATGTTGAGAACTTAACTTGGCGCGGATTGCGAACTAAGGACAAAATTTGGTAGTTGTTCGCTTTAAAATTTTAAATGAAAGCACAAAGGCAGCGCATTACCCCTTTCCCCCTTCAATTAAGATTGAGTCAAAAACTTTCCTTGGCATGTGTTGGGCACCTAGTGCCCAACCCATGCCAAGGAAAGCTGTTGACCTAGGTCGTGTGATCTTAATAGGTCTCATCTACAATTCTCAGTCAAATTGCTTTTCATTCATGTTGAAATTAGCTGAAAACAGAGAAGCAGACGGCATTTGACCACTAGTCGGTTTAAGGTGGAAAGGGTTAAAATAGCACTGTTCTTTATTTATCAAATACTGTGGGGATGCTGATCTCATGGATGGTCTCAAGTTTAATGCACCTGATTTAACTGAAAATATTGGAAAGGTAATAGTCCTAATCTCTATGATCCACAAATCAATCTCTACTTTACTAAATTCAGCCTCTACACTAAAAACCTTTCAGCCATGTGATGATTTTTTTTCTTGGTTTATGAAACACACATATTGCATGACATCAAATTATTTTCCGATTGGCAAACGACAAGTTTTATACATAGGGAACGGACAACATGAATGACATTTCGATCAACAGCTTGCCATTTAAACAAAACAAAAATAAACCTCAAACATTTTTTGGGGGGTAAAAATAGCAATAGTTACAATGGCTGAAAAGAGTACGTTCCGTATTTTGTATAACGTTTGCTTTGATGGCACACTTTGTGTAAGTGGCACATACTGCTGATCAGCTCCACAGCTTTTCAAGTATCCCGGACCAGTCATCATGAAAAGCAGAAGGCGCATTGTGTATTGTATCTATGTGCCTCACGGTAGATTCCAGGTGTTGCTGTGTTTGGTAAGATGTATAAATTCAAGGGGAATTTTCAAAATTCTAAGCACATCATTACAACATGACATAATATACCAATGTAATGCTAAAACACTTAGAGCCATGTCACCTCACAACATCCAAAAGATGGCCATACCCGCTGTGCACAGGTTTTTCTTGTTTTGTTACTGGCATTTTCTCTTAACTCTGATACGGCTGAATGGCGGAAAGAGCTCCAGAGAAAGGTGTTCGAAGATTGGGACCAGAAAATGAAAACTGAAAATTACATAATAGATAAACGTTACACCAAGGAGGATAGACCGAATGGCCTCTACCCTCTTTGGTTACACAGATCTGAACATGGAGATACTTTTAATGGAAGAGGTCTAGGTCGATCTTTATATTGGTTATGTGATGGCAATACTACTTTCTGACCCATATTATGAAACGTTAAGCAATGTTGCAGTTGATCGAAGACGACGCTGTGCTCTACAAATGGATCTTTGCGTTGCAAAAATATGGCCTGGCGTTGATACAGAACGCACCGGCCCAGACAGGGCAGTTGGAAAGAATAGGAAAAAGAATCTCGTTTCTCAGAAGGACGAATTACGGGTAGGTTTGCCAAAACGTATATTGACTCTTACCCGTTCAAACCGCCTGGAAGCGCGCAAGAATGTTTCCTACCAGAAATGTTACAGTCATTGGGGGGACTGCCGAGTGCCGCAAACATTGCAAAATTAAAGCTATAGCATTGGATTTTTTCGCAGAAGAGACGTCAATTTTAAAGCCCTAATTCATGCTTTGAAATTACATAATTCTACAACAAAGGGTTTATTTTAGTGATTGATGGAAACATGGGAGATGTCAAGATAGATTGTCATATAAGTTAGCAGCTTTCCTAAATTTGCACCGGGCGTTTAACCCGAAAATACGTTTAACTCAATTGGCTTTAAACATGCTAATGGGGGAAACGGAAGAACAGTAAAATACTGGAAAAAATACTTGCTTCAAATTAAATATGTGTGCATTAAAAGTTGTAAATATTAAATGGTACAACTGTTGTCCTTTGGTACTTCACATTCCATTAAACTTATTGCTGGATCAAAGTTCAAATGACCTAGGCCTTTGACCTTGAGAAGTTTCATGTAAATTACAAAAATGTTGTTACAATAGCTACAAGAAAAGGCCAACATGAACCAAATCAGATGAAAATTGACCAAGTTATGACTAGATGAAACTTTCAAAGGGCCAGATGGCCTCGACCTTTGCCCTTTAGAGGTAACATGTCAATTATAAACAATAGCAGTGTTGCAATACCTACAAATGAATTATAACAAGATTAAAATTGGATGGCAATTGGCTAAATAATGACTGGATGAAAATTTCAAAAGTCCCAATGACCTTGAAATTTGATCTTTACAGGTCACATGTAAAGTACAAAACTGTGCAGTGTTACGATATCAACAATTTGCGCCCGACATGATCAAAAATTGGATAAAAATTGACCAAGTTATGGCTAGAAGAAAATTCCAAATGGCAAAAATGACATCGATCTTTGGTTTTTAGATGTTACATGTTAATTACAAAAATGTGCAGTGTTGAAATACCTACCATTGGAGTCCAACATGATTAACATTGGATCATAATTGACCAAGTGATGACTAGATGAAAATTTCAAGGGTCCAAAAGACCTCGATCTTTGAACTTTACAAGTCACACGTAAATTACAAAAATGTGCAGTGTTTCAATAGCTACTATTTGAGCTCAACATGATCAACATTAGATAAAAATTAACAGAGTTATGGCTAGATGAAACTTTAAAGGTCCATATGACCTTCAGCTTTGACCTTTGGAGGTTACATAAACGTTACAAACATATTCAGTGTTGCAATACCTACAATGTGAGTGCATCATCGCGAAAATTGGATGAATATGGCCGGATGAGTATTTCAAATGCGCAAATAACCTTGACCTTTGACCTTTAGAAGTCATATGTTAATTACAAAAATGTGCAGTGTTACGATAACTACAATTTGAGCCCAACATGATCCAAATTGGATTAAAGTTGACTGAGTTATGGTTAGATGAAAATTTCAAATGACAAAATGACATTGACCTTTGACCTTTAGGGGTCACGTGTAAATTGCATAAATGTGCAGTCTTACAAACACATTAAATGAAGTCGGATTGGTCACCTCTACCTATAATAGTTTTGGAGATATTCAACATTTTAATATTCAGATGGCCCTAATTTGAACAAATTTCAAAACCATTGAACCTCTCTACGAAAACTCAAGACTCCATGTATGGAAGTATAATCATGTCAAGTTTTGAGTTCTTATGTGTTATACCTTTCAAATGAAACGTCTGGCAAAATTTGCCTGTAAAGAAAGAAAGAAAAAGAAAGAAACTATCAAAAATGATTTGCTTGTCAGCAAATCAGTCTGTGTGCCTAGACAACTAGTAACGATTGCCCATTCAGTATTTACCTCCTTCAACATTTTTTTTTTCATGTGGCTATGTCAAAAATCTGTACATTGAAGTGGGAAGAGCACCCCAATCTACTATAATTTGGAAGCTATAGAAGATTAAAATTGTGTGTATTGGCCTATTTTGCATAAATCAAGCTTCTACAACTTTGAATCATTGGATGCAACTACCCCATGAATCTATCAACTGAAGTTTGAATGACACCTCAGCCTATGGTAGTATTGTAAGTTACTCAAAATTTAAATTCTGTGTATTTACCTTATTTGCATGAACTAAAATGCCACACCTTTGTTTCATGTTTCATCGGATGCGGCTGTGTCACAAACCTACAAATTCAAGTTGGAATGACACCTTTTAACTGAAAGAGTTTGAATGATATTGAAAATTCTTTGTGTGTGTGTGTGTGTGTGTGTGTGTGTGTGTGTGTGTGTGTTTACTCACCTAATTTGCGTAAATAAAAATACTCCAAAGTTCATGATTCAAGATATAATCATGGCAAGTTTGGAGTTTCGAAATGTAACAGTGTCCGAGAAATTGTCGGACAAAATTGCTGGTAAGAAAGATGGAGGGGAGGGAGGGAGAGAAGGAAAGAAGGAGGAAGAAAGAAAGAGAGGGAGAGAAAGAAAGAAAGAAAGAAAGAAAGAAAGAAAGAAAGAAAGAAAGAAAGAAATACAGCCAGACAGACATACAATATGTTTGTGTTGGCACACAAGGCTTAATAATATTGGGGAGCAGAGGTGACAAGAATACAACAAAATAATGATTAAACGACTATATGTAACTTTTGCAGTTGTCAGCAGGTGTTTAAACAAATATGATATATTTATGTTATGACCCCTGTTACTCTATATCTTACTGGTGTATTTCTACTTGAAAAAACAAGAAATAAGCCACGGTTTTTTATAAATTTTATTGTACCATTGGCAACTATACTGAACAAAAATTAGCATTTTAAAATTCGCGTCCCTTGTACAAGAGGCCCCAGTATAGGCTGGTGAGCATATCGGCCTACAATTGTTTGTGCGTGTGTGTGTCTTAGTTTTGTTTTGTTTGTTTGTTTGTTTGTTTGTTTTATTATTATTTTTTCCCTTTTTATATAAAATACGTTTAAACCAAACTGAAGGTTCATCATGTTTTAATGTTTGAATATTCTGATTTACTTGATTCTTGAAAAAATTATATTTAGACACCCTGTTCTGGCAAAGCTCTGTTCTTTCAAGCGGCCGAGTGTGTACACAAACAATATACCATACACACAATATATTCCCTTTACATTGTGCTACTGAGTACTATGTGTGCTCTTTTGACAAGACGAACCATTTCTTGCTGCAATGTTGACACAGTGAACGAAAAAGGTTGTTTTCGGATCGAGGCACAAGGAATGTTTTTAAAATGTACAGAATTTTAGAAACAGGAAAGGTAGAAACAGAAAAAAGTGTAGAATCGTATGTTGTACATGGATTGCGAAGCAGGCCAAGGGAATTGGCATAATGTATTGAAGCTTTGGAAGGTTGGCAAATAAATGATGCAAAAAAAAAAAAAAACCAGTTGCACATGTCAAAGGTGCATGCAGTTAAAAATAATCCCTTTATTTGGGCTGAAGCTCATGCATATTAGAATGATTGTAATATGTAAAGAAAACGGGAAAATCTGTTTTATTTCGTTGGCAGGCTCACGGAAGGCAATGTCATCTTACAGTGATAATGTCATGCTCATTTGTCGTTTCATCTGTCTGTTTGGATCAGACTCAAAATGATAATATCAACCCGGCGGCAATCTTATCACAAGACCAATCACGTATTTTCTAAACCCACAGATCTTGAATTTTGTCGGCACATGCGAGCCTTATCCAGTGTTACCAGCACTCTCCCTCCCCTCATTCAGAGTGTACTTTAGTTCGATATGATGGAGACGACATAATTTCATTATATACTTTAAGTTAATTTAAATTGTATTTGTCATTCATTGCTCCAATATATTTAGGACGAGACATGTGGAGATCATGGCTTGTTCTCCTGACGTTAAAATGGAATAAAGTAAAATTAAAAAAAAAAAAAAAAAAAAAAAAAAAAGAAAAAAAAAAAAAAATCTCTACCCCACCCACCCCAAAAAATACCCCCTGCGTCAACATTGGGTATGTGTGTAAGGATGTGTGTGGGAAGTTCGTTATTTTGTTTGTTTGAAGGCTGCACGCATAGGTAGTCCACCAGCTTCTTCAAACAAATCTGGAGCCTATGTCTCGGCCTGGAGAATTCCTTCCACATAACAGGTCTGTGAACCGCTATGCCAGTTGGTTCAATGTGGCCGCTGGTTCGTCGGGCTTGACCATGACTCGAGGGCCAAGCATATCCAATTAATGTTCAATGCAGGACAGGTTAGGAGATGGGCTGGCTATGGTAACATTTGGATGTTGTGCTGCTGGAGATACTACATGTCCAGTGTCCAGTGCCGTATGTGCTATGCGTTGTCTTGCTGGAACAGTTACACAGCTGTTGCTGGAACCATCCGGCGACTGTTCGCAGCACCTCATCCACATATCGCTGCCTTGTTATAGTTCCATTTGCATTTACCCTCATGAGTTCTGTTCTTGAGCGGTCACCTTCCACCACGAATCCATTCACAAATCTCTAAAGGCACACGTCTTGCCCATCCTCTCATTTAAACTTGAGAGGGAAAATCGTGTCTGGCACCACGTTCCTGATACCAATGTACCATGCGGCTTTAATTGCGCGCAGGACCGACAAGGATGCGGATGGCAGGGTCGTATGAGCGTAGTTTGGCCAACGTAAGAGGCATGGCGCCACTGCTGACGAAACCTCTGTGGAATTCAGAGAGCTCTGGCGCGTAACCCGTAGGCCGTTGTATTGTGGCTTCTGTTTCATCCCTGTATTCCCAGTGACCCCTAATAAAACCCTTATAACCACACCACTACCAGAAAAAATTCGCACTTTTGTGGCTGTTGCTCATTTCCATGCCCTTTTTTTACTTTTGTTTTGTTTTTGTGTCACCGCTAGGGCATACTCTTTGGTATCATGTCCATGTTGCAGGAGGGTCCATGTGACTCTCAAATTCCCACACTAACTTGTATTTAGAGCAGTCCATGTTAAACCAATGGGTGGGTGATGCCGGTCTCTCTCTCTCTCTTTCTCTCTCTCTCTCTCTCTCTCTCTCTCTCTCTCTCTCTCTCTCTCTTTGTTGTTGTTGTTTTTTTTTTTGTATTTTGGCCAGAAGCATATTTACAGAAAAAAATATAGACGGGAAACCAAACGCAAGTGCTATATTTTAAACATTTAAATAAAAGTTGTGCTCTTATATCGTTAGCCTATTGGAACAAATAAATACGTTTATTTTACATATATTTGCAGGTACACATATGACGTATTCATCAAAGATAAGCCCAGCAATGCTGCATACACTGATTCTGCACTCGGTTGTCATACAGATTTACCCTATTACGACTACTCACCTGGGGTAAGTAAACCATTGATATTATATGTTTTGCGATCACGGAACAGATGGGTCTATTGGCATGGTGTATTTTCAAATGTACTCTTTCATCCTTAGCATTGACGTCAGCGAGCAATCTATGCGCTGAAATCAAGTTGCTAGTTCAAATATTGAATTGTATTTTTATTGTATTTATTTCTTGTCACAACATTATACAGAATTATATTGCATATGATTATAACTCAATGTGACAGGGTCTGAAAACCAAACTAGCTTATGTGCGCCTTCAATATTTAAACAAAAGTTACAGTATACAGTATGAATGAGACTGGGAAATAATTGATTCATAACATAATGAACATCATTTACAATTAGCGATTGCTTACAAAACGTCATACAACATAAATTAAGATTTTACTGGGACACTATACTGTGTAAAGAGGATTGTTACGTTATTCAGACTTTTTTTCATTTGTAAATATTGTTTGAAATGCACACATGTAGAATTGCATTGAATTAAAAATGTACAACACAACAAAACATAACGTATGCGTAGAATTTGCAGTTTAAGTGTTTCATGCTTTAAATGTACTCGTCCTGTATTCATGTCGTATGTAAGACCTTTGGTTCTCCGTGCTTGTATATGCAACGTTTAATGTGTTCAAAAGCTCATAATACAAAAGAAAAGCACAACCCTTTACTGTGATACCACGTCTGGTGCAGTCCAAGGTGATGTACCGAAATTCCCACAGAACATCAAACATAGGGCCTACAACAAAGAATTAGTATCTAAACATGAAGTGAAGTCGCGGAAAATTGTACGATTTTGTTCATTTGTTGGGGAAATTTAATTTTTAAAAAATCTCAAACTGACATGCCGATTGTCTCCAAATCGCAGTGGTACAACCTAGTCTGCAATTCCTGAAAAGGCGACCCTAAGGTTGTTTTTCTTTCTCTTTTCATTTTGTTTGAATTTGTCAACTTGGTCGGTTTGTCAGTTAGCTGAACCCATCTTATGCTAAGTCATCTATTTACATTATCTATACCGTCGGCCGCTCTGAAACAGTAGACTGGATTCTCGTATTATTGGCGGGGATATAATTTGGATAAGTTCCCACTATGTTTGTGTAAATGGTCAAGTTCGACATATATTTTGACTATGTGAACTTTGAAATATGAATATTAAAAGAAAATCTGCTCTGAAATCGCATGGCCAATTAGTTTGAAAATGTCTAGGGGAGTTTATTGATTTAGGGGACCTTAATTTCTTGAACAGGTTATGCTGCAGTTTCTATATTACTTTTATTGCATATTTGTTATAATTAACCTTCTATCCCAAGTTGAATGCCGGGGCTTAACTCCGTGTGTATCAAGTTGTTGATATTGTGAAGTACATATTGATTTCAGAGCACATCCACACAAAGTTCAATTACAAAGTAAACTTGCTCACCGTTTTGCATCTGACAGCGCTCGTTTATAGACTCCTGGTTGTCGTGAAGATCCAGTGTGGTCGATATATATTAATTATATAACATTATAATTTAATGTGCGCTGTTAGTATGGTTTCGCCGCGAGTTTCTACTATACTACAAGTGAGGAAACCCACTGGGCTGAAGTGAAAAATTATCTTTTCGCTAATTGGGAACTGGTCGAAATGCTGCTTATGAAAAGTTTACTTCATACCATAATTCAGTTTCACTGACATAAGCACCAAGATGCTTATTAGCAACACCCTGATGTTTCTAGTTGCTACTGACTGGTTTCCATAGCAACTCTTACGTCAATGGAAAGTCCAGATTTACCCTTAATATTAACAGGTTCATTTCATCATGAATATAAATTATCAATGGTAAATTAAGATTTTTGATGTCGGGTGCCCAAGCTTTTGCCAGTATGTGGTTTCAGCTTATTGGTTCCACATGTGCAGGTCTAAACTGCTCTCTGTTATGATGGACTTGCATCTCGGAATAAACAATGACACTTGGCGTCACTCAGAAACGATGCTCACAGCAGTGAACAATAGAGGGCTTGATTTTCTTGTACAACTAGAGGTCATAACAAAAGCTCCTAGGTATGATGGGAGATCACACGTGCTTTTAACCAAAAATGATAGAAAGTCTATTTTGAGAATTGTGATTTTCAGAGCATTACCTATATATTTGCTACCTTAATGGGTTTATGTATATATATATATATATATATATATATATATATATATATAGATAGATATAGATAGATAGATAGATAGATAGATAGATAGATAGATGTGTGTGTGTGCGTGTGTATGTGTGTGTGTGTGTGTGTGTGTGTGTGTGTGTGCGTTTAAACTTACTATAGATTCCCCACATCTACGGGCAAATGCACGTGTGCAGGCTACTACTTGTTTGAATTTAGAAATAATTCCATGAAACTTCACACACATACACACACGCACACACACATAGCCCAACACATGCGTGTGTTGTGCGAAAAGTTTTAGGTCGAAATTGAAATGCCCAGCCACAGCAATAATATGGGGGTATTAACGAGAAAGTTAATCTCGCAAATACCTCCATGGCAATACAGTAATCAGGGTTCGATTTAACAAGCAAAATAACTTAAGCAATCATGCTATGCAAAAGCGTAATGAAGGCGCAAATTACCCATTTTGCAGAGCAGTAGGTTTGCTGGCGCCAAAGGCGTGAATCATGGTGAGGGGAGCATCCTATTCATAAAAAATATTTAAATTTAGGTCAAGTGGTGGTTGCATTTAAGGCCCCGTTTGATATCAATAGGTCACGTGTGTGCGCTAGACGCTTAATCTATGCATACATTCATCTTATTGAATTATTTTGTTTGTCAAACAAATGTTTTGAGGTTTTATATTTTAAACTTTATCATTGCTTAATTGAAACTGGACCTTCCAAAACTATAATGATGATGTTTCTGTACGTTCTGTACAAACATAATTACTTATAAACAATCTGGTATGATATGTTGGGTAATCGCCGTGGCCGACCATCAAGAGGCGTGCCGTATGTACATGGACATAAACCGTTTTCTTCTACGCCGGCGCAATCTTCATATTTTTACCTACTTTCCACCATGTCTTTCCACTCCTGTCGTATTCTGTGTTCAAAAGTGTTTGTATTTTTGATAAATGTATCAAGTAATAATAGTTTTCTCATTTTCATGGGGGGGGGGGGGGGGGGCATTTTGCGTTGCAACTTTTGCACTGCAAGTAAAACATTGCATCTGAACTGAATTCTGAATCACATTTTGCGATGCGATACACTATATTTATCATTAACCCCTACCCAATAGTATCTTTTATCCTCTTTGACTGTGTTTTATTAAACGTCAATTACATATGAGCAGCAAAGTACATACATTTAAACTTCGTCTTCATTCTAAGTGTCCTTGCCAAAATTATAATATTGTTAAAGTAATAATTACCCTGCCCTGAAGTGTAATTTTCACTGTTGCTTGACCGAATACGAATACTTCATATGGCCATGCCATATGAAGTATTCCAACTCACAACCGCGCTGTTACATGCCAATGACAACAACAGAGACAGACTTCATTTTTATATTAACACTAATATATTGCCGACTAGGAAGAGTCAAACAGGTGATTACACCTATACAAGTTGGCTCCCCATCAATGATTGGCGAGAAAGATGAGTACAGCTATCATTGCATAATAATGGTGATGATCGTCGGAAAATGTAAAAAAGCGCAATAATCTGCATATAAAATACAAAAATAGTTTCATCATATTGAAATATTTGGACTAAAACGTAAGCGTGGATACTTTTAAAACGTTCTCTTTAAATTTTAGCAATCAATCATAGTAAACTGCTCCCTACACGCTGCACAAAAACACTTACAGAGCCTGTGCACGTATTGCACGAGTCAAAATACCCTTGAGGGCCGTAGCCTGCCTTTTAAAATAGAGGAGGCAAAGGGTACTGGTGGGGGTGGGTTTAGGAGGGGGGCACGCCCCCCCTTCCCAAGATTGAAAACTTTTGAAAAATGGCACATAAAATGGTGTAATTTAGTGGATTTTGAAGGGGAAAAAGACTTTATACATATATAAATTCTCAAAATTTTATTTCAATGTGACTATTTTTTATCTTTTTATTTGAATTGAATTTGATCCAACAACTACCAGGGCAAAGATACAAGTAATCATTGAAAAAAGTACGCCTCCTGTGATGCTCTTATCTTCTATCACTATGAGTGACTCAAAGTCTCAAAGCTACAATAGGGTCTTTTTGTTTTTGTTGTGTATAATAACTTAAACTTAACAAGTCTTGTTGAGGCTAAGTAAACTATTTCTATGCTAACTCCTAACATCATCAGCCAAAATTCAGAGGAGGCAAGCGCCTCCACTGCCTCAGCCTGGCTACGGCACTGCTCTTGTTGCAAATTACCGTAGTTAGTATTTAGTCGACATTTAAAGTGTGAACTGATGGAAAATCACGGATATGGGAGAGTAAGATGTTCCAAGTTTAGATAGAACGATGAACATAGGATGAACGAAAAATTTCAGTTTCACATTAGGTCACTCTGAAACGTACACTATTGCCAGAGGTGCTTCAATTTCTTAAGTCTGTTTGAATGAGGAACATGTTGGAGAAATCTGTCACGTTAGGACCATTGAAACATTTGTGCAAGAACAACAGATCCAGTTGTTCTTGCCTGTAGAATAAAGGGAACAGACTACATTTGGTAAGGCGAGACTCGTACGATTCAGAGAAGGGAGATCCTAAGATATATTTGGTAGCTCTTCTTTGAACGTTTTCTGCTGCCTTTAGATTTTTCGTGCTGGTGACACTCCACAAAACTGTACTATATTCGAAATGACTGGGCACTAAGACAATGTAAAGTCTCTTGGTTGCTTCAGGGGGGAACGTTGTACCAGCATGTTCTTTGGATTACATCCAAGGCACGGTTAGGTTTAGTAAAACACTTGGCAATATGTTTTGACTAATTGAGAGATGAGTATAATTTAAAGCCAAGGTCGTTTTGGGAGGATACGTGATTTAGAGGGGTATTGTTCAAACTCTACGTAAAAATAGCAGGAATGAGGAACCTGTTGACAGTGAGAATGCCTCATTTATTACCGTCAAACGTCATACCCCATAAATTAATCCCTGACACTAGTTTCTCTATATTATTTTGCAGTGTACTTGCACCAGCTTCTGAATGAATTTTCCGAAAACATTTGGAATCATCTGCAAATAGGAACTTGGTTGTACTATTTGAGAGAGTGGGGGAATTGCGGCTGTTAACATACATGCTTTTGCAGTGTTCTCTGTAGCTCAAAATAGAAGGGACCATTTTCTTTTTCTGTCCCTATTTTGTTTCCTTCATAAAAATGTGGGTTTTTTGTTTGTTTTGGTTTTGTTTTTCATTTATCCTAGCATTATCATCGTTCAGAATTTTGGTAAGTTTACTTGAACGTTTAGAAACTTATTGTTCTCACACTGATACACACGTGTTCAGACTTGTTCCCGTTAGCCTAATAACACTTAAGTTTGTTCATCTATCTATCTGTTCATCTGTCTATCCTTCTGTCCATCCATCTATGCCTGTCTGTCTGTCTGTCTGTCTGTATGTATGTATCTATCTATATCTCTCTCTCTATATATATATATATCTACTCCCTACTTATCTAATCTATTTATCTATGTATTTAAACTGCGAATGAGTTGAATCTGCCGACAGTAAAGGAACTTAATCAACTACTAAAGATGAATAAGCTACCAGAGAAAAGAAAGAAGCCCCAGAAAGTGTCTGCTCTTGCAAAGAAAATTGGATTTCAGTTACAATAAACTGAAATCAGACCTTAGGGTGAATTGCGGAAAGTTGTTAATGTCATGAAACAAACTTAGAATGGCTGTATCAAACTTTGCCAAAATCAACAGGCATGGACTTGGAACAAGTGACATTCTACTTGTTGGGAAGTCGCCATATGAAACTTCCAACTTATAGTCTGGGTAATGGCACAGTTGAAGTATACACTTCTGCAGACATGTGGCAGTACAAAACATTGAGAAACTATGAAATGATCGTTTTAGGAACATACATGCATAACGATACGACAATATTTATGAGGACAGTCACCATTATTGATGGAGATTCAAATGCAATCCAAGCTTGGACACATCAGGAGTAATGTACTCGTGTATAGTTATATTTTTGAAAAAAAAACTGGGCATCCTTTGGGCTCACACTGTTCCAGTGTTGCTGGGCTTGACAAAGCTTGCACGTATGCTGCAGCCTTGGTATTTACTTTTGGAGACATGATAAGCCTTGGCCTGGCAGACCTTCCTCCTGATAAAACATGCACTGAGATACCATGTTAATAGACTGATCCAAACGGTACCAATGCTAACCCCCTTCCACGGTGAAAGGTATACATATCAAACACAGCACCAACCAAAGCCCCCCCCCCAAAAAAAAAAACCCACCCACCCACCCCCCCAAAAAAACAAAAGAGACACGAATTGGAGAGCCAGTCAACCCAAAGAAAAAATGTAAATGCAGAGAATGTCACAAAGTTACAGCATTCTTTAAATATGATGCGACCTACACTACTGCATTGGCTTACCGTTGCACAGCTAAGTCAATGAAATGGGATCAGCATTGTGCAGATCCAGAACTTCCGATGGGGGCAACAACATTGCAGAGTGCATACAGTGAAGAGAGTAGCATCCTGCAGCCCGCTGTGAGGAATATGTTGTCACAACCCCACCTGTACCAGCCAAACATATGGAAATGGCTGATATCTTTTTACCAAGACAATCCTCATTGACTCAGCAGACTGGGCGGTACTGGTATCTACTTCCGTAGAAAGTCTAGTGCTACGTAATGAAGAAGTGCCAAGCATAAATAAAGTAACAGTTAGCCAGTCAGACAATCAGAAGTGATTTCACATCGTGAGGGTATTTTCATTCGGACAAAAATTTATGATGTGCACAGGAAACTGGTGAACATAGATAATGGGAAAAAAACTATGAAAACTGAAAATGTGATTGATATTCTTGGCACTTGAATAATCAAAGGAAACACAGGCACTGTATATGGCGTTGCATATGAGGATGCTGCTGCAAAAGAGTATGCATAGCTGGACAGAAAGAAACGCCATAATATGAAACTTTCATTGTGTGGTATCCATGTGAGTGACAGTCACCTCTTTATGGGGAGAAGCTGTGACCGAATAAAAACATGTGACTGCCATGAACCACGTGTTGTGGAAATATAATGTCGAAAGAGGCCTGACGGCAGCCAACCCGAATTTTTAATATCAGACCTTGAGTTTATTAGGAAAGATTGTGATGACAATGATAAATTAAAAACAAAAAACAAAAAACAAAAACTATACATAAATGCAAATATACCTGGCATTGACTTCATGCTCATCAGGCGTGTTTATTGTTTGGTCCCCTACTTAAATGCTGTGTATGTACGTTCTTTGTGACCAACAGTATTGGACGTCTGTTCTAAGCCAAACATCAACGCTTTACACTTTACATGTAGAACCTGCTGTGCGCGCTAAAGTTGCAAGTACAAGGTGTACTATGGACAACGTACAGAATGAATTTGTGCAGGCCCAGGCTACATCCAGTTTTGTTCAATGCACACGTGCTATTTGTCATGGCACTTTGAACGAACCTATGCAAATGCACAATAACTCAGCTGAAGCCAGCATTCAGTGTGAATGTGAGTGTAAATGTTCAAAGTGGTTTCACTGTGGCTGTGGGCACTACAATGAAAATTACTTGATGGACGGTGAAGAAGCTGAGGAAGGATATTGCACAAATTGTGCACTGAATTGTGATATTTGTTAGTTTTCTTGTATAGTATTGGACTCATAACTCACATGCAGTCTTTGAAGAATATATGTGGACAATTGAGAAAGTACATGACAAAACATCTTGTAATACCATTTATAATCAAGTTTCTGTGTCTTTTGTGTCACCATTTTATAATAATTCAGCATTACCATACCTGTATTTGTAAGGTATTTACAAGATTTTTAGAATAACTTATAAACCTTTTTTTAGAGAATTTGGAAGTCAAATTTGTATGTTTTCAATGTAACAATTTTGTTATCATTGCTGCACATGTTAGTTTTTTTCTATTTCTACAATAACTTATACAACACAGAAATGTGATAATGCTCACAACTTTCGTCCAAAATAAAGATATGTGCTCAAATTTCAGATGTTGATTGATAAACAAGTGGCACACTATGCAAGTATGTGCAACATGAGCGTTTTGCTCCAAATTTTAACTTCCTTTACATTTGTCTTGAATGTACAAAGATATATATTTGACACTTTTGAACAAAAATTTAGTATTATAATATATTGGTATGTGTTTCACTGACAGGAAAACTAAAAAAAAAAAAAAAAAAAAAAAAAACCCATTCATGCTCAGTCCACATATTTTTATTACAGTTTAATGATGAGGAAGCAATGGTATGAACACACAATGTTTTACTTTCGATTTGGTATTAGTATATTCTTCCGATGGGATTAATATATTTTACATTGTAGTTATTTAAATGGTCTTATTCATACTTAAGCAACATATTTTGTTACTTTACATTTTTTGTAAACTCCTGCATACAAATTTGTGATAAAACCATGTATTATAAGTGATTCACTCTTCAGGTCTCAAGATCTATGAAGAATGACTTGTGTGAGATGTAGTGATTTAGCGCCTTCATTTTAAACGTGGAAAAGGTGATCTTACACTTGTGTTTGATTGTTGTGAAAGAAGCTAGTGTGCACTTTTGTGGCGATGAAACAGTGGCGTGATCTTTACTATATATATATATATATATAGTATCTAATTTCTACTAAGCAGAAGTTCCTAATTTATATGCACTAAACGTGTACTTAGGATAGCTTTGTCATACTGAGGCTTCCAGAACCAGAGAATTGCATGTTTTCCTGTGGTCAATCTTGATAGGCATGAGAATCAATATTATTTCTGTGATGCAGCTGTATTGAATTAATTTATATTTGCTGAATATCCTTTTGTTTATTATTACAATTTTAATCCAGTTCGTGGAGAAAGCAATAAAGTTCTATAGTGGAACCTCGTTAGTTTAAACTTATATGTTGTTCCCCAGTGATCTGTCCCAATTAGTAAGGCATTTGGATCACTAAATTATTATTGCTTGAAAAATCCAAATCTATTCCCAAGGACAACCATTGGGAAAAAACCCACAAATGTTGATATCCACCAACTTTGAAGTATTTTATGCACATATATATATGGTTAATGTACATACATTGTTGTCTATGATTGAGAGTGGTTGTGCAAAAACTGGCATCCATGGTCCTTTTCAGTTAACCAACACTCAACTTGACCCAATGTTTTCTTTATTGACAGTGAGATTCGATAATGGAATGTTACCTTTGAAAGTTCTCTCAACCAAGATTCATACATAAATAGTTATTGTGCATGTAAATAAAGGCTTTAACATTAAAAAAAACTCCATGTTGCCAACTACATGAATAACTAAAGAGGTCTTGGAAAAGTCACAATGAATTTGCTCTAAAAGAGTCTATCCCCAGCTTCTGTATAAGTATTTCAATTGTCATACAGTTTTAAGAATAGATCCTGGAAGTTGACCCAATATGATCATGCTTTGAACGCGTTTTCATAATTGTGTGTCATAATCAGTCTGATTTCTTGTTCCGAAAGTCTGAATTGTTTGATTTTCCCTATTGTACGCTCCACATGAATGCGTGCTTTTGGAATCCTTTCCCTGTACTTAACCTGTGCCCTGCTGAAAAGACGCTTGGGTTTGTAAGGGGTATCACAAAAAGAAACACAAGCTGATAGATCTTCAGCAATCGTGAAGCCCCTGTCTACCATCACACTATTGCCAGCTTCCAAACTAATCAACAGGTCCTTGTATCCATTAGTGTTTGGCTTATCTGAGGCTCTTCCAATCTCACAAAAGTGCTAATAATCCCTCCTCTAAACTGAGAGTTCTTTTCTTAAGCTGGTTTCGATTTGAATTGATAATTGAAATGAGTCTTGCCATTTTGTCTGACATACTGCATATCACATGCTTTTGTTGACAGAGAGTTAACATGTGCCTTGAAAACTCTGTCATTTGGGAATCCTGTGTAATACTAGAATAGTCTGTCATCGCTTTTTACTTTGTCTAGCACTAAAAGTTGTCACTTTTCAGCAAATGCATGTAGCATGCTGGCTTTCTTTACATTCCTTTCATAACTTTCCAAAAGATTTTCTGAACTCGGGTAGCAATTTCAAATGTTGCAGTGAGTCAAATGTTTCTGGCACTTGCCCAGTGCGTTCAGGTTTAATATAGTTATGGTCATGCCAGGTAGTCTCTTCGTCTTGTTGTGTTTCACTTGACTGCGTTGGCTTCTTGCGTTCATGATCACTTGGTGTGGTCGGGGTACTAGGCATCTCAAAGAGGTCTTCTGTGTCTCTCTCATCTGCTTCTTGGATGTTCTGGGTTTGTAATATTTTGGAGGCTCTGGAACTTTCCTGAAAATATACAATGAAATGTAAGTTTTAATAATGACAATATTCTGCAATTTTTATAGCAAGTTGTCAGTAAGTATAACATTTTTTCTCAAGTTCCTATAAAAATGATTGAATCACTTTTAGGAATTTTGAAATTTGTAGTCTTAAATGTGTTTTCAACTTTATATAGTTCTCAATACACACACTCTCCCCCTTTATTTATATGTGAAATATAATGTAAAAATGTAGTTCTTAAAAAGAAATCTTTTAATTTGAGTATTTTGTTTTTGATTGAATGAGCGACTTAAACTGAGTTATATTTGTTCAAACATTAAAATGTTAAAATTGACAGTCTTGTGTATTCAGCTTAATATGCATCCCAAGAAAAAAAACTTCTGTAGGGCTTTTTGGCATCTTGACCCAGAATTTTTAAAGACTTCTAAGAACATGACTATGGAAAAAAAGGAAATCAAGAAAATTAACTTTGACATATGTATTACACAGCCCCATATACAATTCAACTTTTAATGGGATACATCATTGTTAAAAGAACTGATAAATTATTATGTATATATTTAATGTTCCCACTTGTATGCATGTTCTATCACCTTTTTTCGGATTTATTTTATTTCCTTTTCTCAACTGTTCTTCTTCAAAATGAAGGTTTTTTTTCGTTTATTACTGGTTTGTTGTATATAATCTAACAAGGGGTATATTGTACGCTCTTGTGGCCGTTCTTGCTGTATTTTTCTTGTTTTATGGTTGTTCTTTGTCTTTTACTAGGATTCCAGCCTTTTCGTCTGAATATAGGGTAAGGTGGATTGCTGAAATGACAGGCGCATATTCTGTCTGATTTTATTGGCGTCGAAGATTTGTTTAAGTCTGGTTTGCCAAGCATGCACGACTATAAACTTTGATCCAGTCACATTACCATGGGTGTTCATTTGGGAATATTATCAAAAACTGTATAAAGTCCACGTAGGTCATGCCCATGGATTTATCCAGCACAGTAATCAAACCCAATGCTAAACAACAACTAAAGTCTTGCTTTTTGTTGCCTGCTCTTACTAAATAAAAACATGCTCATCTGATTTTTGCTTACACCTCCTACCTCTGACTCGTGCGAGATCTCGAGTGGTGCCAACGCACCATCCAGATGGCGGCACGGACTATGTGAATTCTAGAATGACTTCACTGTGCTTTTATTTTCTTGCATGAAACCTCATATACCCAAGAATGAAGTGTAATATTATGTAATGCAATTAAACTAGGTCAGTGGTTCAAGTGTCTGGGTGACACTGACATTCATTAAATATTTGTGTCTGAGCTGGAAAATCTTCATGTTTCAACCCTGTTGATGAATCCTAACGCGCAAACATGTATTTGATCTATAATGCCTGTCTTAGTAAAACCAGGTCATAAGATCGAGTACCTTTGTCAGTGATTTTATACACTATCGGCCTAAAAGTCAAGTCAGCTCAGTTTTGCACTGCTACATTTAAGATGTGACTGAAACTGCTTCCTATTGTAGCTCACCTCAAGGTGGGACTAATTTTAATTTTAATCCGTCTGTGACAGCAAAGCACGGTCAGTTGCTCCAGGGGACAGCTATATAGCACTTCCCTACTCGCACAACCCCCTTTTTTTCCTATCGTGAGAGACCTAATCATAATGGCGACATGGTAAGACATTCAATCTGTTTCTACTTTCGCAGATAACAACTGAAAGTACATGTTCTCTTATTTTATACGCTTTTTAATGATATTCGCTTTCAGATCGACATACCAGGCAGCACCGTTAGCTGCACATCCAAGCCAATTGTAATGCATGACATTCTTGATGCAAGATTGTGAGCACATACATTGTACATGAATATTTCGCGGATTACAACGGGGCTACAGACAAATTCATCCGAACGCGCATTCAGACCCATGGGCGTATCGGTTCTCCATTACGTGCATTATCAGAACCCATAAAAGCAGACCAGATGATATACTCTTCAAGCCGGCACACTGTAAACGCATTTCAGATAAATGCTTGACGACCAGCCAGTGGATACATTTTACATAATTGATATAGATTCCTGAGAGTAGTTTTGTGTATGTATTATATACACTTTTTTGCATATTTTACTGTTTGTAATTTATACATTCACATGAGCATCCCATCACCTTTACAGGCCCATACGACCCGACTTTTTTTTCAAAACTGAATATGGTCCCACTTTAATTTCTGTCTTGAATTATTGATTATTGTTTATCAGATGAATGTTGAGTAGCATTTCAAATTATAGTAATCATGGGCATTTTAAAGTTTAAATCTTGAACATTTTCCCTAATTATAATATATAGCAATCCCATTTCAACTTCGAAATATATACTTTTGACAACAGGGCGTCTAATAAAAATTAAATAAAATTACAGAATAATGTATGATTGTAATTAAGGATATTAAAAAAATAGAATCTTTAAATCTTAAATATCATGGTTTTGGTTAAACTCATTTTATTCCTATTAAAATAGAGAACAGATTGGGGCCCATTCGAGCTCTCTTATGCTACTGTCGCAAAGAATCACTCTGGAGCAGGACTACTGTCCGGGGGATACTTCAGTCTCTCAAATTGGACAAGATATGTGTCAGTCAAACCCGTACCAGAAGAATAGTGTGCAAAATAGATTGCTACATTTTTATTGCTAATTTCTGCGAAAGTCAACCTGCATTGAGTTGACATAACGAAACCAGGTTCTCATTTTTGTAAAAACCGAACGTTCATGCAAGTACCAACAAGCTATGGTCGCGGAGATCATAAGACGAGTCCATGTCAACAGCTTTCCCCTGCGTCAAAAAAACACAGTTGACATAGTAATAACTTTGCACTAAAAGAATAAAGACGAGCATCCAACTGACTAAGAGAAAAAATGAATGAAGTGAAACTAATTGTAGCTTGTAAGATACACATGTGAAACTGATGGTACATTTTCATTCCAGAGGTGACTTGCGTTGGACTTGATTATCTTGTATATGGTTTATGTAAAAAGGCATGATTTCCATTCCAATTTTAACAAATTAAAGAAACAGTGTGACTGTCAAATTTGGGTAAAACATTTTTTTACCCTTAATTTTGAAAAAAAAAATACGTATGGTGTAACTTAATTCAAAGTCAACATACTTCTTCCTGCAATTTCAGATGCAGATGTTGCATTGCGTGGAAAAGACCAACGTTATTGGTGGTGAGAATATACTGGTAGATGGATTCTTTGCTGCTCAAAAATTAAAAGAGCACGACAGGTCTTCTTTCGAACTGTGCACAACACTTCAAATTGACCACGAGGACATAGGCGAAGACCATATAAAGTATCACTTACTCACCAGACAGCCAATTATTCAGTAGGTAAACCGCAAACAAACACATATGCCTACCAATCGACCTTTGAATGCCATAATCGTATGCGTGGAAAAAAAACTTGTCCAAAGTAGCAAGACATTATCTTCTCCGTGAAACATTGCTAATGTCGAATGCAACTGACAATATAAAGGTGGTCACGTGGCTGGTCAAGTGCCCCTTTACGCATGTAATTATGTAATTTTACTTTAGTTTGGAATCGTTTCCACGAGCCTATGCAAAGGGGTCAGGGGTCAATGCAAGTATTGTCCAACAATTCACAACTTCTTCTGTTATTTAGCATTATTAGAAAACGCAGAGAATCGTAAAAACCCCAGAGATTTGTAGCTAGACTTTTATTCTATTTTTTTTTTATACATCTTGCAATGTTCAATTATTATCAAAACCCGTTGTTTTGTCTTTTTTACAACGTTTTTTGATCTCGTTATTCCGAATTTAAATCTCGTAATTACGAGTTTTTAAGATAAAAAAAAAAACTTTTGGTTGGCACCATTGAGCCACCATAGTCTCGCGCCCACTATGTAATGTCAAACGAAAAATGATATTTTTATGCAGCAATGATATTGGCTGGCAGAACTGCTATGCTTGTAACATGTTCCAATTCAGAACGAACATTTTACTGTAATTACGCCCATGGGACTCTCATTGCTAATGTGTACTTGTTTTGTGTTTCAGTTGAATTTAGTACCATAGTTGTCATTTTAGGAGCTGTTCGGTAAAAGGCTTCTACTGTGATTCTATACTTTATTGTAATTGATAGTTATACTTTTTTGCGCCACAGGGAAAGTTCATTTTACTTTGAAACATTAATCGGAGGGCAGATAATCAAACTTTTGTATGTAGTTCTCCGTAAAGTGTAATGGCCCTGTTGGAAGCGTTAAGATTGTTTGCACTTTCAACACTAAGGACTATGACAAGATGCAAGGATTGTGCTGGACCATTTAATCCTGCTTGAGTGCAATGCTTTTTCCCTCCCTTGTAAGCTCCTTGGATTGACCACTGGGATTATCTTACCCGCTACCCACTGGACATTACCCTTTTGCATTTTTCTCAGCGCGCCAAGGGCCATCCGCTTGCAATATTTCTTGCCTCAGCTACCCACCCGTGAGCCAAACAAGCACACACACACACACACACACACACACACACACACACACACACACACACACACACACACACACACGTACTCAGGTATGTACAGTTACGCTCGGGTTCAAGTTAATAAACGCCAAACGCACCAACGTTTCTCAAACGTTTCCGAAACACTTTCAGTGAAAGTCAAACGTTTTGCAAACGCGTAGCAAACACTTTGCAAACACTTTCCAAACGCTTTACAAACACTTTGCCAAACGCTTTCAAACACTTTTGCAAACGCTTTCAAACACTTTGGCGAACGCGTTTGGTGAAAGCCGAACGTTTTCAAACACTTTTCCAAACGCTTTCAAACACTTTACACTTTGCGCCAAACGTATGTGATACATGTACATGTACACTTGGTAATCTAATTTTAATGACAGGAATATTTTTAACAAGTGTCTAAAAAGCTGTTGACTCAGACTAGAAAGTGTTAAAGCCTCAGATATTCTGGCTTCAAGGGCGGATCCAGATTTTTTTCGGGGGGGGGGGGGAGGGAGTGTCAGTGAGTTGAGGGTGAAGCCCGAATGCGAGTGCCGACGGCACAAAGCTTTGGGGGGGGGGGGGGGGCGGTCTGGAGGGCCTCCCCGGAAAATTATCAAACATAGATGCTCTCATATGCGTTTTCTTGGCATTTGCTACTGCATTTTCATACGGACTATTTGGATTTTCAGGGATGAAAACTTCATTTATCTCGGCTCCACAAATCAAATTCCGCTTTATATGTGGTTCAAATTAACATAAATTGAAGAAAAGAAAAAATGAGTCAGTGACAAATAATTCCTGGAAATATATATTTGTCACCTTTCCCTGCTAATATTTATATTGTTACTGGTAATCAACAATATTATGACATGGTCATACCTAATTAAGGAAGAAAATAAGTATAGGTAGAAGAAAACAAATAATATGCCTACATTAACAGGTTTAACGCTTCATTTATTATAAAGTTACAGATCTTTCAGTAGCAAGTATACCCAGTCGCTATCATACTTTTTCTGAAAGTGAAGTTCTTGAAAAAAAGGCTAACTTTTAAACTTTCGAATGGAAATACAGAAGCAGCTCAATTTAAGTACTGTTTCGCTTACTAAGCCAAGCAATAGAATTAGCTCCAGTGGAGTAAGCCAGGCGATACTCCATTGGTCCTTGGAGTAATTATATATATTTTAATTGAAAATTAGGAACTATTTCGGAGTAAATTTATGGGCAATATCATGATCAGATCATGCATCATGATCTGATCATGATATTGCCTATGGATTTACTCCGAAACAGTTTTTGAAAGATAAAGTATTCATGACATCTTAAATGAAGAATTAAGTCTTTAACTAATTTTAGTTGAATTAGACACTTGAGTCAACGTATTTGGATCGTTTTTTATACAAATATATACAACCTATAATGCTGGATAAGTGCACATTTACATGTAGGTACATGATATATTGCTGGACCTGTTGAAAATACGTTTGGAGATTCTTCATCATTTAAATGGAAGTGTTTGAAATGCATAGTGTTTTAATCCGTTCCTGAAAGTGTTTGAAATCGTTCGTGTAATTGTTTAACGCGTTTGGAAAGTGTTTGAACGCGTTTGGAGAAGTGTTCGGTAGCTTTGTGAAAGTGGTCGAACGTTTTGTAAAAGTGTTTGAGATTTTTCCCAAACGCTTTCCAAACGCTTCCCAAACACATTCCAAACACTTTCCAAACACATTCCAAACGTTTTCAAACGTTTCCAAACACAAGCCAAACACCAGCGAAACGCGAAAAAAGCGTTTGGCTGTTAACTTTTAGCCGGGCGTTACTATATATATATATATATATATATATATATATATATATATACATATATATATATATATATATATATATATATATATATATATATATATATATATATATATATATATATATATATATATATATATATATATATATATATATATATATATATATATATATATATACATATATATATATATATATATATATATATATATATATATATATATATATATATATATATATATATATATATATATATATATGTATATGTATACCAAAAAGGGGTCGTCATGTCTGTTCTGGGCGACTCGCAATTTCATTGAACTGCCGAGTATATCAGGCAGTTTCTTTTCGAACCGTCTCGACAATGAAATTAAATCGTGTAGTCAGTTACAGCCACAAACATGTAAGTAATACTAAAAAGTAGTTTGCGACCGGTGTTCTTGCTTCTAAATACCGACATTTTATATTCTGTATTATTACAGACTTGACGACGAGGGGTGTTTTCTGCGCATAGCATGCAGCAATTTCTCCAGAGCAACACGGCAAAATGTTCCAGTGGAAATGGTTGAACCCATGTATCAGGCTCTTAAGGCTTTTAATGATGCTATTTGCAACCCGGAGAACCACATTAAGCATACACTGGAAAAAGGTGGGCACATTGCTTAATACGCTGACACTGACAGAAATCAATTATATATATATATATATATATATATATATATATATATATATATATATATATATATATATATATATATATATATATATACATATATATATATATATATATATATATATATATATATATATAATTTAAGACGATGCATACCATTAATCAATGGATACTCATTAAAATGGTATAATGTAAATCGATGCAGATCGTCTCCAAGTTTCGAGACTAACACCTTTGCTCAGAGTTTATTTTACTGTTTAAGTTCTTGGCTTCAAAAGTCTAATTTTTGATGTGTCAAAATATCCAAAACAAACTTTCGAGTAAGAACTTGGTATGAAGGAGAACAAAGATAGACTTTTGTCCAACATTGTTCCAAGTTAAAAAGAAAATGAAAGTGATTAATATTTTCATTGAAACCATTTTGCATCTTGTTTCTGACCTAAATTAGGTGAACACGTGCCTTAATATGGCTACATATTTTGTAATTAAATTGAAAAAAAAAAGACTACTATAGTCTTATTCAGCGTTCTGATGAGAACGAGACTTAATTCGAGCACACTATGTTGTCGTTGTAACTAGTTGAGAAATAATAAACTAACCATATTGCCATTCAATTAAGAATTTAAGGTAACTGTTAAAACTGTTAACTGACAGTTAAAGTTTGTAAGAATTTTTTCTTATAGAACCTAAATATTTACATTTACAGGTGAAATTATATGCATGAATAACCAGCGAGTGATGCATGGCCGCAAGGCTTTCAATTGGGGAAAGGTGGTCATCGCCATCTGGAGGGAGGATATATTGAATGGGATGACTTGCGGTCAATGTACAGAGTGTTGGCGGCAGAAATTGGCACAGCGATATAACCGAGAATCTGAGAAGTGAACTGTGTGTAGTGGAAAAAACGAAAACCTTGCGGAATTCCGAGATATACTCAATGATTACTAATTCATTCATTGAGAAGTTCTATAACACAGCACTTTTTTTAAAGTATGAATTCACTATATTTGTCAGTCATGATATAGACCTGTCGAATTTGGACCCATGCTCAAGGAGTGCATGATTGTAATGAACTATTTATCGATCCTAGACTGTGTCGCTGATGTTAGGTCTGTCATGACATGGCAAGTACACTACTTAGCTGAAGCCCTGCCTCTGCCAAGTCCACTGTGCTAAGCCTATGTAATTATTTAAAAGGTCATCAATATTTATTCTACACATGTCAGCTTGTACGTGCAGATGAAAATTGTATCGTCATTTCTGCATACTGGTCTCGTTCTTATGGTAGTGGATTCTATGACCCTATAGGCATGTTTAAATGCCATTCTACCTCTGTAAATGGGTTCTATGGACCTATAGGTATGCTTGAACACATTTAACTTTTGGTGTATCTGCACCCCTTAAACGCAAATAGACTAATTGGCGCCGGACGACTGATTTTGGGCAAAGTATTTTGTTGTTCCTACCTGTAAGTCTTTGTGATAATTGGTAAAATGATCTAGATACTAATATAAATTCTTTTCTTCCTGTGAGTAGAAATTACATTTGACAAGAACCTGAAAATATATATAAGAAGAGAGAAATGAAAACGTAAACATGTTCTATTAGATACATGATGAGGCTCCAGTCATACACACAGACACAAAATTCTTCACACTGAAGGGTTAATAAGAGACATAATCAACACGCATTTCACATATCAAATTAAATCCCATTTTAAAAAATTCGAATGTATATAATATATGTTTATATATATATATATATATATATATATATATATATATATATATATATATATATATATATATATATATATATATACATTTTACATTGGCGAGTTATATTTGTTTTGGGTGACTTAAAATCAAAACCATGTTTCACCGAAAAATTGTACCACTTAATTGTGACGCGCCAGAAACAATGACGTAGCGCGTTAATACGTGCACGAATGTGAGTTGCGATGTGCGATACCACATCAAATTATGAAGTGCAGTGGCCGTATTTACAAAGAATTTGACCTGACCCTGCCTTTGATCCTAAAAATAAATTGGTGCACTGTTGCCCTGAACTATTTCATCCTTGGCCTGGTATGTGAGTCCAAATTTCCAGGAATAAACAAACTGTCTTCTGAGCAGCTGTACTACCTCTCTTTTCATTTTATCAAATCATTCAAATTTGTTTAATCCAGTACATTATTTTTACAATGAATTTAAATTTGGGTCAAATTAAGATTAAGCCATGACGCTGAAATGTTCATCATATGCTTGGCACACTACCCAGAGGGCAGAAAAGTTCACACTAAAATTGTTCATGCGACCCAGGATTAAGGAATCAAAACAGGCTGATTTTTAATTTGATTATAAATTTCTCATCAGAGTAAAATTATTTGTGGATTTGGCCGCTGATGTTTATTTTTGGAGATTCTAATATGCTTATTCATATTGGTATATATATATATATATATATATATATATATATTATATATATATATATATATATATATATATATATATGAACATATCATCAAATATCTAATTACAGCACTAATTCGATTTAATCTATTGTACTATTAATTAGTATTTGAACATATCATCAAATATTTGAATACAACATCGATTCAATTTAATCTATTTATGAAATGAATTTGAAGATATATCTAATTCTGGAAAAGTTATCTTTTATTTATCGTGAGACAAAATCCGACTAATATTTCATGTTCGGAACGAGCGGGACTCGAACCTGCAATCTTTGGCACCAGTCGCCTAGCTGAAATGGGAAACGCACATATCTTCTCGACCAAATCCCCATTCTTAAAAAGAATGGTTCAATGGAGGTAGTTATGTGCGAGTGCCATATCAACACCGTAATACAGTATGTTTACTGAGTCGGCATATTTTTTTTTAATGTTATCATCAATTGCATTTAATGATACTACCCAAGCGATGTATTAATATGGTATATTTAAGCATATGTCCAAATGTATTTAGTCATATCATCAAATCGTTTTTGTCATATGTTGAGGTACCCAGATATTTAATCGTATCACTGTTATAGGATTTCTGATATGTGGAGTTCAATTTCATGTTATGTTCAAATGCGACCCGGACTACAAGATAATAAATGCCCCTCAGTGACTGGAGCTAAAAAAAATAAAATAAAATTTGCAAGACACGGAACGCTCATCGCGGTCTCCGCAAATCAATTAAGTAATTAATTATCCAATTTAACGTTGCTATTTTTCTTCACTGACTGAAGCATATACATACATACAAACATACATACATACATACATACACAGACACGCATACATACATACATACATATATGGAGGAAATAAAGAATATATATATATATATATATATATATATATATATATATATATATATATATATATATATAAATATATATATATATATATATATATATATATATATATATATATATATATATTCATTCTACAACGTCACTTCCGGTTTATTTGATCATTACATTAAATATTTAGGGTTATCACTGAATATTTGGTGTTATGATCAATTCAGATCAAACAGGAAGGGTATTTTTTTCAGATCCAGAAGTAATAGATGATATGTTTAAATTGCTTTAATAATAACACTAAATGGATTTCAACATAAGACGAAATAAAGTCTTTTCAATCATAATGAATCGATATAATATTATCATTAAATAGAATTATATTTATGTCGAAACGATTTCCCATTTAGACTTATCATGAAACCGTTTTGATGATATAAAATGCAATTCATGAAAACACAAAATGCATTGAGTGACATAAAAAAGAACATTTCAACATAACAATAAATGCATTTAGTTATTTTATCATCAACTATTTAATGATGTCTTCCAATACTGAATAAAAGGAGAAAAATGGAGTTATATATATATACTTATATATATATATATATATATATATATATATATGTATATATATATATATATATATATATATATATATATATATATATATATATTACTTAAGCTACTAATCAGTCACTTAAAGGCAAAGCAAATCACCAAAAATAGATTGATAAAAGTGGACCACTTTTCAAGAAAGGGGTGTAACATCATCATGCTTAAAGCCTGTGACATCACTCCTTAAACCTTGTGATGTCATGGCCATATCCTGTCAATCAAATTGCTAAGTCAGTGAGCCCCTTTGAAGCCCTTTCTCTTGCCTTTGGTGTTTGTGTTGTTCATAAGCTTAAGACAATTATCTCAGTGGAGAACTCCAGTAGCACAATGGTAGGCTACATGTCAATCAAGGATATAATAACAGTTGCCTTGGATATAATTACATACATGTTTAGCTAGTTCACCGCTAGATGGCAATAAGTAATCAGTAATGCATTTAACAGTCGAGGCTACATGTAGCTTTTAAAATCAATTAAGAAACTCTTGTATCAAATAGCTATCTATGGCCAAATCAACTCTATGAATAAAAATGTTGGGCCATAGGACAATTACGACCAGGCTATTTTTTTTTTATATATATACAGCACCCTTCTTCAAATTTAAGCCCAGAGAATACAGATGCTATAATATTATAGGTGACTGGCTCATAAGGATTTTGTTTTGTTTGTTTTTGATTTTTTTGTTGTTGTTGTTGTTGTTTTTTTTTAGTTTTTTTTGTTTTGTTTTGTTTTGTTTTTGTTTTTTTGTTTTTGTTTTTTTTTTTTTTTTTTATTTTTTATTTTTTTTTTTGTTTTTTGTTTTTGGTTTTGGTTTTTGTGTTGTTTTTGTTTTTGTTTGTTTTTTTTGTTTTGTTTTTGTTTTGTTTTTGTTTGCTTCTTTGGGGGGAAGGGGTTGTTTATTTAATTATGTTTTTGTGTGGTTTTGTTTCCTTTTTCTCTGTTTCTCTTTATGTTCTTAAAAAGAAAAGACAAGACAAGAGAGGAGGGGAGGAGAGAGGGCAGCAGAGAAGAGAAGAGACGAATAGATACGACAAGGAATAAGAGGAGGGACTAGAAGACAAAGAATTGACTTGTACACGTATAAATGCTGTACACCGTCCCTAACCATGGCAGGTTGTGCTGTTATTCATATCAACGCAAATTCATAGAATGACATAAATTAGTGAAGCATTCCAGTGGTATAGTGAATAACGGCGATAGACCCAGTTAAGATAAATACCTTTCAAGCCTCATGAGAAAACCCAGTCAATGGTTGTGAAAAAGGAGTTGGCAATTACGGAACCGGTCACAGGACTACCTTTTGAACATTTTAAATATAGGTTAGCTACCCAGGAATGCATTATTTCTAGGAAAACACGATGCCGACTTGGTCAGGCTGAGGCTCACAAAAAGGTGGTACGTCCACTGAGACCAAATAGTGGTAACGGTACCAATGGTAATTATAGTTAGAGTTTCCCCTGATAAAAAAACTGGTTGAGTTTTTTTCCCCTTTTTTGAGGGAGGGGGGCTTTTTTTTTACCCCTCACTCCTCTTCCCATATACACACAATAGCGGTATGTTGTATTCCCGTGGACCGCTATGTTGTATGAACGATCTTCGTTCCGCCATCAGAGAACTTTGAAGTTTTGGTGGAGGAATAATTCAATTCATGAAGTGCTTAGTTAATTGATTTATAAGTTGAATACTATCGTCCTCTTCATCATTATTATCACCACCATCACCATTGTTGCAGCAATAAAGCTCATAGTTCAAATCTCAATCTTAAATTGTATATGTGCTTTGCGCGGCAAAATTGTGCGAAAATGAATCCTAAGTCGCCTTACTTATATTTTTTTATCTGTAAATGCAGTTGCTTTACATGGTTTGAAATTTGCCGCACAATTGTCAATCAGGAGAATACTTGTTACCGTGACATTTTGATAATACATGGAAATATCAGTTGTTACTATATATCAGTCTCATATACAAATTGGATGCATACCATGCATAAGTATGATGCAATGACTTTATATATCTGAGCATCTGATCTGACCAAGTTCTTTAAATATATAGATTTAAGTTGCACAAACGTTTAACGTTGAGAAATACTTGTGTCGTAAAGATCTGTGGAATTTTCGCGCATGACAGGAGTCGCCACGCCACATGCAATTCTATAAATGTTATGGACTCCAAATGCATAATTAATAAGTACGAATAGGAAGATAACCAGATTTCGTCAATTTGTTAAAAATTTGTTCAGACACAATAAGACTACACATATAGAGAGAGAGACAGACAGACAGACAGATAGATAGATAGATAGCTAGATAGGTAGATAGATAGATAGATAGAGAGAGAGAGAGAGAGAGAGAGAGAGAGAGAGAGAGAGAAAGAGAGAGAGAGAGTGTGTGTGTGTGTAAAGTTAGCGCATATGAATAACTACAATGGCTGTGCCTGCTACCATTATTTTTAGCTTGCCTTATTGCACCCATATACTTATAATTTTTTCCATGCGACTGGAAAGCCATGTACGACCGGCAAATTAGGAGAAACGACCCTGTCATTCGGCTGCATAACGGATCTGAAATTTGGCAGCACATACCACGTTCATGGTGTGCGCTTGAGGGATCACCTAATTTATTTTACTTAAGTACTTGCACAGTGCACTTGCGGGTCTCTCGCTAAGGCGTAGGTGATACTTATACCGAAAAGAAAGAACTTTGCATAAAGGCACAGAAATAAAGGTTTTGGGTTGCTTGCATGACAAGGTTCAGATATGACCTTTGTACAAGTCTCCCACATTTATGTATACTTTGCTTCAAATGATATATCCTACATTTCATTGTATTGGTTGAATGGAATTATTGCTGGTCCCTGCCCAGAAAGTTTATTGAAAGATAAAATCACAAAAAATGCGTTCATGCGTAAGGTAGTTTTCATGGAGAACGAAATTTCTGGAATGTTCAGTCATTGTTTGTCAGATAAAATTGTCAAATGACATGTTCCAATCAATTATTATTATTATTATTATTATTATTATTATTATTATTATTATTATTATTATTATTATTATTATTATTATTATTATTATTATTATTATTATTATTATTATTATTATCATTATTATTATTATTGTTATTATTGTTGTGGTTGTTGTTGTTGTTGTTGTTGTAGTTGTTGTTGTTGTTTTCGCAAATTTTGTGGCCGGTTGCGACCGGTTGCGACCGGTTGCGACCGGCCACATGTGGATCCAGATGGTGAGCAGGAAAACGTCACGTAATATTTATCTCTCGTGCACATGCCAACATAGCAGTCATCCCACTCACTCAGTCATTGAGGAAGCGTTTACTTCAGATTAAAATCCGGCAAGTACAACGTTGCCGTTGTCCTACCCATTACAACCACCACAATTGCATGGTGAAACATAGCCTATCTCCAACCTGTCACGAACAACGGGGCTGGCTTGCGCATATACATACATATATATATATATATATATATATATATATATATATATATATATATATATATATATATATATATATATATATATATATATATATATATATATATAATGCTGTGTACAATGCGGTGTACAATGATTGATGCATTTAGTTCCGAATTTAAGAAGACACTTGTGCTTTCCAGTTTAGCTGAGTTTCATATAATTGCCATTGGGACCCATGGAGATGCATGACTCCGTAACAACAAATTGATGTGTGCCGATGTAAATATCTTGCGAAGTGCGTTATAGTCACACACATTCGGTAAATTAGTATATTTACTTGCATGCATGAATCAGGTCTTGTATTATTACGATTTCTCTTTGTTAAAGAGAAGCCACTTGCAATTTTCGGATTCGGTAGCTTATGGCCTACATGTATGAGCTGCATGTATATTACGTGACTTAATTATTCATTATTTGCTGCCTGTAATTCTAAATCACAATGAACTTATTAATCTATTCAGGCACAGCAACGTGCGTTTGTGTTCTACATGGAAGAAATATCTCCTTTGCCTCTTTAATTAAAGACCTATTCGGTGGTAGTGATGCGACAGAGGTTGAAGATGTAAGAGTCATCAATTTCATTATTTTGGACTGTTCTGTAGTGAAATCCCAAATCGAATGCGACAGAAATGCAGGCCCGTAGGCGGGGGGGGGGGGGGGGGGGGGGGAGTAAAAAACAAGAGGATCATGATGATCCTGTGCTCAGCTGACATGCATATGTTCAATTTAAAAAAATGCCCAAAAATTTATGCAAAAACCAATATAGTGTGACCATTTGAATAAAATATGTAGAAACCTATCAAAGGTATATTTCTACAAAGTGCGCCATAAATATGGCGAAAATTAGGTATTAAGTGTTTCCATTACAAGAAATCTCCATGTTCAGGTTTCGTAATTTCTTCTTTTTTTATTTTGTACTTTTTAAAAAAATGAATGAAAAAATGAACCGAGTCAACCTTTTGAAGAACTTTGTTTGACCCTTCTACAAGGAACATATCCACCAAGTTTCAGCTTCATCCGAGTGACGGTCCTCGAAAAGGAGTCGAAAATAACAAAAAATCACAAAAATGGACAAAAATTGCAGCACCATCTGGTGAACAAATTCTGAACTAAGAATTCCCAGGAGTGTCCCTGTGAGATATCAAAGCAACTGGGTGAGCGGTCTCTGAGAAGATGTTTGAAGATTTTGCCCCCCCCCCCAAAAAAAATCATAAAAAATCCAAAAATCACTGGAGCATGACCATTTGATCAAACTTGGTAGAGACTCACCCAGGGTACATCCCCACCAAGTTTGAAGTAAATCTGGCTTACGGTTTTTCAGGAGAAGTCGAAAATGTAAATTGCGGCCGATGACGGACAGACAGATGACGGACCCTCAAAAAAGCTCAGCTAACTGACTAGTCAGCTCAGCTAAAAATGTGAATTAGCATTAAAATGTCCATTGACTTGCATAGTACTCAATAGGAAAGCTGCATTGACCAACAAGTACCTGAATTGAAAAAAAATCGTTAAAAATCAGGAATCCACAGCAGTGCCACCTAGTGAACAACTCTGTTGACCCTTCTAAAGGAACATATCGACCATGTTTAGCTTAATCTGAGTGGCAGCTCAGGAGAAGAAGTCGAAAATAGCTAAAACACACAAAAAATCATAAAAAGTAGGAAAAAATCGCAGCGCCTCTTCGTGAATAAATTAAAGAACTAGGAGAAGGAGAAAAATCCAAAAATCACTGGAGCGTGACCATTTGAACAAACGTAGTAGAGACTCATACAGGGTACATCCCCACCAAGTTTGAAGTAAATCTGGATGACGGTTTTGGAGAAGAAGTCAAAAATGTGAATCAGCATTAGAATGTCCATTGACTTCCATAGTAATCAAAAGGAAAGCTGCAATGACCGACAAGTACCTGAATTGAAAAAAAATGTTAGAAAAAAAACTGGAATCCACAGCAGTGCCACGCAGTGAACAACTTTCTTTGACTCTTCTACAAGGAACATATCCACCACCTTTCAGCTTAATCTGAGTGATGGTTCTGGGGAAGAAGTCAAAAATAGAAAACAATATCGCAGCGTCACCTGGTGAACAAATTAAGAACTAGGAGTCCCTGGGAGTGTTCCTGTGTGACATCGAAGCAATTGGGTGAGCGGTTTCGGAGAAGATTTTTCAAGATTTCACCCAAAAATGGAAAAAAAAATCATAAAAAATCCAAAAATCACTAGACCGTGACCATTTGAACAATCTTGGTAGAAACTTACCCAAGGCACATCCCCACCAAGTTTGAAGTGGATCTGGCAGACGGTTTTTGAGAAGAAGTCGAAAATGTGAATTGTGGACGGACGGATGGCCTACCCTCCTAAAAGCTCAGCTGACTTATCAGCTGAGCTAAAAAAAATAATAAAAAATAAAATGAAATAAAATAAAAAAGGGAAAACAACAAGGGAAATTTCTCTGAAGTTTAGAACAGTGGGCCCATTGTAGGCTGCTATCTCATTAACAGCGTGAGTGAGCGAGCTTTTATGGCTCCGCATGCGTATTGACAGCTATACATCTCCTGTGGTATGCCGATGAGGTTTCACGCCAGAAATTTAACCTGTAGAAACACAGACGAACAGAGCTACCACCTTCTAGTTCACTTAATGGATAACTAACATATATATATTTCATACACCAAAATGTTCGTAAATTTTTTACGTCAAATAAACACCAGAAAACATTGGCATGAATGGGAAGTTTTTCAGCAAATTGACGTGACAACCAGCTCTGATTAGTACAACTTGCAATATCATTGCGTGCACACAGCGTTGACTCCAGCTCAACCACTGTGTATACTGGTGCAAGTGTACATACCTTCTTACCATAAGCACATGTTAATATAAGATATAACAGAACGGTAAATTATCCAATCAGAAGAGTACTCAGTATCTATCCAAAGAAGTTGATTTTCTTCGTCATCCCTTACTGCGCATGCGCACATGGGCCTAGACATTTTGTTTTTTAGGCACCCAAGGGTAATTTTCGCAGTTTTATTTGCATCAAAGTCTCACACTTACCAGCCATGGAAACCATGATAATAATTCATAACTGTGCTTCAGAAAACGTTGTCGGCAGAGTGTAATGAAAGATAACGATTCACCGACTTGCAATGTTAACACCTCTATGTAACCGGACCTGGAAAACATGCTTCTGGGGCTAAAAGTGGGTTTCCGCGGAATAGAAAACTTGACAGGTGTGAGGGTAACCTAAATAAACGTCCCAAGGTATATGGTATTTGTTGCGCATGTTGCGTCTCACCTTACTCATATCTGCACACTGTGCAGTCAGCAGGTCGCTTCTCGGGGCCTTTCAAATCGCAACTTCTGGTCACACTTATCCCCCAGGGGCCCCAGAACCCCATGTTGCCAAAGCCTGCTCCGATTTTGATGTTGTCGCGCAACAATCCAACAATCACTCTCCGTAAGCACTATGTCTCTGCCACAGGATGCGGGACTAGTTCATTGGCGATATGAAAATCTTGGGAAAAATAATTAGATTTGTGGAACCATGTCTATTAAAAAAAAAAGGTTCTATGAGCCTGATGATTTTGTTCATTTGTTCAAGGTAGTAGGGCCTCGCCCCTCAACACTGGTTTAGTAAATGGCCGCTAGAGAAACCTAACGACCAGGTGCTTATACTGCCTGATCCACCGACGCTATTCTCGACACTTTGTAATGCTGACGTTCGCATCTTAGGCTATGCCTACAACATATCAAGAATATGGCTAAATTAGAAAAAAAAAAGATAAAATTATGAAACCACTATATTCCCAGCATGCTTTGTCAATATGGCTGCGCCCTTCTGACTGACACCGGCTTTGGAAGTACTTCGCAAATTTTGCTTAAGTGACAGCAGTGTGATGGGTCCATGGGTTCTGAGTGAGTAATTTGAAAGAATGTAAACCTCTGATCCAAGAATGAATTTAATTGGATGTTGTGATTGGTGTTGTTTTAAATGAAAAATTAAACAGATTTTCATATGGGTGATTGACCAAATGGTGAATAGACCTTGGGGTCAGAGCTAGGGTACCACAACCAGGGCTACACAGAATTTCAAAGTAAAAAAAAAAAATGAAGGGAAAGTAGTGGGAGACCCCCGCTAAAGTTGGGAGATTTGACATGTATGCAAAGGATCAATATAGTTGTTATTGGTTTGAAAATACCACTCTTGCACATACTTTGAGGCATGCATGTTGTAAACCTGTGGAAATATCTTTAAACTTGAGGCCTAGGGGACGAGACTAGATATAAGGAAATACAGTTCACTGTTAGCGTAGTTGTAATTTAAAACAGTTTACTGGACTTTTTAGTGTCAGCATCAAGTGTGAATACTCTTAAACGCAGGCTGGACGCACATTGGAAAGACCAACCGATAAAATTTATTTATGAAGACACACTACAAACAAGTTGCAAGAAACTGGAATGTAGTTTTCACACAATTGAATGTTGATGTTGAAATAATTTGTAAAATTAATGTCTCAGATGAGTAAATTCTTCTTCGAAAATGAAACATTACTTTCATATGGAAGTAGGTTCAACCTAATGGTAGCAAGCGGAGCCACACCTAGATAGCTATGTCACACAGTGACTGGCATTCTGAAACTTGTGCCATGTGCAGTTGTTACAAAAAGTTTCAAATTCCATGGAGGAAAAATGGCGATAATCGGAGAAAATTGTGACATCGGATGAACAAAAATTCACCCAAACGATGTTAAATCTGGGAAAACTAGAGATGCCTAATACACCAAATAAGAGAACTGAATGTGAATCAATGATCCACGTGAATGGGTTCCCAAACACTGCGCTGGGGAGCTACTGAAGGTAGATAATGGTGATAATTTGGATATGACCATGTTATTTCAAGTTGTATACACAGTAGGTTTGGATTGATGAATTACCTTATTTTTTAAACATGTTCATGTGTTACATATAGAACTTGCTTCGCTTGCTATTGAGAGCTGTACATAGAGGACTATAGACTTAAGTGCAGTATTACTACATACGACCTGAACTGATCGAGACTCCCTATTCAGAAGTGCCTCTGTGTGTTCATTCCTGTGTCTTAGTTAGGCCATTGCTATTGTACGGGTTTGTACGCCTTCTGCCCCGTGTCATTCATAATAGCGATCTCTTACCATAAACACGTGAATATAGGATATAACAGAACAGTAAATTATTCAATCATAAGAGTACTCAGTATCTTGCCAAAAAAGTTGATTTTTTTCATACCCCCCTACTGCGCATGGACACATGGACACAGTCATTGCCTTTTTATGCATCCCAGGTAGTTTATGCAGTTTTATTTATACCAAAGTCTCAAACTTACCAGCCTTGATGGAAATTATGTCAATTATTCATAACTGTTCAGAAAACGTCGATAGAGTGTAATGAATGACAACAATTCACCAACTTGCATAGTTAACACCTCGATGGAACATGGACCTGGCAAACAGGCTTCTGGGGCTGGAAATGGGTTTCCGGGGAATAGAAAAACCTTGCAGGTGTGAGTGTATCCTAAAAAACATTCCAAAGTATGTAGTATTTGTTGCGCATTTCTCACTTGACAAATATCTGTATACTGTGCAGTCATTAGGTCGCTTCCTGGCACCTTCCAGATCGCAACTTCCAGTCACACTTATCCCCCAGATTTGGTGTTGGCACTCGAGAACCAGTCTCCGCACGCACTACTTCTCTGCCAAGGGATATGGAACTAGTGTGATTGCGACTTAAATTTTCGGAACACTGTCCAACAAAAAGAAAGGCTATATGGCAGATAATTTCATTCAGCTGTTCAAGGTACTACAGCCTCACCCCTCTAGACTGGTTTAGTAAATGGCAGCTAGAGGGACCAGGTGCTACTGCCTGATCCACTGATGTTGTTATTGATATCAAGTGTCAGCGAGCTCTTACCATAAACACATGTGAATATAGGATATAACAGAGCGGTAAATTATCCAATCAGAAGAGTACTCAGTATCTATCCAACGAAGTTAATTTTCTTCGTCACCTCGTACTGCGCACGCGCAAATGGGCGCCGCCATTGCGTTTTTTAGACACCACAGGTAAATTTCGCATTTTTATTTACACCAAAGTCTCAAACCTACCAGCCTTTATGGAAATCGTGTCAATAATTAATGACTGGGCTTCAGAAAACATTGTTTGCATAGTGTAATAAATGATAACAATTCACCGACTTGCATCGTTAACACCTCGATGGAACGTGGACCTGACGAACAAGCTTCTGGGTTGGAAGTGGGTTTCCACAGGTGTGAGGGCAACCTAAATAAACATCCCAAAGTGTGTGGTATTTGTTGTGCATGTTGCGTTTCACCTTTGTAATATCTGCACACTGTGCAGTCACCAGGTCGCTTCTGTAGGCCTTCCAGATTGCATCTTTCATGCAGTCATATTTATCCCCCAGCGGCCCGCAAAACCCCATGTTGTCAAAATCTGCTCTGATTTGGTGTTGTCGCGCGACAATCCAACAATCACTCTCCATATGCACTACGTCTCTGCCACAGAATATGGCACCTGTTCAATGGCGATATAAAAATATTGCGAACAATTCTTAAATTTGTGGAACAGTGTCTAACAAAAAGAAAGGTTATACAGCAGATAATTTCGTTCATTTGTTCAAGCCTCGCCCCTCTAGACTGGTTTAGTCAATGGCCGCTAGAGGGACCTAACGACCTTGTGCTTTGTACTGCCTGATCCACTGACGTTATTCTCCATACTTTGTAATTCTGATGCTCGCACCTTAGGCTATACCCGCAACATTTTACTTTGTATCTTGGGCTATGCCTTCAACATCTTATTCATATCAGCTCAAAATATACATTGTTTTCCACAATTAAGCCAAAATCTGCTTTTCTGGTAGCAATTTTTTTTAAATACGACCCTTTGCATCCCTAGACCTCATATTGTATTGGCACTCTCCAATTATGTTACCTAAGCACAGGCATAATTACCCCCACTGAACCATAAAAAGTATTCGTTTTTGAGGGGGCGCCATCTTGAAATGAGCGCATCCGTCAAGAGCATGGCATTTCGGGTAATAGTAAAATAAATTCGCACTGAATACTGTTTTTAACGTTCTTTTTCAGGCAGCCTGTAATTCAGTTTCCAATTTTCTTGCTTTAGAATATATATCGCACAGAAATTGCAGTAATACTGGACATTGCAGTGAAAATCAACTTGCAGTCAGTTGGCCGAACAGCGCGACACCTGTTGTGAAAAAGTGGTGTCACTATTTACCGGACTGCACAGGATTGTACCGCATTTCTCAAAATTTCACCGGATGGTACCGAATTGCAGTGCCGGATTTCACAGAATTGTAGATGTTGTAGTTCATTTCGGTACAATTCTGTGCATACCACAGGAGAGGTATAGCTGTCAATATGCATGCATAACCATAAGAGCCGTTGACGCTCGCTATTACTGATTTTGAAATAATAAATGCTTAAGTTTACCAAAATGTATCAGATAGAAGGGTACCAGTAGCTTAAGATGAAAGCTTGTTGATTGGTTTAAACATCTTTTATTAAGGCAATTGGAAAACAGGCATAGCCTATACAAATTCCTCTTGCTTGTTGATTCACAATGTAGGCCTACCACTGTACCACTGCAGCGGATGACAACAGGCCACCATTACTAAATAATAATGCTATATGGTACTGGAGTCAGTTTTCGGGGTATCAGAGTGTTCGTGGTATCGCGTCCTCTTGCCGTACATATTCGACAAAATATGTTATGTGCAGATTGACCTTCATCAAAGGTGTTAAGCACCAACACATTTATCAATTTAACAAGAATATGTAATGACAACATACCCATGTTATTATGCATAAGGACAGGCATGAGGACAGGATAGCACGAAAACTATGATACCCCGAAAACTGGCAAACCCACCATACCAGACTGCACGGTGACAATTTGTAAAATGTACTTGCATTATTAGGGCATGTTTCACTTTTTCTGGTTTTGGTCTTATTTCTGTGAGATAGTAGTGCGCTTACTAAGTTGTAAATGATGTAAAGTAGTCTTTATTAGTTTAGTGTGTTGTAGACCTTAAGATACTGCAGTATAACCCACCCACCCAGGAGCCAGCGTGTGAAAGAAAGAATTAAGCCGCGATAAATAAGGATAAACATTTGGAAAAGGGGAGCACTTTGTTTTCAATTATCTTGACACAGAAGGGAGTGAGGGATCCTTCATTGATATTACAAAATTTGAGTATTCCCTCTTAGCTTTTACAGTACATCAACAGACAACGCAGGTAGATTTACACACCAATGAGGGAAGCAGACCCAAAATAAACAGCATTTTTCTTGTTGACATAGATTTAATGAGTGGTTAGCCATTTCATGTCATTGTTTGTGACAAAAGTACTAAACAGTTTCTTATATGGTCCATCCAGATGTCCAGACAAACATGGGGTGACCAGAGCAGCGTGAACGCGACAGAGAGAAAGCAGCAAAAACATGCCAAACGCTGGATGGTTTTCTCAAAACAAAGAGAACAGCTACGTAATTTATGACTTACTTTTGAGTATGTAGCATGCAGTTAACACCCATTGATAACTGCTTCAAAAATTCTCATGATCAATTTTATTATGGTAACCACGTTTTCTTCTATGTTTGAGAGTGAAAGATGATTTTTGAGAGTGAAATGAAAAAATAAGAATTCCATCCTACTCACGTGGCGTAATGCATTGTCTCTCCTCCAATGAATATTACGCAGGCTGTTTTTTGACGGTCTTCCATGACGCTACCGTCACTCAAAGTGGCGTCGTTGTCGCTGTTCTCCGTGACGTTTTCAAGGTAAATTTCACCATGAAACATAAAGGAAACAGAATCTTACATGACCCAGAGTGACGGACTGTTTTCCTTGTCACCCGAAAGATAGTCACTCGTGACCTGCGGACATTCGTCTACGGGCGCCCTGGTGACAAGGAAAACCGGTCAGTCAGTCTGGGCCATTAGTGTGGGAGCATATGGAGTCCCGTGGGCTTTTCATGAAGATTTTATAAAAGCTACGCAGAAATGTTAAATACATCTGATATAACAGAAAAAAAAACATGTTGGCACTTTGCCAACCTGTTAGATTCAAAATGGCCGCCATTTTTCAAAATGGCTGCCAAATTTAAAATTTTTGTCCAATTACAGGTCCCTTAAAGGTCCTTGCAGTATAAAGCACCTTATTTGGGTATTTATTTTCATAACTCCCGGCTATAAAGTTGGACTTTTATCTTCAAATTGAACCTTGGTCAATTTAGGCTCATATTTGTCTTGAAAGTATCAAATCATTGGATCAAAAGAATGTAAACCGAACCGAGATAAATGACTTTGTTTTGAAACAATATTATGACACCAGTATATTACTACAATAAAAGGCATCATCATCTCCGTTACCAAGTTCATACCTGTGTGACTGGGGGACCTATTTTAAATTATTATCATTCTCATCTTCATCATTGTCACTCTCATATTGTCAATTAACATTGTAACAATATTATGCATGACACATTAAAGTGTATTGCTACAATAAATGACATCATCACCTCCATTACCCCGTTCAGATTTGTATGATTAGGATAACTGTTGTAACTATCATCGGTCTCATCTTCATCATTGTCACACTCGTATTGTGAATAAACATTGAAACAACATTATGACACACTAAAGTGTATTGCTACATTAAATGACATCGTCATCTCCATTACCAAGTTCATACTTGTGTGATTAAGAAAGCTATTTTAACTATCATCGTTCTCATCTTTATCATTGGCACTCTCATATTGTGAGTTGGGATGTCCAGCTGGTGAGTGTCCTACACAGTGGAAGCTGGCCGTATCTGGTGATTGCCATAAACAGTGGCAGTTTGCCATAGCAGTTGGCTTGTTCAGTTGGACAATGAAGATGAAAGCAGTGCATCATAATTCCAGAGTCATCAATATGTTGGATCTACTGTCGGAACTTCATCCAAAATCTACCATTTATGCCAGTTGAGCCACAGGCAAGAAGTTCACCAAGATAAAACTGCAGTACACAAGTGATATGTGAACTGTTCTACATGTGCTGTACATGACAATGATCAGCTAGTAGGATAAGCTAAGATGCACCTTGCATTATTATGAGATGGGATGAATGTACTGGGTTGAGGGTGGGGGGAAACCGTACGACCAAATTTAGTAAATTTCATTTTCTAAACACATAAATTCTGACTACAAAAGTTTCCATTCTGTTAGATACTGCCCAGATTTGATATTTTTCTAGTGGTTTCCTGGGTGTTTAACCCACTCTGGCTGAGAATAGGCTAATAGAGTTGGTATGTTTTTACATTCGGCACATAAAGTGCTGGAGGGCATTGTCATCCCCTACATCGTCAGTCCATCGGTTAATCCGTCTTATCAATGTTACCTTGATATTTAAAAAAATATTCACCATAGTTGTACCAAATTTTTATCAGAGATGCAACTTGAAATTGACCAGTGTGCTATTGAAAACTAATATCCTCTTATTATTTTTAAACTTTTAATCAAACCTTTTAAGAATTTATTTCAAGGCCGTCTGAGTGGCGCACAAAGGGACGATGTTACCATATTATCTCCAAAAATATTCACCATAGCTTTACTAAACATTTGTCACACAAGAACCTTATGATGGACCAGGTTCCTATCGAAAACAGGCTTCCTCTGATTATTTCTTAACTTTTTATGAAACTTTTAAAGTATTTATTTGAAGGCCGCCTGAGTGGCGTCAACCCTGACGATGCTACCGCGATATCTCAAACAATTTTGATCGCGCCTTTACCAAATTTTTGTCAGAGATGCATCTTCTGATGGACCAGGTTCCTATTAAAAACTAGCATCTTCTTGGTATTTATAAACTTTGTATGAAACTTTAAAGTATTTATTTCAAGGCCGTCTGAGTGACGCACGAGTAGACAATGTTACCATAATATCTCAACAAGGATCTATCGCAGCTTCATCAAATTTTCATCAGAGATTGCTAAAAATAATGATAAATTGGATATTCACAGAAAAAATTGATGGTGAAAGGTTTGGGGAAAGAAGAAAAATTAATGTGTGTTTAGTTCTATGGTTGAATTTATAATCATTGACCGAAGGCGTGAAATGAATCAAGGCAGATTCAGATAATGTACAAAAGCAGTGTATATTTGAACATTATAATTTTCTGTTGTCAATAAAAAAACTATAAAAAAAGCAAATTTCATTAGAGATGCACACAATAAAGGACTATGTTCCTATTGAAAACCAGCTTCCTCTCATTATTTTGAAACTTGTTATAAAGCTTTTGAAGTATTTATTTGACGCTCTATGATCATGATTATGATTCAGATTCAGATTCTTTCATTCAACAATAAATTCAATACATTTCAATTGTTAAGTAATAATGACAGAAATATATATAAACAAATGCAAAACAAAAAAATAGGAGAAATGGTACATTATTACCACAGAGAACAGATTGTCAGGATGACCCAGCAAAGGATGAAAACATCCGCTCTCGCATGGGCCACCTAAATGAATTTACTTGGTACGTTAACACCTTGCGTCAGAACAAAGCACCACATGTATGTTAGGACAGTTGAACTGACTGAGATAAAGATAACATAATTACATACAAATATACTTTATGAATCCTCATTACAAAAAAGGCAATTTGGAATAGTACAGGGTTCAGAGTATTGGTCTATGTAGAGTTTTTTAACATATTGAGAGAGAGAGAGAGAGAGAGAGAGAGAGAGAGAGAGAGAGAGAGACAGACAGACAGAAAGAGAGAGAGAGAGACAGACAGAGAGAGACCATAATAGCTCAAGAAGGATTCATCACAGCTTCATCAAATTTTGGGTGCAGTTACACCGTCTTATGACACCTGCTAAGGCTCAAAAACAAAAACAAAAATGCAGAATTGAGGAAAAAAGCGTTGTAGGCGCCGAGGGTAATCCTTATCCGAACGCTATTTTCTTATTATGAGGTGGACACTTAACACCTATTCCGTGCTTTGAAAAGCTGTAAATTCATGGGGCATGTTATCTCTGTTTAGCTCTCATCTATAATTGTTATTCAAAATGTTTTCTGTGGACAAGAGTTAATTGAAGACATGAAAGGAGATGACTTTCTATACAGTTGGCCACTTTTAGGGCAATTAGAGGACTAAACCCCAGAACCAATGGGGTCAATCAAGAATATCTAGAGGCCTTGCTACAGTCATTGTGCAAAAAAGTCTTTGCAAATAAATGTGCTTGGATTATGGCAAGAATGTGTTCAGTCTTTCGATATAAATAAAGACTCAGCAAGTAATCTAAAAGCACTTGGGACACTATTTCTCCAAGCAGTTAGCTCATGCAGATCCACCCATCGGCATGCCAGCACCATGCATTAGTCCTGGACCACCACTTTAGCACCTATACAGCGAATCATTCTGTCAGCACACCAATACTACCATACAGACCTGCAAAATACATTCAAACAACGGGTAAGTTATAATAGGGAACAATGATTTGAACTGATGATCTTCGATAAGATGAAGAAAAAGTATTGATCTAGACTAAAAGGGTAATGAGAGATATTGTCAAGTATCAACAAGTTTTGATGCATAGATTATATGCATGCATTTTTTAGCATATCAGCCATCTTGAAATTTGGTTGGTAACAACTGGTGCTAAGTTTCAAGATTGAAAATCATGACACAATGTTGTTACATGGTTCATGACACATTCTTGTTACATGTTTGGAGTATGATATATAACTCTTAGATAATGTCAGTTGAATATTATTGGTTCTTTATGTAAAATGACATAGTGGCTTGTAGGGGGTGGCGGTGTGTTGTGGCGTTGGGGCAGCCATTTTTAGGAAATTGTGGCTATCTGGAATTGTGATAACTACAGTGCTATACATACCCTCATTGATGCCAGTAACAACCAAAATAAAGGCCAAATCTAAATCAACTATTTTAACGCTCAACATTTATAAGAAACGTGGAAAATATAGATAAAATTTTTCAGATATTTTAAATTTTGGTGTCTAATAATATTCAGGTTTAAGGTTTTATATGTTCTTTAGGGTGTAAATAACATTTCCGAATAGGTGGCATAAAATCTTCATCAAAATCCCACGGGACTTAAAATCATGATATATGCTCACACACTACATGTAAGATCCTCCATGCACATCTAAATTTGATTTATATGTATATGATACATATTTTATGGGTTTAGGCCCTGTATACTCATGATATGTGCTTCATATGTCCTCTAATTTAAAATGCATTGACCTAGTTGTGATTTTACTCATTGAAAGAATAAAAGATGGTATGAGAACGGTGACAGAGTCAAAGTATGCCACACTACAGTACTGTCTACCACAAAAAATTTACTTGAAGGTAATTGAAAATAAAATTCATGCTATACTGGTATATGGTGGCTATCAAGTTAATTTAAAATGCATGCATGCATGTCTGACCTAGTTGTCAAGATTTTACTCAAAAGAATAAAAGATTGTATTTTTTAACTTATGATGGGAAATGATGTCAGTTTTTTTTCCTATGGAGAGACATGTTCCCTGTGATATAAATTCATGCCATAAAAATGACAATGTGATTCAAGCATACTGGTTCCTGTAAATCACAAAATACATATACATATATAATTGTGACTTTATAATGTAAATTATGTTATGGTATTGTGATATAAATAATTTGGTATTTGTGATTATACCCGGCGGCCAGTTTGTCTGAAGGGGTATTGACATCATCATGTCCATGCCTGTGTGTGTACTCTGTTCCCGTCTGGGCCATATCCTTTTAATGCCTTGGTATATTGTCCCGGAACTTTACGCATGCATAGACAAAGACAGAAACATTTGACGTGGAACAAGTAGTCACAGTCCATTGATTTTTAATCTCGGCACACATGATGCTGCATGGGGAGGTGGGTATTATCGTCCCCTGCGTCATTGATCTGTTTGACTTGTCGACGTTACCATTATAACTACAAAGATATTCACTGCAGCTATGTCAAATTGATGACGGAGGTACATCTAAAGACGTACCAGGTTACATGTAAATGGCAGCGCAGAAAGGCAACCAAAACATCCGTATTTTTGCACAGTATGGTATTGTTTACAACACGTATTCGCCCAGATCTTCATTTTTACGTATGTTTCTTGCCTCAATTCACTTCAATGTTACAAAAAAGTCAATTGCTTGCTTAAAAAAAATAAAATCGCTCAATGAATCTACAGTATGAATACGGCATGCAGCCATAGCGTGTAGACGGCGCAACCCGGGTGAGCGAGATTTTATTTCAGGCAGGCTGGCAATGATAGTCACGGTTTAGAGTAATCACAATTGGTGTATTTGTCACATTTTCTCATGTGTCTATTATTTGATATGGAGATTTTTTTGCGAATATTTCTTCTCAAGTTTCTTTTCTACATATTTACACCATGCAAGGCCTAAGGAGGTTTAATGTCTTTGTCAGAGTCCTGACAGCTGTGTGACCCTGTGTATGATAAATGCAAATATCAAGAAACGTCTGTATTGATAAACACTTTAAATAGATAGACAGATAGATAGATAGATAGATAGATAGATAGATAGATAGATAGATAGATAGATAGATAGATAGATAGATAGATAGATAGATAGATAGATAGATAGATAGATAGATGATAAAATGGTGAAACACAATGTGCTGAAGACAATATATATCTTTATACATAAATTTTTGGTAAATAAATATATGAATAAATAAATAAATAAATAAACAAATAAATAAATAAATAAATAAATAAATAAATAAATAAATAAATAAATAAATAAATAAATAAATAAATGAATGAATAAATAAAAATGAAAAATAAATATATAAAGTAAATGAATAAATAAATATATTTTAAAACATTAAAAATGATATCATAAAAATGAAAAAGAAGAATATAGGGCTACATAAAAGTACCAAAATAAACCAAATAAACAAACAAACAAAACCAGAAAAACCCAAATGCTGGTGTAACATATTGATACCTGTCACTATGTGTCAGGAGATAACTTTCGTTGAATTTACTTTCAAACTCAAAATTTTCAGTATGTAAATCTTTCCACGTGCTTTCAAAAATTTAAAAAGTTTACTCGCCCCCCCCCCCCCCGTACCCATGCCATACTGTCCACTCAACCCCCTGCCCCCTTCTTGCATGCGCAATGCTTGAATGGCCCTTTAAAAATTGGAAATTTTCCAGACATTGTGTTTCATCTTGGAAAAATTAATGCACTCATCAACTATCCTTGACATATTTTTGTAGATAAATAGATATACATATACATATATATATATATATACATATATACACACACATATATATATATATATATATATATATATATATATATATATATATATATATATATATATATATGTATATATATATATATATATATATCTTGATCACAGGTGACAAAAATTGGTAAATATATCATGAATATTTGTCGAAATGAACACCCCCCCCCAAAAAAAAATAAATAAATAAAATTAAAAAAAAAAATGAGAAAAGATAAATTTCCCCCCAAACGCATTGTTTATTTAGCAATTTTAAACTTTTGGTTGAGTTTCCGTTGCAGATTGCTCATAATTCTCTGAACCCTTGGCATCAAATTGATATAGTCTAAGACTTGATATATATAGGTGTTTATTTTATTTTTTTATTTTATATATATTCAACTCAAAAGTGAAGCCACTTTAAGGGGTTTCCCACCGCCTTAAGGCAATTTTGGTGACACTTTATTTTGGCACACACACTTGAGCAAAAGGCAAAGCAACATATACCACCGAAAAAGGTGGGTCTGAAGTGATTAAGTTAACAATGCAGATTTAGAACAAAGATTGATCTCTTGACATTCAAAACAATTTTAGATGCAACTTATTTAGTTCTTCCAGCTTTTGACATTGTCATGATAGATGACCATTTTCTTTTGAAAAAAAAATGCAGATTTTAAAAAAATCCATTCATTCATTCATTCATTCATTCATTCATTCATTCATTCATACGTTTATTTATTTATTTACGGAAAAAATATAAAATGCTTCCTTTTAAAATGTTTATTTAATTATTTATTTATTTATTTATTTATTTATTTATTTATTTATTTATTTATTTATTCATTTGTTTGTTTGTTTGTTTGTTTACTTATTTATATTTTATTTATTTATCTATTTATTTATTTTTATTTATCTATCTATCTATTTATATATATATATATCTACCTATTTATTTATTTATTTATTTGTTTATTTATTTATTTATTTATTTATTTATTTATTTATTTATTTAATCATTTATTTATTTATTCCCTTTACCCACCGCGCAACCAGCTGAGCTTTGTCTATAGTTGTGACGTATTAACCTTGCGGCAAGCCAACCAAAATTTCAGCACTTGAACACGCACCTGATATGGAGTCCTATCCCCTAATTTAGAGCCTTCAATGTCCTCTTTGTGAGTTGTATATCAGCCATTTTGGAAGAAAATCATTGCAGATGTTATCTTAGCCAAAGTTGCAGAAGTTATACCAAAAAGTTTGTTGGTTTTTACCGGAAAGGCATGCAATCTCAACACCTCACCTGTCAAGATGAAGCAGCGAATCAGCTTCTTGGTGATGAGGACGGATCCCTCGATTTCCCGGAACTTCGCTGCATACAGATGAATCTAAGTTACGCTTGAGCCACGCTTATCATGACCAGTCAGTTAAAATGCCAGCCTCAGGCAGTGTTATGTTTTCGTGTAACGGGATAAATATTTGAGACTACTTAGGCCTACATTGGATTTGGAACATGCTGGCTTTTATTACCAAAGGTGCACATTCAGAATGGCTTATACGCCCTTGACCTATATCGAGTACCCTTGGCCTTGCTTTGCTGCTTAGCCTGCTACACTGAGCTGATACTGAGCTTGGAATGACCCAACGGCCATTACAATGAACATTAAATGACCCACACGGAAAGCGGAAGAAATTGTTTACCCATATTTTCACCATTTAGAAGCAAAGAAAGTGTTAATAGTAGAAAATACGTCGAATAAGCAGGCGGGTATTACAATGTAAATAAACAGAATATCGATAGGTCGACCTATCGATGTACCTTCTGCTTTTCCCACAGAAGTGCCGCACCAACTGTCTATTTTTGTAGTTTTATGGGTGTTTTAAAGTGATTATTTGAAGGCAGTGTGAGTGAAGCCAAGGAGATAAAACGTTACCGCAACATGCCAAGAAGGATTCGTTGCAGCTTCACCAAATTTTTGTCAGAGATGAAGCTTAAGTTGGAACAGCTGCATTTAAAAAATCAGCTTCTTCCAAATATTGTTTTATTCTTATGAACTATGTAAAGGATTTTGAGGCCATTCCGGTGGTACTGCGATATCTCAAAAGAAAAGCAAAAAAACTGCAGATATACCTTCAAACATGCAACGGAAACTCATCTTAGATCTGAATGACACCCCACGGGACAACCTGACCACCAAGGCTGGTATGTCCTTTTGCACAGGTTAGCAAGTCATGTTGCAGCTGCCGTATGAATTTAATACTGAAAAAAGGCAGTTGTCAGAATCAAATCTGCACACTTGTATGAAATGAATTGAAGGCAAAATGATTGTGGTCTCGGGGGCTAATCCTCTCTGGGAATGTTATTTTGAAATTTTAATGATTTTTGCTCATTGTGTGCGGGCCATATTCTTGGTATATTGTCATGACACTTAATATAATTATGTATGGACAAGAACAAAAAGATGTGTCATGTGAAAAGAATAGTCACTGTCCAATGATTTTTGAATTTTTATGATTGTTATTTTGGTTGTTTTCTTATGCTTCAAAGAAGCCCGTCTTGATTTCATATTGCTCTTGTGAGGAGGGTAGTTGAGGGGGTCTTAAGGGTGAATGTGCATTATATTTTAAAACTTCTTATGCACAGTTATATCATATTTTAAGCGCCCGCCTCATGGGGAGACTCTTTATGTATTCGGGTTGTCCGTCCGTCCGGATGTGCACACTTTCTCTCTAATACGATATCCTGAGAATATCTCAATGTATTTTGCTCAAATTTTGCAATATGTTTATGGTACATGCGAGGATGAACTGATTAGATTTTGGTGTCACTATGACGTAATTTGAACAAATGGCAGCCTGATTAGATTTTCGTTAGGGCTCGTTACTGCGACATCTACAGACTGCTTCCATGAATTTGGTTCAAATTTTGCAGTATGATTGTGTTGCATGCCAAAATGAACTGATTAGATATTGGTGTCACTATGAGCTAATTAAAGCCGATGGCAGCCTAATTAGATGCTCGTTAGGGCTCATTATTGCAAGATCTACAGAATGTATCCATGTAGTTTGCTGAAATTTTGCAATATGACTATCTTAAATGCCCAGATAAACTGATAAGATTTAGCTGTCACTGTGACCTTATTTAAGCAGATGACAGACCCTTCAGTGAACGGTTTGTGTTGAATGCAGTCTAGTTTATGGATAACTTTGCACTAGTAAATACTACTGTCATTTTAAGCATCATTTATGCTTTGCATTTGGCAGAATGAAAATCAAAAATATTTTAAGCTCTGATAGCTGACTTTCCACATGTCCACATTTCACACTGTTTTAATTATTCCCTAAAACTACCCACTACGTTCAGTTCAAAACTTAATGGCTATTTGTATCTAGAAGATCTACACCAAGTTATTATGAAGTTCATCAAACTGATTATATTCTTTTTTCTCATGTTCATTCCTTTTCTGCTTGCAGTGTTACAGACTGCCAAAACAGATATTAGGCACTTCATTAATGGGGCATTGAGTACAGATGAAATTGACAGAGTGATATGGAAATTGAGTGAGGGTGAAAAGTACACCCTCCTTAAACACCACAAGAAGCCATCAGACCTATATGTGTATCCATCAAAGTTTCTTGCTGGCTGTGACAGACATTTCAGAGCAGAGCAGCTAGATGAGTACAAATGGATGGTATACAAAGATATTTTGGATGGTGCATATTGCATTACTGAGTGCTCTTTTCCAAGAACAGAAGCAACAAAGGGCAATTCATAAATAGACCCTTTTTTAGTTGGAACAAGAAAACTGAAACTTGCAGACAGCACGAGTGGTACGAGGTTCATAAAGAGGCAATGGTATTGGATAATGGCATTGTGCACAATGTGGAAAACCCTAAAGAGACAATTGCAGCAAAAATGGACATGACGAGACAGGAAAACACGAGAATGAACAGGGGTAACTAACGACCATCATAAATGTTGTAGTACATGTATATTGTGGCAAACAGTGCGTTGTACTTCGTGGGGATCATGATAATCTCAGTGGACCCGGAAACCCAGGGAACTTCCTTAGCCTTGTTAAACTTTTGGGAAGGCACAATGACAGCAGTGGCACTTATCGTGAGACACCCAGAATGAGAATTGGTACATATCTCTCACCCAGAATCCAAAATGAGCTAGTTGAAATTATTGGCCACCGTGTTCTTTTGGGGACAATTGTAGAGGAGGTTTAATTGGCAAAAAAAAAAATCTACAGTATAATGGCCGATGAAGTCACATCACACAACAAGGAACAGTTGGCATTGTGTGTGAGGTTTGTGGACTCAGACAACAATATAAGGGACGAATTCCTACAGCTCATCCAACTAGAAATGATCACAGAGGAGTACATAGAAAAATCAATACTGTGTATTGGAGAACCATGGTATTAATGTACAGGACATGAAAGGCCAGGGATACGATGGGGCAAGCAACATGTTATCAGAAAATGTTGGCTTTCGGGCACATATCTGACAGGAAGCCAGTCTCGCAACATATGTCCACTGTAGCGGGCACAGTCTGAACCTCGTGTTAAGCCAATGCTGCCAGCTGCCAGAGGTGCGCAATGTTCTTCACAGGCTAAAAGACTGTTGCCGATTTTTCCTTGCCTCACCAAAGAGGAATGGTATCCTGGAGCACATTGTTGCCCAGAATGTCACTCATGAAGAAAATATAAAAGCTCTCCTAGACTTGTGTAGGACAAGATGGGCCGGACGTCACTCTGCCTAACAACACTGAACTTAAACATATGTAATTAATATATATCAAAAAATAATTGAGCTACCTTTATGAAATTGAAAACATTACAGGAAGGGCTACTATGTTGTAAAGTATGAATGACCTTGGCCTATTTTCTCAAGGTCACAAAGGATTTGAATTTGAAAACATGATGTGACTGACATGGGCCTTGTGTTTTGAGCTTGTGAAATACAGGCTTGTGACTGCACAGATACATTAGGCTGATAGGAGAATAAATGATGGAAAATACATGTGGTGACACCTGTGGTTATAATGTGAGACTCTGTCCATGAGGTTGTTTGATTTGTCTCCATTACCTGTTGAGTTGGCTCATTGAACCAGCCTCACCCTGATTGAACTATGTACATCATGGGAATATATTTTTCAGTGTAAGGTTATACACTGGTACCTGCTGTATGTGACCAATGCCATGAGAGACCATTTGGCTTTTGTGACCACATTTCTGATGGCACAGCAGCCTGTATTCTTTGTACCTTTACCCGTCATTCAAGACCATCTGCCATATGTAACCACTTTAGGTTGGGAAAGGGGTAGTCACAAACAGCAGGTACCACTGCATGCGGTTGTGACACTAAGTAAGCATGGTCCCTGAATATATGTCCATGATTTTATTTGATTACGTTGGTGCATTGAACTATGCACATAATAGGAATGTCTTTTGTTTTTAACATTAAAATTAATTTTATAAAAAGTTGGAATCATAGTTGATCATTTGCGTGAGGACCAGTCATGAAAAAAAGTTTGAAAAAGTCATGGAATTTCAAACTGGTTGGACAGTACTGACCCTGTTACAAGCTAAATTAGGGAAGACATCAAAAGGTCGATGTCAGATAAAAACTAACCTAATTTAGTTGAGGGGGGATGGTGGTAAGGCCTGTTAAGTTATCCATCTGACAAATATGGACATAGGCAAAATTATTTACATTTACTTGCAAACCTGTATATAAATACTGATCACAAAAGAAGAAACAAGGAATCAGTTTGAATGGTGAATTATTTTTATTTGACTGTTTTCAGTATCAATCTTTATACATGTATGTGACTATCAAGTTGACAACCACTACAGTGTTGGAGATAGGATATATCACATTCAGGAAGACAGAAGGTCCAATGTTAGGTCAACTTTAGTTTTAAGGGGTGGGGGGTCTGAGCCAAACCTAAACTACTTTAGTTTTTTTTTTTTTTCAAATATTGAACTTTGATGGTTTCACTTCTACCAATGAATAATCCAAAACGTGACATGATGGTGATTTCAAACACGGTCAAATAAAATAATGACAAGAAATGTAATTGAGTATAATTAGTTCCAAAAGGAAACAGAAAATTTGACTTCAAAAACTGGCGGTCTCTCAAAGTAATGACTACTGTAGTGGAATGTACTGTGGAATTTAAACATAGTAAATTACAGGAATTTTTATTCTAAAAGCGCACCAGAGACCACCTCTTTGTGTCTAATTCTTAAAATGTTCCTACCCTGGGAAGGGGGCCCCGCCCCCTTCTTAGCCCCCCCCCCCCCCCCCAGCTCAGTCGCTCCTCTCCCTCGCAGTTCCACTCTTCTTTGAAAAGAACCTCCCCATTTTAAAGGCTGCGAACGGCCCTGCAAAAGACCTTGGCGGGTGTCTCCTTCAGGGGATACACCACCGTCCCAGCGGTTAAGAACAGAGTCAACTGAACTGAATACAATTAAGACAAAGTCTGATCAGTAGGAAGCAAAATACGATCTTCTGGACTCGGAGATCAAAGACTTGGAAAGGGTAACAGCGCCAAGCGCAAGGAATATGAGAAGTCATGAGCTTTTTTCTCACTCTCTTGGCACGTTGGAGCAGTACGGGCGCAGGTGCAGTCGGGGGGGGGGGGGAGGGTGTTTTTGTCTGTTTTTTCCCTTTATTTTCTTTTTTGTCTTGTTTTTGTTTTCGGAATTGTATATATATATATATATATATATATATATATATATATATATATATATATATATATATATATATATATATATATATATATATATATATATATATATAAAATTATGTCATAACAATACCAACACAGGGACGGACCTAAGCCTTAAAATTTGTGCCAGTTGGGGAAGTAAGCCTTTAATTGCTGCAAAATCCGACAAGATTCTTATATAGTTCATGAAAAAATATGTATGTATATATGTATATATATAAATATATATATATATGTATATATATATATATGTATATACATATATATATGTATATATATATATATATATATATATATATATATATATATATATATGTGTGGGGGTGGGGGTGGATGTGTGGGTGTGGGTGTGGGTGTGTGTACTTTGTGATATACAATATAATGTTGACTTAGCATGTAACTGGTAGTTTCCATTTTACTATGAATGTTGAAAAGTAATGGGTAATAAACCCGGGGTAATAAATTTAAACAAGTGGCATAATCACGACCATACAGTCAGTGATAACAGGTTGAATGTTCTGGCGTTATGCAGCTGGCTGCCAGTGATTGTAGATTCAGGTGTTGTTTTTTAACTAGAGATTGATATGACGGGGTTGTAGGTTTGTTGTTTTTGGCACTGTCATCATCACCATAATCACAATTTATATTTTTACCGTCATCACTGTGACTATCATTGTGATCACCATCACCATCATCATCACCATGACCGTTATCATTATCATCACCATGACGTTCAGTACATTTTGTCACCATCACTGTCACCGTCGTCATCATTATCGTTATCACCATAACCTTTATCATTGTCATCGCTATGGCCTTCATCATTTTTTTTGTCATCACGACCATCATTGTCACCATCATCACCATGACCTTCATGATTTTTTGTCAGCATCGTAATCCGCATCATCATCATCATCATCATCATCATCATCATCATTGTTGTTTTATTTTCATTTTCAGTTGACTCTTGCTCACCCACGATTTCAGGTCGCAAAGTACCGCATACACACTTGCTAGCTGTCGGTTACACAGCATGATAAGGTACCCCAGTGCTTGCAATGGAAATATATGATACAAGTGGGATTGTGGAAGGTCTTTGCAGTGGATTTTTTTTTTTTTTTTCATTGAAAAGTTGCACCATATTGATAAGACATGTACACTGAACATAATATTATTGGAATGACATATATTTTTACATCTGATCCCCACTGGTAATTTTGCCACATGTGTTGTAAGTGATGATCAAAAATGTCCCAGCGTATGCAGAGAATGTATCTTTGTGGCTCCTCATGAATTGACTGTTTTTGAAACGAAGTACATGCACTGGATGCAGTGCGTCCATTTGGAACAAGAAAGTACCAACTGCCCTGGAAATAATTTATATCACCTGCAACATGGAAATAGCTGTATCTTCTTTCAATATGGACGGTGAAAACATGTGCTTCTGGTCATATTGTTTTCTTACCAGCAGTGACCGGTCCATGGGTTAAACTATATGACAAGAATTACCTGCATGTCTGTAATTTCTGGTTGAAACGTATGCACTCGCCCACCTCAAATATTATCAAAGCTGTACAAGAATCAATTTATGGAAAATAAAAGTATAATGAAATATAGCGAAAGTTTTCAGATTTTATTTGTTAATCAGTCTTGCACTAAATTATGTTCTTTAATTACTTAAAAAATTAAAAACTAAAAGAAAAGGTCCTTCGCAAATTTTATATAGTTGTGGAAAATACAAAAACATGAATGAGAAAGTAATGGATATGGCTGTTTTACTTCTGGGATATGGGTGATAAAAGTAAGTGAGTCCTTAGTGATATTTGGTTTTCAGTATTAATCATGAAATGAGTGCATGGCACAAAATTATTGACTTCTAATTCATATAGGCCTGTACCGCTGTAAAAGCTTCTTAATTGTTATTCAACACAGATGTGAAAAAAAAATGGGGGGGGGGTACCATTTGGATATTTTAGTTTGGCAAAATGGGGGAAAATTTTCTACAGGATGTTATGTTTCAATCAACCGCCCCCTCCCTCCGCAGCAGTTAATTGAGGCAGGCACACTTTGTCCTACTTGGATGTGCATTTCACTCCGCAACCTTCCACTCTGGTAACGACTTGAGACAACTTTTAAGCTGGGAAGGAAGGCACGACTCAACAACTTTCACGCTGGGAAAGACACGCTCAGGAAGTGACTGCAGTGTGAATACTGTAAAGGCACAAATTTTCCCAAGCATTTAATTTCCCGAATCCTATAAAATTTAAGAAAAACAAAAAACAAAAAAAAAAAAACAGTAAATAGTAAAAAAAAAAAAAAAAAAAAAAACCGCCTCTCGCCTAAGGTTTGGTATTCAAGTAATGTGAGCAAAAAGACGGTCTCTCTCTCTCTCTCTCTCTCTCTCTCTCTCTCTCTCTCTCTCTCTCTCTCTCTCTCTCTCTCTCTCTCTCTCTCTCTCTCTCTCTCTCTCTCTCTCTCTCTCTCTCTCTCTCTCTCTCTCTCGATATTTTAAATGAGATAGGCCTATATGCCTACTATGGAAGGTATTCAACACTCGCTTCTTATATTTCACGAACATTTTAAAGTGCCACCATAATTAATTACTGTAAGCATAAGACGGGAATATAATGATCGTGAATATAATTTGTAGGCTTACATGTAACTTGGTAAATTGAAACTTAACAAGTTCAAGCATCCATTTCCGTATTTCTTAAAATCATTATGAAGACCCGAGACACCCCCTGCAAATAATGATATAATGACACCTTTCAAGAAATACACCAAATATCAGTTGGCCCCTAAATGTATTAGGCCTAGGTCTAATTATGAACTAATCTGAGCAAAAAGACGGGCTCTCTCTTGTTTGCGTTCTGTGTGACGGAATTTGCCAGAAAACCCCAGCCTGGCAAGGGGGTCGTTCCTCCAGCTTTCCAGGCCGGGACACGTCTTAGGCATAAGTTCCTCTGAAATCAATGCTAACGAAGTAATTTTATTAAGAAAACACTAACAGACTTTACTTTTTGCTCTTGCGGTATACTAAATTTTGGATTCTTATATGCAGTGAATTCACCATAAAGGCACTTTGGAATCGTGCGTAGCAGTGAGTGTGGACCGTGATCCGACAACACCAAATCTGAGATGTCAACATGTAGTTTGGGGGGCGCTAAAAGCTGCTCTCCCACTGTAGTGACGTACGTCCCTTGCGATGGATTGCGATTTTAAAACTTCGCTAGCTTCGAAAGACAATCGCAGTGCACAGCAAAGCCAAGAGTGGCAAGACTTCACAAGCGTCACAAACATTACACATGACTTCACACTACTTCGCAACGACTTTTGAAAAGAAAGAAGCGCTTCTTAAATTTGAGAAATTAAAGAAAAAAATCGCCTACGTCGCAAAGAAATCACAAGGAAATCGCTTCTCATCGCTGGAATCGCAATCGAGTCGCCTGGGTTCGAGTGGTTGCAACTCCTGTGAAATGCTTGCGACCCTTGGGACCCCTTGCGAAGTCTCGCGACTTTTTGCTTATCTAGCGATATTATTTATCGACTTTTATCCTTTTTTCTTGCAAACTATTTGCGACATATTGTGTCTCCTTGCCTTTATTTGCGTTGCATTGCGCCATATTGCCCCACCTTGTGAAATGGTTATGATATATGCGATTTGTAGCGATTTGAATTTGTGATTTTTTTGATTTTCATATCGCTGGTGAGGTGGGGGGGGGGGTGCTGGAGGGTACAAAAATTACCACCACCTCTCTCCTATTCATCAATTGCACAATGTCCACCGCAAGGATCAGAACTCTGGCAGAGCTTGCCGTTGTAGTTGGACAGCATGTTAGGCTTGCTGTGATATCATGCGAGTTGCGATCTGGAAGGCCTCCAGAAGCGACCTGGTGACTGCACTGTCGGAAGACATTAAGATAAGACGCAAGATGCGCAACATATCTTACAACTTACATACCTTGCAATGTTTATATTTAAGTTAGGCATACGCTCACACCTGTAAACTTATTCTAGCCTGCGGAAACCCATTTGCAGCCCCAGAAGCGTGTTTACCAGGCGAGGTTTCAACAATAGTTTTTCGTGATTCGTTATCATCTACGGTATATCACACTTTATCGACAACGTTTTCTGAATAGACATGGAGGCCTAGGTATTATTGACATAATTTCCAAAATGCCCAGTAAGGTTGAGACTTTTGTGTGCATAAAACTGTGGACATCTCCCGGGATGCAGATCTCACTTCTGGGGGTTTCAGATTGTGGCGGACCAAACACAAGCTCTAAGGGACAAACATTTTTGTCGACGAGGACTTAACAAAATACAGAGATAATCTTGCTATTCTTGCACGCCAGCTGAAGAAAAGTAAACATATTTTGGACACAGGGTGGATGGGAGAATCTTTGTGAACGTATGTGATGCCACAGTGATCCTAACAGCAATAAGCGTACTCAGCAGATATATGAGAAAAGTGACCTGGACAAGTTTCAGTCAAAGATGCAACAGGTGAGACGGGCCAATGACCCCGCCATAATCTGTTTAGTCATTGCGTAACTGTACGCAAATGACTTAAGACTCAAGACTCATTCAATATCTGATGTTATACAGATCTTAACTTTGATGTCTGCCCAGTTCTCTGCCACTTACTTTTTTTGAATTTCCACTTACTACTAGTGACCTGGACAAGTTTTGGTCAAAGATGCAACAGGTGAGACGGGCCAATGACCCCGCCATAATCTGTTTAGTCATTGCGTAACTGTACGCAAATGACTTAAGACTCAAGACTCATTCAATATCTGATGTTATACAGATCTTAACTTTGATGTCTGCCCAGTTCTCTGCCACTTACTTTTTTTGAATTTCCACTTACTACTAGTGACCTGGACAAGTTTTGGTCAATTATGTAACTAGCAAGACGAATTTATAAGCCAGACGCAATCCGTTTATTCATTGCGTATAATTGGCACAAATAACTCCAGACTCAATTGATATAATTAATTCTGAGGTCTTGCGCCATTCTGCGTCACTTATGATTGAATTTTCACTTATAACTAGTTTTTGTTCTCATGAAAGGTTTCTTGTTCCACCACATTCATGTTATCATTATTGTATAATTTGCATCCACGCAGGGCGAATTATTATTTTATTGATGATATGCGTGCGCGTCACAAAACGAGAAAAGTGTTTATGTTCAATATGTGCGCGTGTCTCAACATGTTAAAAGCGTTCACGCTTTTTAATTTATGGAAATAATGGTTCTCTTTTTGTTTTTTTCCAAAATCATATGTGACGTTGGTGTTGAGTGTATAAGCACATTCCTATATTGTTTTCAACATAGATGTGTCTGATATGCATATCACTGCGCCACATTATTTCATTGACAGCTTTCTTCAGAATAGGTAAGGTCAAGAACGGAAGGTTCTAGCCCTGCCTAAAAGAGGGCACTGCAGTCACTGGAGCGCTAGGTTTGTATATTCCCATTACTTAGCATTGTAATTTGAAACCTAATAACTTGAAAACAACTGCACCAAATTTCGCACAGTAAATCTAGATACGTAACTAAATACCTCACAAAAATCATAATACTACAGCTACTAAAGTGATCAGTTTATTAAAGGTTGCTTTAACATGAAAACCAATGGGAAAACACAGCTGTAGCCCTCCAAATGTTTGTGTATTCGGTTGTGTATTGTGGTGAATAGACACTTCAGAGCTAATTATGACCTTTCCTATTGCCACCCACGATGGACTGAGAAACAAATTTGGGTTCCGCATTCTTGACTAGAAAATTCAACCCTTGTGCTATCAGCATGTACTAACCTCAGGGGAGTTACCAGGTGTAGTTTTTAGTTTGCATCATCCCTTCCTACCTACACTTCTTACTTACTCCTACTGCAATCGCCAGCTGATCTTTTGAACTGTCACTTTTATCATTTTCAGTTGAAAAAGGAACCGATGGTGGGTCCTTCCCCAAGTTATCTTCCGAATTTTTCTGTAACCAATGAGGACGGCATGACAATTATTTATAAATTCAGATAAATCAGCTTTTCGAATTTGCCAAAAATGCACGCAGATATGTGTGACATGTTTAAACACCACTCGCGCGTGTCCAAAATGCCTCTTATTAAAGTAACTGACCTGATTAGGCCTACACCTTATTAAAAAATCTCCCGAAAATATGAAGCCACGCCCCCCTGAAACTTGGACCCATATTCTGGCCCCCAAACACTCTTTGCTATTTATATATGACCAAATCCATAATGCAACGCCCCGAATATAACTGACTACGCGTGTTTTTCTTAATTTTAGGTTTCAAATCTACCCCAAATCGATCATTTTTTACATGCACACGTCACGTCTGATGACGACCCACATTCTTCACATACCTGAAGTGATTTGACGTTGAAGGGAGTAAATGAAAATTCCCCACAACCAAGTTACCACCCTACCAAATACTAGTGAAATGGCTAATTTTCCAGACTATATTCGTGAAACTGGCTTTAAAGACTAATTTATATCATTTTTATCGCTTTTCCTAACATTCCTTTAACTCGGCCGCCTATCAATCATTGAAATTCCGGTTAGCAGAATAGCTTTGTAAACAGTGTGACGGCCGCACACACACTGCTCAAGGTGATTCACGAATTTTCGAAACTATAAATGCAATATGCACGGATACGTTAATATTATTGTATACGTCATCCAGAAACGGTGGACAGCGTGATAAAAAGTGACAGAATATTAAATTTGAACACCGAAAGACGTGCGTTACCGGGCTGTCATGTGACAGCCATCGTATTTTCCGGTGTGACTAATTACTGGATAGCACCGTATTGCACAGGATTTCACCGGATTGCACCGTATTGCACAGGATTGTACCGGATTGCACAACCAGATTGCACAAGCTACTACCGGATTTCATTTGAGTTGATTAACAGTACCTCTTGATAAATATAATTTCGAACTTGTACAGCTGTCACCTTTCATTTGATTTTAACCGTTTTACGACTTCTGTTTCACTGTTATGTCTACATGTCTGTATCATTTCGATATAAAATTATGTGTATCTTACTTTCTCCGCTTGTAGGTATAATGAATGTATGTGTAAAAATTCTCTATAGCGTTACATGTATAAACACCTAAATTGTCTTTTCTTAATGAATAACTTGGCAATGGTCTTCTTTTAAATTTATTTTTACTAATTTTTGCTAATTTCCATCAGATTTTTGTATAATCTGAGGGAAATAGCCAAATCAGTCAAAAACGACTAAAACGATGTGATTTCGTCAACCATGTCAAGGCAAGATTTTCCAGTCAAAAAGCATCCGAATGCATCATTTTGCATCCTCAAATTTGATTTTTTTTTGGGGGGGGGGGGGGGATGCCGGATCCCCAGACAACCCCCCCCCCCCCCAGCATAACTTCGGGCGCTCCCTTTGGCCCTTTTGGCCACTGGAAAAGTACTTTTTTTGGCCACTTTGGTCTATGACTGAGTTTCTAGCACTGGCCTGGGTCGATTAATTTTTGGATTAGGGAAGGGCGGTTTAAAAGTACTATTTTATTTCTTCTTCTTTTTTTAATTTTAGTTCCATTAATTTTAGGGTTGGTCCTTTTTAGCAGGGTCTGTCCGGTTACTGCAACCACACACACATATTTTTGTTAGGCCTTATGTAGCTTGGACGTTTGTTGAAACATGTATAAAATGCATGTTCTTTCTTTCCACGTTTACACATTAGCCTGCTTTGACGTCAGTTTAATTTGTTACCTGGGCACCGCCGGAGGCACTTGTTTTGTTATAAATATTTGCCCTCGTGGACATTGCCTGATCATCCAGGGTCGTGGCTCAAAAAAAAAAAAAAAAAAAAAAAGAAGCGCCATGTGGCAAGAGATGATAATCTTTAAACATATTCACATGATGCAATAAAAGCCCTAGGCCCGTCCTTCATTCTCATTTCGATCAGCTACACTCCATGCGAGAAGGTACGCGGTAGCCAAGGTGTGTGTCTGATGTGAACTGCACGGGTGTCATATCAATAGCAACATTTTTCACTTTTCTTTGTTGCCCACAATTTAACCACAGTTTATAATGCAATTCCACGTTGTGCTAGGAAGACAAATTGCATTACGATGCCTCCGTGCTGGTCGCAACTGCATGGCCACTGTGATGCCAATAGCCCAATGTGGAGCATCTAGCAAAACTTTTCAGCCAACTTGTGTTTTTCGTCGTACCATTTCGGACCGACAGGGGGGATGTTGTAACAGGATACGGAATTGCTCATCCCGACGTATGCACCAGCGTGCGACAGTCTCGAACACCTGTACCAAAATAACAGCAGATAAAAGTTGCCGCATGGTTAATATCGAGTGGGGTGATGGCGAGACGTCCTACTTCCCTTTCCTTTTCCTCCGAGACAACTGTCCGTGTCCTGAGTGTTACGATTTCTTTGCGCGTCAGAGGTTGCTCCTGTTGCAAGACCTGGACTTGAACTGCCAGCCTTCCGTTCTTCAGGTAACACTGGACTGTAGTTTTATATCTAGAGTTGGTCAGGCTGAATTCAAACTATGGAAATTCTAAGCAAATTATGTACATTGACATAATTGATAATGCTTCTGATCTAAATTTGC